>VMDO01000081.1:266075-312280 GCA_007922755.1 Pedetes capensis | reverse complement strand
GTAGATTCATACTATGTACATTCCATGTTCCAGTTATTAATGGATGTTTACAGTTGTTTCTCCTCATTTTGAGTGGTGCCACATCAGCAAGTTGAGCACCCTGGGGCTTTACTCCATTTCTGTCATCACAGTAGACTCTACTTTGAGGAGGCAACTCTTCCCCAGTAGTCTTTTGAGTGCCTTCCAACCTGGGGGGCTCATTTTCCGGCACTATATCTGACAGTGTATCTTTGCTATTCATAGGGTTTTCAATGGCTAGTTGTTTCTGGAGTGGCTCACCAGGTCCTACTCCCTAGTCTGTCTTAGTCTGGAAGCTCAGCTGAAAACCTGTCCACCATGGGTAACCTTGCTTATATCTAAGGTTACAGTGGCAGAGCTCTCAGCCTCATCGCAACACACAAGCCCCCACAGTGTGGCAAACTGACAGACGTGTGGGGGATTCAGACTTTAGTGTATTTTTTATTTTTTGTATATACCTTTTATCAGAGGAAGTTTTTTTCCTGTTCCTTTTCTTCTTTCTTTTGTCTTCTTCCTTCCTTCCTTTCTTTCTTTCCTTGTTTACTTATTTTTTTTTTGACTATTTTCTGTTTTTCCTAGTACTGGAGGGTTGAACCAGGGGCCTATGAATGCTAGGCAAGTGCTCTACCACTAGGCTGTACATGTGGCCCCATTTTTATATTTTATTTTGAGACAAAGTCTTGCTAAATTATGCAGGCTGCCTCTATCCTTGAATTTGCAGTCCTCCTTCCTTAGCCTGGGATTATAGACATGTGCCACTACACCCAGCTCTGTTCCTATGTTACTGGAAGGATTTTTTTTGTATATATATAAAATATGCACATATATGTACACACACACATATATATAGTGAATGTGTGTTAGATTATATCCCATGTTCTCTCTCTCTCTCTCTCTCTCTCTCTCTCTCTCTCTCTCTCTTTTGCATTAATTGATAGAATTTTGTGGAGTTTTTCTTTTAACTGTGTATATTAATTGATTTTTTCCTTTTCTTCATTTTTGGTATCATCTATGTGGCTCAGGCTTACCTCAAACTCATGATCCTCCTGCCTCAGCCTCCTGAATGTTGGGATTATAGGTGTGTGTCATCATGCCCAGCTATTAATAGTTGTCATTGTTGTTGTTTTAAACTGAACGACTTTTGTGTTTTGGGGATAAGCCCACTTAGTTATGATGTAGTCTTCTTTTTATGTTTTCTTGCATTTGATTTGATAATCTATTGAAGATGTTTTTTGTCTGTTTCTTGAAGGAAATTGGCCTATAGTTTTCCTTTTGTTTATTGTCTCGTTTTGTTGTCAGTGAAGTGCTAGTTTTTAAAAAAAAAATTGAGAAATGTTCCCTCTCTTCTGTTTTTTGGAAAAGTCTATGAAGAATTGGCATTATCTTTTTCCTTTAATGTTTGTTAGAATTTGCCAGTGAAGCCATATGGCGCTGATAGTTTATTTTTCAGGAGTTAAACCATTTCTTTAAAAATTACAGGAGTTTTACAAACCAGGTATGGTGGCACATGCCTGTAATTCCATCTTGGTATGCTGAGATAGGAGGATGATTGTGAGTTTGAGGCCAGCCTGGTCTATGTAGTAAGTTCCAGGCCCACCTGGGCTACATAGCAAGACTTTGTCTCAAAAATAAAACAAACAAACAAAAATTATAGGAGTTTTAGCCAGGTGCCATGGCACACACCTGTAATCCCAGCAGCTTGGGACCCTGAGACAGGAGGATCACAAGTTTGAGGCCAGAGGGAGCTTGTGCAATTTAGTGAAACCATGTCTCCAAAAAAAAAAAAAAAAGAGGGGCTGGCTATGTACAGCTTAGTGGTAGAGCACTTGCTTAGCATGCATGAAGTGTGGGTTCAAACTCCTAGTACTATAAAAAATAATAAAAAGGAAAAGAAAAACAAAACCAAAAAACTTGTTTTATGAGCTTTGAGAGGTCTAGCTCAGTGGTAGATTGCTTGCCTAGTATGCATGGGCCCTGGGTTCAGTTCTCAGTACCACAAGGAAAAAAAGTTATAGGAGTTTTGATAGTTGTGATTTTCAAGGAATTAGTTCATTTTTTTTCCTAAGTTGTTGGATTTCGAAATAAGAATTGTTTATAGTATTCCTTTATCCTTTTAATGTCTGTGGTATGTCTGCTGAAATACCTTCAAATTGTCAAGGTTTATTTTATGAGTCAGGATATGGTCTGTCTTGGTGAATCTTCCATTAAACACTTGAAAACAATGTATAGTCTGCTGTTGTTGGATAGAGTAGCCTGTAAATAAATGTACATTAGATCTTTTTAATTGATGGTGGTGTTCAGTTTTGTATCCTTGCTGATTTTGTCTAATGGTTTTGTCAGTTAGTAAGAGAAGGTTGTTGAACACCCAACTATAATTGTTGATTTGTTTTTCTCATTTCAACTGTGTTAGTTCTTGTTTCACTTATTTTGAAACTGTGTGCTTTCATGCATAGACATTTAGAATTTTTGTTTTCTTGGTGAACTGGCCTTTTTATCATTATGTATTGTTCCTTTTCATCCTTAATAATATTCCTTCCTTTAAAGAATACTTTACCTGACTGTAATATGGCCACTATAGCTCATCTTTCTTTTGATTAGTGTTCATTGTGGTGTATCTTTCTCCATCCATTTTTTTTGAAAGTTAATAAGGCAGTTTTAAGTGTACAGAAAAATTGAATGGAAAATACAGAGAGTTCACATGTACCCCCTCACTCCTGTCCCCTACCCCTACTCCTTGTTGTTGATAGGTACCGTGGAGTCAGTATCCGACTCATAGTGACCCTATGTACAACAGTGCTTCTCAGTTGTTCATAGGGTTTTCAATGGTGGATTGATTTTTGGGAGTGGGTTGCCGGGTCTGTTTCCCAAGCCTATAGCACCTCGTGTTCCCAGGCAGTCTCCCATCCAAGTACTAACCAGGTCCGACCCTGCTTAGCTTCTGAGATCTGACGGGATTGGGTGCCACAGGGCTATGGCTACAGGCTCCCCTACCCTGAGTCCCCTATTATTAATAGCTTGCCGTAAGGTGGTAGATATGTTTGAACTGATCAGCTAGTATAGATACATTATTATTAACTAAAGAACATAGTATACATTAGGGTTCATTTTTTTGTTGTATATTCTATGAGTTTTGACAAACATATAACATATGTCCACCATTACAATAATATCATATAGAGCAGTTTCACCGTGGTAAAAATCTCCTGTACTTCACCTATGCATCCCTTCCTTCCTTCCTCTGAGGGAAGAGTTAGTACATAGATTTAAAGAATTCATTTCTCTAGTTATCTCCTCACCATATACCTCCTCTGACTCCATATTTGTGCTGGAGTTGGCTCTGTCCTGTTATTCCAGGGTAGAGATGGAAGATGGTTCCACCCACACTCTTCACTACTGCAATGTGATTGTCCACAATTCTGGGCCACTAGCATGCAGTAAATGGGATGGGACTCCCTGGTTCATTTGTTTATTTGTTTGCCTAGAATAGGACAGGTGAGAATGTTTGTGTCCTTTTGTGCTGCCCCTTTGTCTAGAGATAAAGCAACTTTTCTTAGCACTTTCTTGTCTGTGCTCACTGGTGTTTTGGGGTTGTGGGCCTCTCTAGAACTCAGGCTAGACATATTAGAAGTGAAATGAAACAAAACAAAACTTAGGGGACTTCTTGCTGGCTTGGTCTTTGTATACTGTAGTTCGTAGTCAATTTACCTTCTCTTTTTCACTTTTCAGAATCTTATGTCAATTAATGTCAAGAATTTTGCCTGTGGTTTTTGGTTGTAATAAGTGTGAGGAATAAGGTAGAATATTCATACTCCATCTTGCCCTGAATTATAAATCCCTTTTGCAGTTTTAAATTATGAACTTTACATTTAGTTTTGTTAATTTTTTATCTGTATGCTTTTTCCACTTGAGTTCTTTCCCTCACAAACCTGGTTCTTTTCTTCTGTTCCTGAACTCACTGGATGACACCTGCTGGGTAAATCAGAAACTCAGGAAGAGTAGCATTTGACTCATCCCTTTGTCACTCTAAGAGCAAATCTACTCTTAAGTCCTGTGCAGTTTGCCTTCTAAATACCTCCCTACCAGCATCTCCATCTATAATCTGGCTTTCGGATGGGGCTACTCACATCTGCTCCTTTACCCTCTTTACCCAGCGAGAGTGTTAATTCCAAGGTGCAGGACCAGTAAGTCACCTCATGCTTCTATTCTTCAAAGCTCCCTTAATGTTTGGAGAACAAGACTCCCCAACTCATAGAGCCCTGCCCTGTATACATCTCTAGCCTCCCTTGGCACCATACTCCCTATCACTTTGTGCTCCAGACACATCTTCCAATGGCTTCCACCCATTCTGCAGTCTTCCACTGCTAGAATGGAGTTCCCTGTCTTTTATCTAATTTCTCTAACTCTTGTTTAACCTTGTGATCTCAGCCCAGGAGTCAATGCTTCAGGGAGTCCCTGGCTTAGGCCCTTCAGGCTTAGGTCCCTGGCTTTTCCGATAGGCTCTTAAAAGTCCTTGAGGTCGATTTCCTATCATTTGTCAAATTTATGAGGTGACTTGTTTAATGCTACAGAGCTGTAAGCTTCATAAAGGCAGGGATTTTTACTACCAGGAACAGGAAGTGGGACATAGCATAGTAAATGCTCAGTAAGTTCCCCCACACCATGAGTTCATTTTTAACAAGAAAATCAGGTGTTTCACAAGCAGATTTTTTAGAAGTCATAGGGTAACCATATGGCTTTTTATATTTTGAATTGTTTTGTGAGGAATTTTATTAATATGTTTTTAAATAATGAAACATGGTTAAATTTCTAAAGTAAGTCTTACTTGGTCATGTTATAGTGTAGTTATAACATGTGCTACATTCTCTTTGCTAGGATTTTAAGAATTTGTAAGTACAGTTATTTTCTTTTTTTTTGTATGTTTTGTCAGATTTTGACATCAAGGTTATACTAGTACTTTCATGGTCTAGTTTATCAAATCATTCTTTCATTTTCATCTTTTCTGTATCCTTATGTTTTAAAATGTCTCCTGTCAACCACACATAATTGGGGTTTGTAAGTTTATATAATGTAATTAGTATATTTGACCCCCATGTTTCTATCACGTCGTCATGCTGTGAAGACTTGCATGTTGCTGTGATGTAGAAAGCTTTGCCACTAGTATCTGGGATACCAGCAGGGCCACCCATGGTAGACAGGTTTCAGCTGAACTTCCAGACAAAGACAGACTAGGGAGAAGGACCTGGCAGCCCACTCCGGAAACAATTAGTCATTAAAAATTCTGTGAATAGCAGAGAAGCACTGTCAAATATAGTGCTGGCAAATAAGCTTGGGAGGACTGGGAAAGAGTTGCCTGCTCAAAGTAGAGTCAACCTTAATGATGAAAATGGAGTAAAGTCCCTGGGACCTCCTTTTGCTGATGTGGCATGACTCAAAATGAGAAGAAACATAGTGACTACAGCATTGGGCTCAAACATAAATAAGAATTGAACATCATAGCCTAGCATATATATTAACTTACAGTTGGGCAAAATCATGTAACAAATTATATTTTAAAATAAAATATTGAATATCTCATAATTTATTGAATATTTTAATGAAAGTAAAAAACCGAATGGTTATATGAGTATGCTTTTTCAGTATGATGATAGGGAAAAATCATAAATCAAAGTATTTTAAGTTGAGGACTATCTGTAAATATTTATATAGAGGTTTATTTTAAGGCATTTACTTGTGATAGAGGAGGACTGCAGACAGGAGACTCTGCAAGTAGGTGCAGTTCAAGTCCAAAAGTAGTCTGCTGGAGAATTTCCTCTTTGGGGGAGGTCAGTCTTTTGTTCTCTTCCAGTATTCTGTTGATTGGAGGGAAATCTGGTTTATTCAAAGTTCACCAATTTAAATGTAAATCTCATCAAAAAACATCCTCACAGAATCATCAAGGATAATGTTTAACCAATGTTTATCTAGACTCTGGCCCAGCCAAGTTCACATCTAAAATTAATCATCACAGGTCCACAGTTATCATCTTGGCACCAATACTCATCTCTTTAAGCCATAATTAATCTCTAAATAAAGATGATAGCAAGATCATATTTGTGACTAACATGATAGAACTGTACTGTGTACAACTGAAAACACATGTATCTGTTTCTCCAGAAGAGGATGCAAAATCCTTGGATGATGTTTGTCTTCTCCTTGGTATCTTGTAACTTAAATGCCATGATGTGCTGTTAATAATATTTAAGTGTTATGAATTGCTTTTCTTTGAAGAAAATATTTCTAGCCAAGCACCATGGTGCACACCTGTAATCCTGGCCAGTAAGGAGGCTGAGGTAGGGGGATCACGAGTTTAAGACCACAGGCAGCCTGTTCAGCTTACTGAGACGATGTCTCAAAATTAAAAAGGAGCCAAGGATGCAACTTAGTGGTATAGCACCTGTTTAACATGCATGAGGCCCTGGGTTCAGCCCCCCAGTACTGCAAAAGAAAGGAAAATATTTGTATATCCATTTTCTATTGCTGCATAATAAAATGCCCCCAGATTTAGTAGTTTAAAGTCAACTATCTAATTGTCTCAATTCTGTGAGCAGTCTGTACTGGGTTATCTGTTTGCTTCATCTGCTCTTTTTTTTTTTTTTTTTTTTTTTTTTTTCATTTGCTGTCTTGACAAAGTCATTCATGCTACTATAGTTGGGTTTCATCTGGGGCTGAAATTGTCTTAAGCACATGTCTGGCAGTTGGTGGTGGCAGTTGGGGGGCCTCTCTCCTCTCCTTGTAAAGAAGTGAGACAAGCCTTGTCATAATATAGCAGTGTTTCCAAAGAGCAAAATGACAGCTGCAGTGACAGCTGTCTCACTAAATTACACAGGCTGCCTCTGGTCTCGAACTTGCTATTCTCCTGCCTCTGCCTCCTGAGTTGCTGGGGTTACAGGCATGAGCCACTGCACCCAGCTTTGCCCACTGTCTTTTAAAAATTGTTTGTAGAGCTCAGTGTGGTGATGCATACCTATAATCCCAGCACACAAGAGGCTAAGGCAGAAGGATCTTCAGTACGAGGTCAGTCTGGACTGCATAGCAAATTCAAGGCCAGCCTTGGCTACATACAAGACCCTGTCCCAAAAATAAAATTGTTTATAGGAAGAGTTTGAGACTTAAGATGGAATCTTTTTCTACCTTTGTAGAAATATTTACATTTACATTTATTCCTGGTCTTGCCTAGGGGTCATGAATCATTTTAATTCCATTTCAGAGATTCAGGTGCTTTTAAACAGGACAGTAGCTCCTTTAGGGGCAGGTCAACTTCAGTCTACTGTCCGTTACATCTCTTCTGTATAGGATACATTGCTGGATGCTGAGTAGGTCCTGTGAGGAGAGTAGACCTGGTCTTTAGTCTACGTGGAACACAGTCATGATTATGATTGACAGGTAAATGTGTGTGTGTGTGTGTGTGTGTGTGTTTGAAATTAATAAATTAAGTTCCTTGGAAACATTGAGTAGGCTGCTATGATAGTATTTAGAGTAGGGAGGGGATGAGAAGAGTTATACCATAACTAACTGGGGCAGGTTTCATTTAAGCTGAATCCTAGCTGATGGGCGAGAAGTAGGAGCAGAAACTACCAAGCAGAAACAGTTGCCAGAGCAACAACTAGACGACAACCAAAAAAGTATGTGGAAGAAAGTGAGGGAGGGGATTGAGGTTGATTTAGAACTATATTTATGAGCCCTAGGACACTTCCTCCACCTCCATTTTTGTGTGATTTCCCTTCGGAAAAATTAATGAATTACATTTTGATAAATCTAGGCTCTGGATTTAGCTTTGTGGTCTCAGACTAGTTACCTAGTTCTTCATTCAAAGCACAGTGGAAAGCTGGACATGGTTATCCACCCCTATAATCTCAGCACTTAGGAGGCAGAGGCAGACAGATCACAAATTCAAGGCCAGCCTCACCTACATAGAGTGTAAGGGGCAGCCTGGACTACATAGTGAGATCCTGTCTCCACAAAACAACAACAACAAAACAATAAATAAAGGAAGTAAGGAAGAAGAGAACAAGCATGGAAGAGGGATAGGAATGAAGGTAGCACAAGAGGAGAGAGACTGTCACGTTTGTGTTCCTCATAAGTGTTTTAGTATTGACACCTGTAGTAGGCATTCTAGAAGTACCTGTTGATATAGCAAAATGAGAACAGATCAGGTAATCATTTGTAATCATTAAAGAGAAGATAAGAGAACAGTTTTCTGTCTTGTTTCTTTCTATAAAGGAAAGAGTGAATGAGTCAAAATGAAGAAAATCCACATTCATTTTCATCTCCTGGATGAAAGAATTTTATTGACTAACCTGTTTGGGGCAGCATGGAAAAAGGAAGTGAGAAAATGCCTGGGATATGAGCTCCTCCAGGGCAGGAGCTGATTTCTCCCTTGCCCCCACACCCTGGCACAAGATAAGGAACTTAACAAGCAAGGAAATGAATATTTTCCTGCTTTAAAGTAACTTGGACTGTCATTACCTTACACATCAAGTGTACCAGCCATTTGCTTTATATGCATTCTAGAAGGAGATTCAGAAGCTATTTTCTCTTATGATTTTACAAGTCCAAACTTCTGGTCTGATCAACTATAGAATTTAAATTTCCCTAGAGCCCAGCAGTCAGAGAACACATTGTTACCCTAAGGTAAAGAGCCAACTCAGATCCTTATGGGTATTTTCTATCTTTGACCAAAGACCCTAGAAACATGATCTGATAATTTGAGAAAGGTTGGAACTTGGTAAAATTACATACCTCCTGTACTTTAATTTTCCAATTTTTATGTAAGGTTTTCTTTTTCTAGAAAGAGACTAACCTGGAATGAAAATGAATTCTCATCAGTAAAAGCAAAGCTTTAAGTAGGTCATCTGACTTTGCTTTTCACCCTGGTTATAAAAGGGCCTTTCATGAGTTTTCTAGGCTTTCATCACTGCCAGACTCTCCACAGGCATTGTGAAAGAATTAAGCGACCCACCCTCCCCCATGCTGGTGTCATGGACTCTTTGGGGGAGTATATTCTGGACTATGTTTAGCTCAGCAGGAACTCTGCAAACATAGAATCTATGAACAGCTCTCCTTCCAGTCAAGGGATTCAGTATTGGTTAGTACAGCCACAGAAGCTAGTGTGTGCCAATATTTAATAGATAGGGTGATTTGCCCCTAATTTTTCCAAATTATTAAGCCAGAGTTTAAGAAGTATTGTATATTATAGTTATTTATATGTAAAATTTACATATACATAATTTCTGTCAGTTCAGTTGGATAAGAGGTAAATGAATATTTCAAATAACCTAGATAAGTATTCCTAACTATACTACCAGCACTGGGTAGGCTGAGGCAGGTAGATGGTGACTTTGAGGCTAGCCAAGTTTCAGACCAATCTGGGCTTTTAATATATAGTGATATCCTTCTCAAAAAATCAAAAACAGTGGGAGTAGTGGGAGACTGAGGCAGGAGGATCCCAAGTTTGAGGCCAGCCTGGGCTACATAGCAAGACCTTGTCTCAAGAACAGGGTGGATACCTGTAATCCCAGCTAAGGCAGGAATTTCATGAGTTTGAGGCCAGAGGCCAGCCTTCAAAGTTTAGTGAGACCCTGTCTTAAAATAAAAAGGCTGAGGGTGCAGCTCAGTGGTGGACACTTGCCTAGCATTTGTGAGGCCCTAGGTTTGATCCCCTAGTACTCCAAAAACAAGGAAGAAGCTAGTCAGCACTGGAATAACATTTCTTAAATTTTGACTGCAGGAGTGGAGGAAGAAAGGATGCAAGGAATTTTTAAGGCGTATTTAGCAAGTTACTTGTGACATAATCTAGGTGTAGTAAAGGAAGTCCTTTTTTTTTTTTTTTTTTTTTTTTTTGCATTCTACTGAAATCTATCCATACATCTCCTGGGAACTATAACAATATAGAGTTAGTGGTATTTATTGATTTTTGAAGTACAGCCCATCAGTTACATAGATTCCAAACAGTTCTGGTGGAATTATTCTCAGGGGCCTGCCAATTTACCTACTGCATTGTTAAATATTCTCTAGCATCTTCTGGATTTTTTTTTTTTTTAACTTGTACTAAGGATCAAACCTGGGGCCTTGCACATGCTAGGCAGGCACTCTACAACTGAACTACATCCCTAGCCCTCTTCTGGGTCTTTAGCCACTTAAAACCTTTATATTCTTAATGATTTCTCTTATCTACCTTCCTTTTCTATCAATGCTAGATACTGATTCAGCAACTCAGTCATATTTTTGCCAGACTCAACTTCACTGTTTAAAGTTGTTACACTTACCCAGCAAAACCTTAATTCTGTATGTTCTCCAAGCCATTAGTGCTTAGCACATTTTTCTACAGAAGAATCCTAGAAAAATGGGTGTCATCTCATCTAGGCTTCTTAAAGTTTCTAGAAACTTTATCCTATTATCTCCTCCTCCCTCCATCTCTGTTAGCCTTTGACCTTGCTACAGTTATCACAGAGAAATCTTGAAGATGTCCAATTAATTGTAGCTCCCTCATTTTTCTATTTCTCTTCTTTCTACCTTCCCTTCCTTCCCATCTGATCCTTCTTGTTAATATTTACACGATTAGTTCTTTCTTGGGCTGAGGTTTAGTTCAGTTGGTATAGTGCTGCTCCTCACTCTGTGAGGAGCTGGTTTCATTTCCCAGCACCACAAAAAATGAGAGAATGATGGGGCAATCCACTCCCAAAGCAATCCTAAAACAGCCATTGAAAACACTATGAGGGGCCGGGCATGGGCACAGTGGCACACGCCTGTAATCCCAGCAACTCAGGAGGCAGAGGCAGGAAGATCGCAAGTTTGAGACCAGAGGCAGTCTATGTAATTTAATGAAACCCTGTCTCAAAAAGTAAAAAAAAAAAAAAAAAAAAAAAAAAAAAAAAAAAAAAAAAAAAAAAAAAATGGGCTGGGGTGTAGCTCAGTGATGTAGCACTTACAAAGCATGCAAGCGCAGAGAGCCCCAGGTTCAACCCCCAGTACCAGAAGGAAAAAAAAAAAAGAATGAAAATGCTGTGGATGGTACCAGGAGTCAGACCTGACTTGTCAGCACTTAATAACTACAAACAAGTTCTCTCTTAACCTAATAAACTAACTTTCTTCAGTGCAAAACAGTGGCTATTTTTGCTAAGTTATAAGAATCCTGCATCTAGGGTGTCAGTTGGAGTGTAACTCAATGATAGAACACTTGCCTGGCATGTGCAAAGCCCTAGGTTTGACTTCCAGCATTGCAAAAAAAGTTTTTTTAAAATTCTGTCTGACCTCCACACGTGGTAGTCCATGCGACTCCAGAGGCAGAGGCAGGAGGATTGCAAAACCAAGGCCAGAGGCAGCCTGCGTAACTTAGCGAGATCCTATCTCAAAATAAGAAAGGGACTGGGGGTGCAGCCTAGTAGTAGAGCACTTGCAAAGTATATCCTATGCCCTAGGTTCAATTCCCAAGTATTGAAAAAATAAAATAAAAATCCTTTCTGACCACCTGAATTCCCCTTATTATTTCTAAGAATTTGCATATACATTCTTGTGGATTTTCTAAGTCAACAAGTCATACCTTCTGCAAATAATAATGTCACTTTTGTTGTTATTTCCTTTTTTCAGGTTAAGGTAATTCTGTTCCTAAGAGGATTTTTGTAAAAAATCATAAATTTGTATATTTTATCCAGTGCATTTTCTGTATCTATTGAAATGATTATATGATCTTTCTTCTTTAATACGAGTGAACTGTATTTATAGATTTTATATTAAATAATCCTAGTATATTTTGGAGAAACTCAAATTGGTCATGGCTTACCTAGATTCAGTTTTCACAATTATTTGCCTATAGTTGTTGAATCTATATATGTAGTTATTTCCGCTTCTCATAATATTAATTTTTATCTTTTTACCTGTTTTGGGTTGGGTTGGGTTGGGTTGGGTTGGGTTAGTTTGGTTTCTTGTGGTTTCTTGTGGTGCTGGGGATCAAATCCAGGGCTTCACACATGTTGGGTAAGTACTCTACCACTGAGCTCTACCCCCAGCTCTGTTTTGATATTATATCAAAAAACTATTCTTTGGCTTTGTTCTATTTTTATTGTATACATTATATGTTCTTTTGTGTTTGTTTTTTGCAGTGCTGGTAATGAAACTCATAACTTTGCACATGCTAGGCAGGGGCTTTACCACTGAGCTAGATGTCCATCCCTGTATGTTCTTTTAATTGTATTTTTTTCATTCCTTATTCCTATTTTTCTGAAACAACTTTGTAATTGACAGATAATAAACTGTATATATTTGAAGTGTAAAATCTATTATTTTGACTTGTATATACTGCATTGAAACTATCACCACAATCAACAAAATGTGAACATATTCATTACTCCCCAAAGTTTTCTTATGTTCCTTTGTGATCTTTCTCTTGCTCTTGCCGACACCTCTATGCCCAGGCAACCACTGGTATGTTTTCTGGCACTGTAGGTTACTTTTCTATTTTCTGGAGTTTCATACAAGTGAAATCATACAGTATTATATTAACCACATGTTTATAGTGCTTTGACATGTCTAGCCAATTCCTAGAGATAATCAATAGCTCACTTGCTCTAGGGTGCATTTCAAATGGAAACCAACTAATCTAGAGCCCAGACCTCAGCCACCTCCATTACCAGGCTCTCACACTCTGGGCCACTATCCACCTGGCTTGTTCACCTCAGGACCAAGCACCAGGCAACCAGGGTCAGCCTCTACGTCCTAGAACCTACTGAAATTATTCAAACTACCCAACCCTGAGCCTGCTTACTAGCCTGCCTCACTCATTCCTTCCCACTGAAACCACAATAAAGGTTCTTACTAGTGTTTTTACCTTGTCTAGTCAAGCTGTCCCACCCCACCCCTTGAGAACAGATGTTGCTGTGTAGCCTAGACTGGTCTGGAACTTGCTATGTATCCCACCTTGTATTTGAACTCAAAATCCTCCTGCCTCCAGGTGCTGGAATTACAGACATGTACTACCATGCCCAGCTCCTTGTATCTCTTGACTGACTCTGGTGCTTCCTCTTGTCATCCCTGCTTGGCATGACATGCACTTTCCTCCTTGGAACTATAATTGTCTTTTTGGTGACAATCATCTCCTGATATGTTGGCCTCAGTATACCTGAGTAATGATAAAACCTATGTTTTAAAACAAGTATTATTATTTTACTTAGCCTGTTTCTTTTGAGATTCATCCATGTTGTGTACTTCAGTAGTTCATTTCTTTTAATGCTGAATAGTATACCATTATATGGATATACCAAAATTTATCTACTCAGTCTATTAGTGTACATTTGGGTTATATCTGTTTTGAGGCTGTTACAAATAAAGCTTTTATGAATATTAATATTCAAATTTTTGTATGGATATACATTTCCTGTTCTTATGAGTACATACTTGATTGGAATAGCTGGATCATATGATAAAAATATGTTTAACTTTTGAAGAAACCACTTTTCCAGAGTGGTTCTACTAGTTTATGTTCTCACTAGCAATATATGAGGGTTCTGATCTCTCCACATCCTTAACAACACTTAATATGGTTGATATTTTCATTTTAGCAGGCATATAGTGTCTTCTAGTTGCATTTCTCTAGTAGTGATTTGCAGCATCTTTCACATGCTTTATTGCCTTCCATACATCTTTGAAAATATCTGTTCAAATTTTTTGCCCACTGTTTTCTTGGGATGCTTATTTTCTTATTGTTGAGCTTCAAGAGGTCTTTATGTATCTGGATACCAATCCTTTATTGATCTATGGCTTGTCCCCGCCCCCCTGCCTGCCATGTGCTGAAGAGCAAACCCCGGGCATGGTAGGCAAGCATTCTACCACAGCCCTATGGCTTGCCTCTTTATTCTTCTTTTGTTAAAAAAAAAAATTGTGGTTAAATATGTAACATGGTAAAAACGGTAACATAAAATTTACCACTTTAACCATCTTTAAGTATACAGTTTGTGGCTGTTGTGTGAAAGCCAAAGGGAACACAGACCAAAGGACAGATCATGTTAAATTTCATTAACCATGAGTTTATTGGGGTTTCCTTACAGGGGCGTGGGTGACCCATGGAGAGGCTTTATGTATAACTCCACCCAGGGGAAGAATTCCTCCAAAAGTCTTCACCAGCGTGTCCACTGGAAGCTGCCCCACCGTTAAGTCACACCCTCAACCAGCCCTTTATCACTTACATATGCTAACATCACATGCAGCTGAGGCAGGATAGGCTAATTATTGGCCTCTCGGGGGAGGGTCTGGTGGATGTCCAGTGAGGGTCTTATAACCTTTCTTCCCCGCCTCCACACAAGAAGGAGTTTTGATAGTTCTGTTACCATTACAATAGGCCCAGCCAAGCTGTATAGTTTTGGCCCATTTTGTTGCTATGGTTATGAAGCCAAGATCCCCAATGTCATTCCAGGTGCTTTGTGCCAGGATGGCCAACACAGCAATTACCACATCCAGCCCAGATGAAAATATCTACACAACAGTGGCACAGAGTTTCACATTGTTGTGCAGACATCTCCACCTTCCATCTCCAGAACTTTTTCCTCTTCTCCAGCTGAAACTCTGTACTCATTAAACACTAACTTCCCCATCTCTACTTTACGGTATCCCCTAGCAACTATCATTCCATTTTGTGACTACCCTTGGAATCGTACAATATTTGTCATTTTGTGCTTGGCTAATTTCACTTACTGTGCATATAGTATGTCAGAATTTACTTTCTTTTGTTGGGATTTTGTTGTTGCTACTATTGTTGGTTGTTCCCCCAACCCCTCCCAGTGCAAGGGAGCAAACCCAGAGCCTCAATAATGCTAGGCAAGCGCTCTGCTGCTGAGCTACATACCCAGACTTTGTTCCCTTTTTAAAGCTGAATAATGTTTCATTGTGGGCTGGGATTTAGCTCAGTGGGTAGAGCACTGCGCTGCAGTCTCTGAGGTCCTGAGTTCAATTCCCAGCACCACAAAATATGGGAGAAGGGCCTGGCAATCCACTCCCAAGGCAATCCCGAAACAGTCAGCCACTGAAAACCCTATGAGGGTCGCTATGAGTCGGATACTGACTTGATGGCACCTAACAACAATGTTTCATTGTATGTATATACCATATTTTGTTTATCTGTTTGTCTCCTGATGGGGACCCTGGGTTGCTTCTCCCTTTTGTCTATTGGGAATAACCCTGCTGTGAACATTGGTGTACAAATATCTGTTCAAGTACCTGCTTTCAATTGTTTTGGATATGTTTCCAAAGGTGAAATTTCCAGTTAATGTGGTAACACTGTATTTAATTTTCTAAGGAATTGCTATATTGATTTCTAATGTAGCTGTAACATTTTACATTCCCACTAGAATGCACAGTGTTCCAGTTTCTTCACATCCTCACCCACACTTGTTTTTATTTTTTATTTTTTATTTTTTTGTTTTTTGATAGTAGCCATCCTAATGGGTATGAAGTGGTACTGCATTATGGTTTACATCTATCTATATATTTGTTGTTGGGCTGGGGTTTGGCTCAGTTGGTAGACTGCTGCTCTGTACTCTCTGAGGACCCAGGTTCTATCTCCAGTACTGCAAAAATAGGATAAGGACATGGCAGCTCATTCCTGAAGCAATCCTGAAATAATCAGCCTTTGAAAACCCTGTGAGGGTCGCTGTAAGTTGAACCCACTTAATGCACATGACGGCATTTGTTTTGTTTTTTAAGAGAGAGAGGCTAGGCAAGCCTTGAACTCCCAATTCTCTTGCCTCTGCCTCCTGAACACTAGGATTACAGATGTATGCCACCATGCGTGGCTCTTTTCCCATTTTAAAATCAGGTTGTATTTTATTGTCAAGTTGTAAGAGCTCTTAATATAGTCTGGATTTCAGTCCCTTATCAAATGTGAGGCAAATTATCCCATCCTTTTCATTCATTAATAGTGTCCTTTGATTCCCAAAAGTTTTTAATTTTGATGAAGTCCAGCTTATCTGTGTTATGTTTTGTTGCGTGTGCTCTTGGTGTCACATCCAAGAAATCATTGCCAAATCCAGTGTTATAATATTTTTGTACTGGGTTTCAGTCTAAGAGCTTTGTAGTTTTAGATCTTACATTTAGGTCTTTGACTCATTTGAGTTAATTTACGTACATGGTGAAAGGGAAGAATCTAACGTCATTCTTTTATATATAGATATCTAGTTTTCCAGACACCTTGTCTTGAAAAGGCTATCCATTGAATTCCTTTTGCACCTTTATCAAAAATTATTTGGGCATATCCATTTGAGTCTATTTCTGGTTCTGTTTTATTCCATTTTTCTGTCTACCCCTCTGGTAATACTGCAAAGTCTTAATTATGGTAGTTATAAAGTAAGCTTAATATTGGATAGATAGATTCCTCTCATTTTATTGTCCTATTGAGGAGGTGCAGGAGCAGGACTGGAGAAGGGAGCATGAGTCTGGAGCACCAGTCTGGAGAGGCCGGTGGCTGGCAGGTCCTTCGCTGGTAGCAGATACTGTGGTTTGGCAGCAGATACTTCAGTTTGGCAGCCAATACCTCAGTTCATCTGTGTTTCCCTATATAAAAGGATTTATACAAAACACAGAAATTATAGCAGAGAGTATAAAACAAGTTTATTAAAGATATAGAACATAGATTATAAAGGCAGTACACCTTCCAGGCATGAAGACCGGCAGTAGTAAAGGGCTGCTGCTGCCTTGAGCTAAGGTGGGATGTGATCTTTATAGTGGAGGTTGAGCCTTCAGCCTGTGCCTGTGCCTGAAATGAGTTAATGGATTCCCAGTGTCTTCAAGGACTGGGGTCAGAGGCAGGCATTTCAAAAAGTTATAGAAATCAGCACCGCACTCGGTGGTGCATGCCTGTTATCTCAGTGGCTTAGGAGGCAGAGGCAGGAGGATCCCAAGTTTGAGACCAAAGGCAGTCTGCATAACTTAGTGAGACCCTGTTTCAAAAAGTAAAAAACTGGGCTGAGGGTGCAGCTCGTGGCCCAGCACTTGCAGAGCATGCAGGCGCGAGGCCCTGGGTTCAACCCCCAGTACCACACACACACACACACACACACACTCACACAAAGGTATAGAAATCCAGGCAGCTACTGGTCTTGAAAAGGGAGCAGGATACACTAAACAATGTCCTTTTCGGTCACTGGAGGTAATGTACATCTTACAGTCTTATCATCCGTCCCAGATGAATGTAGAAGTGAGAAGGGATTTTAATTGTTTCCTTTTAGGAAGTATACTGTTTGTAAGGGCATTGCCTATCAGGGAAGCACAGACCACCAGACCAAAGCCATGTCCCACAGTAGGCTCATACTGAAATTTATGTTTCAGGTGGCTAGGAAGCACATGTCTAGGCTGGGAGGTGGCTGGCTGCAGAGCCTTCTTCTCTTTCTTCTTTTCTGTTACCCTCTAACAGTCCTAGTTTGTGTTAGTTTTTACTTTATGCAGATAACTTATACTATACTTGTTTCATATCCAGTGGTCTGCTTTAAGCATATTGTTTTAAAATTAATCTGCAATGTCAATTTATACCAAACTATTTTATTTGCTGTTCACTGTAGTAATGTTGTTATGGGGAGACACAGGGAGCACGGGCAGATGGGTCTGGAGTGCAGATCCGGAAATCTGGCAGCAAAACTTCAATCCTTATAATTGGCATGTAAAAAAATTTATGCATGATACAGAATTATAGCATGGAATAGGTCTATTAAAGATAGTATACCTTAAGGAATAATTATAAGGAAAACTGAGACCCCTGAAGAACTTTAGGTACATCTGCAAAGGAACTTGGAAAAACCTATGTTCCCAGGTGAATCTCCATAAGGATGTCTCTGTTCCCTCAGGGGAAGGTAAAGAAGCCACAGAACAGGAGAGTTAAGCAGGCTTTTAGAAGGAAAAGTGCCTTGGATAGATAGAGAAGATGGTGGGCCTGAAAGAAGGGAGAGGCAAAGCACGTTTGTTGGAGAGAGAATAGCAGAGGAGCAGAACGAATGAGTGAGCTTGGGGAAGAAGCGAGGAAGAAGAGAGAGTTGGCACATGTTCCCTCTAGATTAATTTAATTTAGGGACTCCCAATGTGACAGCCCCGGGCACCCAACTTTGGGTGCCTAGTGTGACAAGGGTCTTTGTTTTGTAAATGACTTAAAGGCTTAGGTAGGACGTGGAATCCATTTGAAAATGTTCTTCCAATGTCCTCAGAGACCCATGTGGCTTCTTCACCATGATGGAACAGCAGGAGTCATTTTCAGTTCTCTTTTCCTCCATATTGCCTGCTAATGCCTAAGCTAGGTACCTAACAATATGACTGGCATCCCTGCCTCTAGGCTTATTTCTGCCATGGCCCCAAACTGAATTTTGCATTAGATAAACTTAAAAGCAGTAGAACTTTAGAGTCTATTCCATAGCCTTCATGATCCACATTCATTCTGTATGGAATTTCGTCTATGGAAGTAAGCAGCACCCCTGGACCTCTGAATCCCACTAATATTAGGGGGCCCTCTTCCCTTTTAGACTTCTGTTACATTGCTTTGCTCAAGGGAATGTCATCAGGTTTAGGGGTGCTACACCCCAACATTACTACTTGCCCTGAGAAGTTCCCTTTCTCAGGACCTCTTTCAGGGGAGATGCCAGGTCCTTGTCTTGGTTGCTGAAAAGAATTTCAGGGAGAAACTTGGGGTACATTGCTTAAAAAATTCAGTCCCTCACATGTCTGTTAGTTTGCCACATTGGGGGGGCTTGCATGTTGCTGTGATGCTAAAAGCTTTGCTGCCAGTATTAGAGATACCAGCAGGATCACCCATCATGGACACATTTCAGCTGAGCTTCCAGACTAAGACAGACTAGGGAGAAGGGCCTGGCAGATCACACCTGAAAAAATTAGCCATTGAAAACCCTATGAATAGCAGAGAAACACTGTCAGATATAGTGCCAGAAAATGAGCCTCTTGGGTTGGAAGGCACTCAAAAGACAACTGGGGAAGAATTGCCCCCTAAAAGTAGAGTCCACGTTAATGACAATGGAGTAAAGCACCAGGGACCTCCATTTGCTGATGTGGCATGACTCAAAATGAGGAGGAACCACTGTAAATATCCATTAATAATTGGAATGTGGAATGTATGTAGTATGAATTTAGGAAAAGTAGAAATCATCAAAAGGGAAATGGAACGCATAAACATCGACATTCTAGGCATCACTGAACTAAAATGGACTGGCACGGGCCATTTTGAATTAGATAATCATATGGTCTACTATGCTGGGAATGAAAAATTCAAGAGAAATGGGGTTGTATTTATCATCAAAAAAGACATTTCAGGATCTATTCTGAAGTACAGTGCAGCATGGAGGTGCTGACTTCTTTATGCCAAGAGTTTTGGAAAGCCACTACCTGGCCAACTAACTAGAAAAGATCCATATTTGTGCCTATTCCCAAGGAAGGGGATCCAATTGAATGTGGGAACCATTGAACGATATCATTAATACCACATGCAAACAAAATTTTACTAAAAATCATTCAAACATGACTACAGCAGTATATAGACAGGGAACTGCTGGAAAATCAAGTTGGATTCAGAAGAGGACATGGAACCAGGGACTTAATTGCTGCTGTCAGATGGATATTAGCTGAAAGCAGGGAATACCAGAAAGGTATCTTTGTTTTATCAACTATGCAAAGGCATTTGCTGTGTGGATCATAACAAATTATGGATAACACTGCAAAAGAATGGAAACACCAGAACACCTAATTGTACTCATGAGGAATCTGTACATGGCTCGAACAGAACAGAGAAACACTGCTTGGTTTAAAGTCAAGAAGGGTGTGTGTCAGAGCTGTATCCTTTCCCCATACCTCTTCAATTTCTGCCTGCAGCTGTAGCCCTGTGGCATCTGATCCTGTCAGATCTCAGAAGCTAAGCAGGGTCAGGCCTGGTTAGTACTTGGATGAGAGACTACCTGAGAACACCAGGTGCTGTAGGTTTGGGAGACAGACTCGGTAACCCACTCCCAAAAATCAATCTGCCATTGAAAACCCTATGAATAGCAGAGAAGCACTGACAATAGTGTTTCGCCTGTTGGACATAGGGTCGCTGTGAGTCGGATACCGATTCAACGTCACGTAACAACAACAATTCAATTTCTACGCTGACCAAATAATCCAACAAGCTGGACTTTATGAAGAAGAATGTGGCATCAGGATTGGAGAGGAAGACTCATTAGCAACCTGCATTATGCTGATGACACAACTCTGGTTGCTGAAAGTGAAGAAAATGCAAAACATTTACTGATGAAAATCAAAAATGCAGCCTTCAGTATAGATTATGTCAGCATCACAAAACAAAAATCCTTACAACTGGTTCAGTAAGCAACTTCATGATAATTGGCGAAAAGATTGAGATTGTCCAAGATTTTACTTTACTTGGTTCTACAGTAAACACCCAAGGAAGCAACAATCAAGAAATTAAAAGATGCATTGCATTGGGAAAAGCTGTGGGGAAAGATCTCTTTAAAGTATCAAAAAGTAAAGATGTCACATTAAAGATGAAAGTGCGCCTGATTCATGCCATGGTATTTTTAGTGGCATCATATGATTGTGAAAGCTGGACATTAAATAAGGGAGACAGGAGAAGAATTGATGCTTTTGAATTATGGTGCTGGTGATGAATATTGAATATATACCATGGACTGCCAAAAGAACCAACAGATCTGTCCTAGAAGAAGTGCAACCAGAGTACTTCTTAGAAGCAAGGATGGCTAGACTGCATCTTACCTGAGACCTGCTGTCAGGAGGGACCAATCCCTGGAGAAGGACATCATGTTTGGGAGTAGCAAGTCAACCAAGCAGAGGAAAACCCTCAACTAGATGGCTTGACACAGAGTCTGCAACAATGGGCTTAAACATAAATATATTGTAGCCGGGTGTGGTGGTGCACGCCTGTGATCCCAGCAGCTTGGGAGGCGGAGGCGTTAGGATCGCAAGTTCAAGACCAGAGGTAGTCTGCAAAGCTTAGCGAGACCCTGTCTCAAAAAGTAAAAAAAAAAAAAAAAAATTGGGCTGAGGGTCCGTCTCAGTCAGTGGTCTAGCACTTGCAAAGCATGCAATCTGGAGGCCCTGGGTTCAACCCCCAGTACCTCAAAAAAAAAAAAAAAAGAAAAAGAAAAAGAAAAAGAAAGAAAAGAAAAAATAAAAGATTGTGTGCCTAACACACATTCAGGAAAGTATTTCATTCTGTTGTGCATAGGGTCACTGTGAGTTGGACCAGACTGTATGGCACCTAACATCAACAATAGCAATTCAGTCTACTTCCCCCCATGCAAATGAGACTGGGAAGTAGCTTTACAGGATACAGTGTTTTAGGAGAGTACCACAGGAGCACAGGTCAAAATAGGTAATAGATCAAAAGAAGTTTCATGGTTTAGGGTTTAAAGTAGAAACACTTTGGTATACCTTCCATTGAAGGAACTTTTCTTTTCTAAAATGAGATTACTATGTGGTCCAGGAGGTACATTGTATAAAAGAAAAAGTCATAAGGGAGCTGCCTGGGCATGTCCTGATGAGGCAGCCATGAAAAAACCAAAAGTACCTCAGGAGACTCAGGAGTTGGGTAACATAAAAAATGTATTGCTATAGCAAAGTCAGCCCATGGAAAGGGGTCTGCTCAGGACTGACCCCAAACCCCAGTTCTCCTGGGGTTATATAGTTTATAGAGTAGGGGTTGTCAGCTGAAACCACATGTGCATTGCCTACATGATCATCTGTAGGTGGGTTAAGCTAGTTACCATGGAAATAGGCAGTTAACATCTACATGATACAAGAAATCGGGAAGTGGCCAACAGGGTGGAGGGTAGACAACAAACTTGAGTTTAGCAATTCTAAGAAATTGGGAAGTGGATAACAGGGTGGAGGTTGTCATGGAAATAGTTAAGAAGCAAGGAGACTGGAGGTGACTTATGGGATGGAATGTATAAGTTTTAAACAAGGAACATTAAGTTTTAGTAATTACATTTTAAGAAAACATCATGACATCTTAACTTTTGATTTAAATTTTTCTACAACACTGACATGGCCCATAACCCTGTTTTGTGAGGTTCTCAAAGCAGCACAGAATTACAGAGGAGAATGCAATGTCAAACTCAATGGTCACATACATTTTAACTCCAAGTATAGCCATCTTAACATTTTTCATTTAAAATACATCTCAAAATAATCTCTATGCAGGTGGTTTCACAGCAGTTGTCTTAGTAGCTGTGTCAGTGTCCTCAGTTCTCAGCCAGTGGAACTTATACAAGATCCTGGGATGAGGGCTCTTTTCTTCCCATGTCCCCAAAATTTTTCCTGTCTTTCTGTCCTGCCTCAGGAAGACTTACAAAGAAAGTTGATTTCTATTGTTTGAGGATTTTTTAAGATAGTCTCACTATGTAGCTCAGGCTGTTCTAGAACTCTCTGTGTAGCCCAGGCTGGCCTCAGACTCGCAGTTTTCCTGCCTCAGCCTCCCAAGTACCAGCATCACCAGCTTGTGCCCCCACACCCACCTGTGTTCGAGGACTTCTTCAGAAGCGCCTGAGCAGTTTTCCAGACCATTCCCCTCACCAGCAGCTCTTCATTGTGCTCTTCCTGCTCCACCCTCCCTTGGTGGCATATATCAGTTTTCTGCTCATCAACACCCACCTCTTGTGGTGTTGTCAGATGTCTCCTGACTGGTTTGCTCATTGCTGCTTTTGTCACTGTACACCTGTCCTCTTCTCTTCTTTGGCTTTCTGCCTGACTTCCATGGCAGCTGCTCTGTCATTGCCTGTCTGCCATCTTGCCCCTTCTCCCACCACCCCCTGCAGGTACAACATGTACTGTAGTACTGCACATTTTCCATGTTTAGAACCTTCCCCCTACTGCATGTCCCCAAACTGTTCATCCACCTGAAAATAACATTGCAACACACTTAAGCCAGACACCTGGTCCTTCTTTACCTTTGGCATCTCATTAAGTCTTTAATTCTACCCCTACAAATTCTCTTCTCAGTTTCCTCTAGATACTTGTGCCTTCTTCTGAGATCCTCCTTTATTGGCTAGATTGCTTCTGAAGGCTTCAGTTTGTGACCCTTCTTACCTCAGCCTCCACCAGTTGATCTTCCATCCTGCTGTATTGTTTCCAAAATCCAAATTGGTCCTGTCAACTTCATTATGCTACACTTCTTGGTGCTTCCCCATTGTGTTCACTGGTAAATCAGAACCTTCTATTATGGAGAGGAAAAACCCCAAAACTTTATTGTAGTCTTCAGGCCCCTTAGTGATGCCATGGCTGCCTCTTCTAGCCTCATTGTGTACCTTATACCCGCTTCCCTCCATCCTACTGACACTCGTCTTTTTTGTCTGCCATTTTCCCATTCATTTTTAACAGATATTTATTAAGATCTGGCTTCATGCCATTATCCAGCTCTTTGTCATTTGTAGGACCAGGTAGGCTTTTTCAAGTTTTTCTGAGATCTCTCTGCTTAAAAGTGTGTGTCTGATCCTTCTCTGAACTAACTGCCCATCTCTTTCCAAGTTCAGCTTAGGTATTTGCCTTGAAAATTCCTTCTCTGGTTTGTGGTTTCCCCACCTCCTAGTAGTGTTAATTGGTTCACTTTTTTATAGCAGGTAATAATTTAAGATTTGAATGGATAGTTCATTTGTGCCTCACTACAGATTGAAAACCCTATGAAGAGCAGAGAAGCACTGACAATAGTGTTTCCTCTGTTGTACAGAGGGTCGCTATGAGTCGGATACTGACTCGATGGCACCTAACAACAACAACAACAACAGATTAGTAAAGTCACTACAGGTTAGTGAAGTCCTTGATAGCAGTGTCCATATATAGTCTGTGTATCCTCCAATACTTAGTGAATCATAAAGAGAGAAACATGAGCTTTGGAGTTTGAAAGGCCCTGAATTTGAATACCAGTACCCACTTATTAAATATACATGACCTTGAGCAAATTCTTGAGCCGGTGATCTTTTGGTTCTTTATATGCAGAATGGAAAATAGTACCTAACTCAGAAGATTGTGAAGATTAAACGGGTAATATGCCTATTACAAGTGCCTAGCCCATAGCAAGCAATCAAAGATCATAGTTGTGAAAGTAGTTGTTGCCCCTAATAATAAATAATATAATGCTAAGTGAATAATTGGCTGAAGTGACAAAGCCCTCCATTTAGACATCTTTTCCTTAAATTGGATAGCCTTTCCCTTAAACTGAATAACCTGAGTAGCCCTAGGAGAAGCCCTAAGGCAGATTTTTAAGACTCTCAGCTGCCACTTTCTTTAACCCACATCTGAGAGACATCCTCAGACTGGAGCCTCAACACATATCTTTCCCACAAATCTATAAAATGGAAGAATAATTAGTTTTAGCTGGCATTTTGGGAAGAGTTGTTTCCTCATTAGTTTTTAAACCTTTGACAGATCAAACAATGATAAAATATGTGAGGAAAAGCCAGGTAGTCTTAGATATGAATTCTACTTGCACAATATACCAAGTGTGAAACCATCTCTCAATTTCTTTATCTGCAGAATTATAAAAAGAAAAATGTGTAACTTGAAGAGTTGCTGTGAGTTTTAACAGAGATAAAATGTTTTAGTAGTGAGATAATACATAATTGACATGTTACTATCTTTTACCAGCAATAATGTATTAAATATGAAATGCTTAACTTTGAATAGAAGGAATTTTTTCATGGGACTAGAGAGTGAAACCCAGAGCCTCACATTTGCCAAACAAGTATTCTACCTGTATACTCAACCCTTTTTATTTTTATTTTGAGGCAGGTCTTGCTATGGCCTCAAACTTGTGATCCTTTCGCCTCAGCCTAGGATTATAGGTGAGTGCTACCACACTCAGCTAGAGAGTCTTCATGGGAGCTATTATAGCCAGAGTCTAAACTCTGGGGAATATGAAGATTAATTCTGTTTTGCTAATAAGAACTTTAAATGTTGATTTTTTTTCTTTTTCCTTTTTTCTTAAGACATGGTCTCATTATGTAGCCCTGGCTGGACTCCAACTCGTGATCTTCCTGCCTCAGCCTCCTGAGTGCTGGGATTACATGTGTGCACCACCTGAATAACGTTGATTCTTTGTAACCCTTTTTCTGTACTAAACGTATGCAGAACATCCTCATTGTTCCTATCCCTAGATCATCACAAGTCATAATGGGAAGAATTGGTTTTACTCCTTATGAGTAGCTGTGTTAGGATTGGGATTGGTTGCATATATCAAAAAATGAAGTAAATTATTTTTTGCAGTACTCAGGGGTTGAACCTAGGACCTCACACGTGCTTTGCAAGTGCTCTCTACCACTGAGCTGCATCCCTAGCTTATTTTTTGCTTTTGGTATTTTGAGGTAGGATCTTCTTTTTTCTTTTTATTAAATTTTATTTTCAAATGCTTAGTAGTTTTTGTTTTTATCACAAACACATACTTTAAAAATCTTTTGTTTTCTATTTGGTTTGTTTTTTTTAATTTTTCTTTCAGTAGTAAATGATGATGGGGTGCAGAGTAATACAGCATTGGCTTTTTCCATTATGTATCCTTCCCATCGCTTCCAGCAACACTTTCATCAACCCACAAAGTTTATGGAGTCTTATATCTAGTATGTAGTAAAACTCTGGTGCTTATTTGAGTTATATTCCCCTATTTTTCCAATATACTCATGAAGTTGTGCTGTTTACATTGAGATGGACCTCTCCCCCTTCATCCTTACACGCTGGCCCTCCTCCCTATCCCATCTTCTCCAATCTTCGCTTCTCTCTACTAGTTCCCTCCCACCTTCTTTCTACTCCTTATATTGTCCCTTCTATGCAAAGTTTAATTGTGCATCTTTATATATCAATTTATGTATAGGATTTTTTTCTTCCTTTAAGTGTGATTCAGCTCCCACATGTAAGTGAGAACATATGGTATCTTTCTTTTTGAGCTTATGTTCGTTTGCTTTAAATAATGATCTCCAATTCCATCCATTTTGTTGCAGATGACATTATTTCTTTTTTTTATTGCTAAGTAGTATTCCATTATATATATGTACTGTAATTTTTTTATCCATTCTTCTGTTAATGGGCACCTTGGTTGGTTCCATATCCTTGCTATTGTGAAAAGTGCTGCATTGAATATGGAGATTCAGGTGTTTCTGTGGTATGATGACTCGTCTCCCTTTAGGTATATTCCCAGTAGTGGTATAGCTGGGTCTATGGCAGTTCTATTTTTAGTTTTCTGAGGTATCTCCATATTGATTTCCAAAGTGATTGATCCAATTTACAGTCCCAGCAAACAGTGTAAGAAGGTTCCTTTTTCCCACAGCCTTGCCAGCATTTGTTATTATTTGTTTTGTTGATCTTGGCCATTCTTACTGGAGTTAGGTGAAATCTCAGAGTTGTTTTGATTTGCATTTCCCTAATGGCTAGGGATATTGAGCATTTTCTCCTGTGCTTCATGGCCTTACAGACTTCTTCATTTGAGAACTGTCTGTTCAATTCATTTGCCCACTTGTGTATTGGATTACTTGTTGTGAGACAGGATCTTGCTAAGCTACACAGGCTACCTCTGGCCTCAAATTTGCCATCCTCCTTCCTCTGCCTTCCAAGTTGCTGGAATTACAGGCTTTTGCCATCACACCTAGTCTGAAGTAGGTTATTTGTCTCTCAGGTATGCAAAATATGAAGGTAAGCAAAGTTTGAATAGCAATTTGACAGTGTCATTAGTGTTTTTCTAACTCTTTTCTGTTATTCTCAAGGTCCAAAATGGCTGCTTAGGTTCTAATTATCACATCCAAATTTCAGATTACGGAAAGGGAAATGAGGAAAAAGAGTCAGTCCCTCAGTTTTAAATCTCCTTCATAGAGATCTTATAACATATTTTAGTTGATGTCTCCTTGCTAGCGTTTACTCAGTTGTCCACCCCTGTCTGAGGAATGAAGATATTCTTCTTAGTACTAGCACCCAGCTTTTTGCTTCTTCTCCTTGCCCTCAGGTGAAAGGTCATAGCTCTCAGATCCTTGGCATCCATTGGCAGGGACCATGTATCAAGGCAATGTATGTTGCTCTTTGGCCAGAAGCCAAAAGAGGCTTTTTCTAGTAAGAATTCAATATGCCAGCAAATGATTCCTTTATGTTGTGTGCAGGGTGTATATTTCCAATAAATTTGCTCCTCAAATGAATGTAAGCATATCAATTATATAATCAACTGTCAATGGGTTAAACATTCCAGGTTTCTGAGCCTAGGGTGTAGCTCAGTGTGGTAGGGAGCTTTCCTATCATGCCCAAGGTTCTGGGATTGATCCCCAGTACTACCAAAAAAAAGGGTTACCAGTTTAAACATTTAAGATTTCTATAGTTCAAGAGACACCACCACTACTACCAAGGTTCACAGTGCATTAAGTTACAATGACACCAGTATATTGTTGTAGTAGAATTGGTGAGGATTAGGTGAGAGGAAGACTACACAGTGCTCAGAGCAGGTGGCCTTTGTTATGAGAGCAAAGGTGTGAGAAATTTAACAGCCAGGGGGCATTGTCTACTGGAAAATGAGAGTTTCTACTTAAATCCATAGAAAATCGCTCAAGTCTACTATGCTGATTTTGAATTTTTAGAACATTTAAAAAATGCTCTTAAACATTAAATATCAGGAAACCTATAGCTATAATTTTTTTCAGAATGATCTTTGTTTCATTGTTTGGTTGGGTTTTGTTTTGTTTTGTTTTTGAGACAGGGTCTTCGCTTTGTAGGCCATACTGGCGCTGGACTTCACTATGTAGACCAGGCTGATCTCAAATTTGCATCAGTCTTCCTGACTCATCTTCCAGAGTGCTGGGATTACAGGCATACACCACCATGCCTGGCTTTCCTTTGTCTTTTATCAAAACCAGGGTTTTTAGTATTGCTAAATGGCATCTTGTTTTTCGTTGTTATTTGTATTTTGGACTTTGCTGATTGAGCAACCTAATGTATATGCAATAATAGAAACTTTTTTTTTTTTTACTAAGTAAAAAGTGTTTTTGTAATGAAATAAAGATAATATATTGGCCCTTTTTCTGGATGTAGTGGAACAAGAGAGAAAATACAATATATGTCCCATTGTGTCCCACATATTAGGGAAATGCCCAGACTTTATGGCTCATCTCTCAGACCTTCATTGCTTAGTTGTACTGTCATCAGTTAACCAAAGGCTTATGATTCACAAGTCATTTTTGAAAAATGAACAATTATAAATTTGAGTTTCTTCCATTATTTTGGCTTTCCTGGAATATATAATTCTATCTTTATCTTTATTCAGGCCATTGCTACCTCATGGAAAATGATGGTATAAGGCAGGAGAGGAAATTATAATATAGTGAACTCTTTTTTTTGGTGGGGGGAGTGCTGGAGGTTGAACCAAGGGCCTTGCGCTTGCATGTTTTGTAAGTGCTGTCCATTGAGCTGCACACTCAACCCATGGGTTTTTGTTTGTTGGTTTTTCCCTTTTAATTTTTGAGACAGGGTCTTGGTAAGCTTCTGGTCTCAAACTTGCAATCCTCCTGTCTCTGCCTCCTGAGTCACTGGGATTACAGGCATGCACCACCACTCCCAGCTCAATATAGTGAACTCTTAACAAAAGCAAATAAAAAGTCGTTAAAATATTTGTGGTATATCCATATGATGAAACACTGTACAGCCATCGACAAGAAAGATAGCTACATGCATTAACATGGAAGATGTTTAGGATTTATTATTTAAGTAAAATATAAGATGAAGACATTTTGTATAATATTCTTTTTATTATTATTTTTTAAATTTGTGGGTGTATGCTGGTATAGTTTAGGAAACTTCCAGAGGATATTGAAAGAAGTGGTTAGGAATCTCTTTTAGGAAATGGTGATGAGACTTAAACCATATATTTTGCTTTATATCCCTCTGTTCTGAATGTATTTCTTGTAATGAGAATGCTTTACTTTTTAAAAAGTAGTTTACAACAGGTAATAGTGGGTATGTTAGGTTGTTTGTCACTGTGGCAGAAAAACTGACCAAAACAAATTTATGAGAGGAAAGATTTACTGGGGGCTTACATTTTAGAGGGTCACAGTCAATAGAGGTAGAGAGGCATGGCGGCAGGACAGGTATCAGACAATCTTACATCATAGTGGGTGCAGAGCAGAGATCCCCACAACTGGGGATCCAGGGTAAGCTGAAAAGACCCACCCCTGATCTCCCAGTGGACCCATTTCCACAAACCTAGAATCGCACTTCCCAAAGTTCCATTATCTCCTAGGACAGCACCACCAGTTGGGGACCAGACATTCAAACACATGACCTTTGAGGCACATTTTAGATTCAGACCATACCAGCGGGAGAGGAGGAACAGTGGCTTTCTTATTTAACTAAAGTAACTCTTTAATAAATAACAGTAAAGGATTCCATTCACGATGATAATGTAATATAAAATACTATGGGATAAATCAGGAAGAAAATATTCTAGGCAAAGAATACTTTGATGAACATTAAAAAATTAAGAAATTATGAAAACACTATTCCAGGATTATAAGAGTCAGTCCTTTAAAATTGTCAGTTCTCTCTGACATTTTTAAAGTCATTTGTTTAATTGGACATCGTGGCACATGCCTGTAATCTCAGCACTTGAGAGGCTAAGGCAGGAGGATCATGAACATGAGACTGGCTTGGGCTTCGTAACAAGTTCCAGACCAGCCTGAGCTACATACCAAGACCCTGTCAATAAATAAATAAGTAAATAAGTAGTCATGTATCAGTCATATATTATTAAAATTTTCCGATATAGAGAAAAATTGAGAGTATTTTATACCTACCACCCAGATTCTACAATTGACATTTTAGTGTATATGTTTCATCAAATGTCTGCTTTATTCTCCTGTCAGTTCTTTTTTTTTTTTTTTCCCCCCGGTACTGGGGGTTGAACCCAGGGCCTGGCGCTTGCATGCTTTCCAAGTGCTGGACCACTGAGCTGCACCCCCAGCCCATTTTTTTTACTTTTTGAGACAGGGTCTCACTAAATTCCACAGACTGCCTCTGGTCTCGAACTTGAGATTCTCCTGCCTCCGCCTCCAGAGCCTCTGGGATTACAGGTGCACCACCGCCCCTGGCTCTGTCAATTCAGTTTTAATGAATTTCATAGTAAATAACATCAGTGCACTTTTCCTCAAATACTTCAGCATGCATATTATTTACTAGAGCACAGTATTTGTTTACGAATGGAGGTAAAGTTCACATACGTGAAGTCCACAAATCTTAGGTTATCATTCAGTGAGTTCTGAAAAAATTGCATATTTTTACCATGCTCCTTCTCTTACTTGTCAAGATACAGAATACATGTTGAGCACCCTTAATCTGAAAATCTAAAATCCCAAATTGTCCAAATTCTTAAACTTTTTAAATGCAGATGGGTTTGTATAGTGGGAGCTATCTCATGACCTCTCCTTGGAATTCCATCCACATGCAATTCTAATTCACATCTGATTTTGTAGCCACCTAAAACTCTCAGGGTACAGATGAGAACCAAATAGTTTTTGTTTCTCTTGGAAATGTGTGGTCATTGTTAGGTGCTGTCAAGTCAGTGTCCAACTGATAGCGACCCTATGTAGAACAGGCAAAATACTATTGTCAGTATTTCTCTGCTATTCATAGGGTTTCCAATGACTGGTGGTTTTTGGGAGTAGATTGCCGGGTCCTTCTCCCAAGCCACTAGTACCTGGTGTTCCAAGGTGGTCTTCCATCCAAGGACTAACCAGGCCCAACCCTGCTTAGCTTCTAAGGTCAGATGGGATCAGACACCACAGTGGTATGGCTTCAGGCCTTGGAAATATACAAAGATAGAATTACTGAATCTTAAAGTAGATGTATGTTTAGTTTTCTATGTAGCTGCCAAGCAGACTCTTGTGTTTTTTGTTTTGAGACAGAGTCTCACTGTGTAGCCCTGACTATCCTGCAACTCACTATGTACTCCAGGCTGGCTTTGAACTTGCATCCATCCTCCTGCCTTAGCCTCCCAAGTGCTGGAATTATAGGCATGCACCACCATGCCCAGCTTCAGGATCTTTTTTTATTTTTGTTTTTTAGTAAAATTGAAATAATCACTATCATTTTAAAACTGTTTTGTGATAGCAAGACACAACCATTCCCACTGACAGAATGTGTACAAAGTTTCCAACATCCTAGAGACTACAGGTAGGATCTCCTTTGTTATTTGATAGTGTGTAATTTCCTCAGACTCAAACCATTTGTTTACTTGTATTAAGGCTAGATTTTCATTGTAAAACTAGTTTTTAAAATCCTGAGTATCAGGCATGGTGGCAGAGCCTATAATCCCAACCAGTGGGGAGGCAGAGGCAGGAGGGTCACAAGTTCAAGGCCAGAGGCATCCTGTGTAATTTAGTAAGATCCTGTCTCAAAATGAAAAGAGTAATACATGGGCTGGGAGTGCAGCTCAGTGGTAGAGTACTTGTGAAGCATGTGTGAGGTTCTGGGTTAAAAGAATAAAATAAAATAAAATCCTCAATTCAGAGAGGGGAATGTGGAAGAGGTGAATTTAGAAGAGGAAGGAGTGTCAACAAGTAAGGTGTGACAAAGGAGTCAAGGGCAAGGAGATAATGGAAAAGGATGCCATCAGGCTTTTTCTTGCTGAATTTCAATTTAATTTTGTACAGAAATTTTTAAGGTGGTTCAACTCAAAGAGCCTTGCATATTAAAGCAAAATAATCTCCAAAGGGCCTCCTCATTGTTTAACAGCTGCATAGTATTCCATTCTTTAAATATGCCAGAATTTATCACGTCTCCCTCCTCCATTGATAGATATGTAGCTTATTTCCAGTTTTGTTCTTTTGCAAACAGTGCCACTGTGAATAACCCTTGTTTATGAGTCACTCTGAAAATATGGCTGTATCTGTGGAATAAATTCACAGATGCGGCAGGATGTGGTGGCACACACCTATAATCCCAGCAGTTTGGGAGGCAGAGGCAGGAGGATCGCAAGTTCGAGACCAGAGGAAGTCTGTGTAACTCAGGGAGACCCTGTCTCAAAAAGTAAAAAAAAAAAAAAAAAGGCCTGGGGGCACAGCTCAGTGGTCCAGCACTTGCAAAGCAAGTGCAATGCCCTGGGTGCAACCCTTAGTACCACGAAAAAAAAAACCATTCACAGACGTGAAATTCTGTCAAGAGTTTGTACATTTGTAATTTTTTTCTTTTTTCAGTACTTGGGGGTTGAACCCAGGGCCTCATACATACTTAGCAAGTGCTCTACCACAGGCTGCTCCCCCAGCCCACTTTTTAATTTTTTTATTTTGAGTCAGAGTTTTGTTGGGTTATGCAAGCTGCCTCTGGCCTCCAACTAGCATCCTTCTGGCTCCTCCTCTTGAGTAGCTGGAGTTACAGGCAGGAGCCATTGCTTCAGTCTGTGTTTGTAATTCTGGTAAATATTTCTATATTGTATGAGAGGGCCTATTTACTTAAACTCTAGCCAATGTAGCATTGTTAAAGTTTTTTATATTTGCTAGCATGCTACATTAAATTGGTATCTCAGCATTGTTCTCATTTGGCTGTCTCTGATCTTGAGTGAGTTGAACATCTTTTCAAATAGTTTCATTGTTATAGCTTAGAGAACTGTTTAGTTTTTTGTGGATTGTCTCTTGTATTTTTTACTCATTTTTCTTTTGGATTGATGGCCCCCTTTTTATTAATCTATGAGCGGCTTTTGTGTATTAGGGAAACTGACCTTTGGGAATGAGGTGCAAATATTCTTAAAGACATTGCTCTTTAATATGGAAGTAGTTGTTTTAATGGAATGGTGAGAAAAGAAGCCAGATTGCCATGGAAGCAACACTTTCTAGAAATCTGTCTGTGAAACAGAGTAGAGAGAATGACAGCTGGAAAGGATTGGTGTGGATACATAGAAGTTTTTCATGTTTTCTATGAGGCCTTTTTTTTTTTTTCCCCCAGTACCGCAGTGGTCTGTACACCCCTGCCACTTTTTAATTTTTTTTTTTAATCTTGAGGCAGGGTCTCACTAAGCTGCACAAGCTGCCTCTGGCCCCAAACTCGTGATTCTCCTGCTTCCACCTCCTGAGTTACTGAGATTACAGGCATGGCTGTGGTGCTGGGCTTGTCTGAGAAATTCTTAATAGTGTTTAACTATGAGTGTGAAGGGCTTAGCTCAGTTGGTAGAGTGCTGCTCCACACTCTGAGGACCCGGCTTTGATCCCCAGCACTGCAAAAACGGGAGGACATAGCAATCTACTCCTGAAGCAATCCTGAAACAATCAGCCATTGAAAACCCTATGAGGGCTGCTATGAATCGGACACAACTCAGTGATGACAACAACAACATAGGTGCAAAAGTAAGGACTTAATGCTGGACTGGTGGTAGAGGACCAACAGACTCAGGTTCCTAAGGGACCAAGAGTCTTAGGAGAGTTGCAGAGAAAGGAAATATCTAGATATGAAGACTGGGAGTTAAAGCTATCCCAGCCTAATGACTTCTGTTTTTCTTGGAAGTATAAACTGGGGGCAATAGCCAAGAGTGTAGGAGGAGATGGTTGGAAGGAAGGAGAGGTTTGAAATCACTGCTATGAAGAATTGGAAATTCTTACCAGAAAAATGCAAAAAGAATTGTGTTCAGAGTTCTGTTGAGGCAGAAGTAGTGATCTATAGTGATAGCAATCCTATGGGTTATTTGGCTTTTTAAAGCAGCATTTGGTAACACAAATGTAGGCTGATAGTTCTGGATTTTTCTTTCCTTCTATGTTGGTGTAATAGAATAGTGTAGAAAAGGAATTAAGGTTATTAACAAGAGTGTTTGAAGTGACACCAATTTTTCTTGATTTGGTAGAGAACAAAATAAAGGCAAGGAAGATTTATAGAAGGCTCAAGCAACTGAAGACATGGGTAAGGTCAGAGAACAGATGTAGTAGACAGAGGGATAGCTGCAAGGAGAGCAAGTGTGGTTGGAGACTGGGACGGTAAGATTGGATATGAGAGCTTTCTTGGGTGATGACAGAATCTGGGATGCAGCCATTGTCATAGGTGGGCCAAGTAGCTTGTTAGAGTTGAAGAAGTCAAGGAACTGACAGGCTAGCCCAGATGTGGGTTGTAGTTGTCATCTGTGAGAATATTGAAGTCACCCAGGAGGACTGTCAGGATTCGATGATAAGAAAATAGTGAGTCACGTTGCAATGTCTCCTGTGCCAGGAAATCACAAGACAAAAAGCCTTTAGGATCAGGGACTGTTAGAGCAGGCTCCAGGAGAAATGGTTTGCTTATGGCATCCTTGAGGAATGAGGAGGACTCAACCCTGCCTCCTGATAGGGAGATCTAGAATGCTTGCAGTAGACCAGAGGAAGGAGTAAAGATTGATATGGCTGCAGATGAGTTGTATGTGTTGCTGTTGTTAGGTGCTCTCGAATCATGTCCAACTCATAGCAACCCTAATGGGGTTTTCAATGGCTGATTGTTTTCCAAATTGCCTCAGGAGTGGATTGCCATATCCTTCTCCCATTTTTGCAGTGCTGGGAATCAAACCCTGGGACCTCAGAGACTGCAGAGCAGCACTCTACCAACTGAGCTAAATCCCAGCCCACAAATTGTATATAGGCAATCAGAAAGTCACAAGAGTTTTCCTGAGGCTTTTAATGTTTTTTTCTGGTTTTGGACTGTGTATATACCTTATAAATAACATGGATCTTCTTAAGTGTGTCTCACCTCCTGGTTTATGCATACAAATCTCCTCTAACTTACAGCTGTTCTTTTCCCTTGCATTCTTTCACTTGAGGCATGCCTTCAGTATTTAGTTATTGTTTAGTTTTACTTCTTACATTCCCGTTCTATGGTGAAACCTATTTTCTTCTTTCTCTTTCTTCCCCTCTCTCTCTCTCTCTCTCTCTCTCTCTCCCCCCCCCCCCCCTCCCTCTCAACAGTACTTGGGGGTTGAACCCAGGGCATCACACATACTTTGCAAGCCTCTACCACTAGGTTCCACCTCAGCCGATTTTTCTTTTTTTTTTTTTTTTTTTTTTTTAATTTGGACACAGGTTACATATACTGTCCCTGGCCTCAAACTTGCAATCCTCCCACCTCAGCCTCCTGACTCACTGCGACTAGAGGCATGTGCCACTACATCTGCTTTAACTTTTCTTGATTACTTTTTATTTATAAAAATGTCATGTTCTTGAGCCAGGTGCCATGGTGCACGCCTGTAATCCCAACAACTTGGGAGGCAAAGACAGGAGGATCACAAGTTCAAGACCAGAGGCAGTCTGCATAATTTAGTGAGACCCTGTCTCAAAAAGTAAAAAAGTGAGCTTGGGGTGCAGCTCAGTGGTACAGCACTGGCAAAGCATGCAAACATGAGGCCCTGGGTTCAACTACCAGTACCGCAAAAACAAACAACAAATAAACAAAGTCCGTGCTCTTTATTTGAAAATCTTGAAAACAGAACAGTGTAAGAAGGAATAACTAGATGCCAGATGCTGTGCTGCATGCTTGTAATCCCAGCAACATAGGAAGTAGAGGCAGACAGATTCTGAGTTCAAGGCCAGAGGCTGCCTACACAACTTAGTGAGACACTGTCTCAAAAAATAAAACGTGGCTGGAGTTGGTCTCAGTGGTAGAGCAGTTGCCTAGCATGCACAAGGCCCTGAGTTCAACCCTCTAGTATTGCAAAAAAAAAAAAAAAATATATATATATATATATATATGTATGTATGTATGTATGTATGTATGTATGTATATACACACACACACACACACACACACACACACACACACACACACACACACACACACACATATATGACCTTAGAAATAGGACAAAAGGCTCTCCTCTCTCTTGAGAAGCCCGTATCCATGTCTTGGACATGTACTATGATTTTTTTCTTAAATGTGTCTCTTTCTTTCTGAGCACCTGGCCTCACCCTAAAGTATGTACTATCCCTTGTTGTAGTGGTGGTTGTTGTTAGGTGCCATCAAGTTGGGTACTACATACAACAGAACAAAACACTCCCCAACACTGCACCATGCCAGTGATTCTCTGCTATTCATAAAGTTTTCAATGGCTGATTATTTCAGGATAGTCCCAGGAATGGGCTGCCAGGTCCTTCTCCCATTTTTGCAGTGCTGAGGATTGAACCCAGGGCTTCAGAAAGCTCAAAGCAGCAATCTACCAACTGAGCTAAATCCCAGCCCATACTATATCCCTTACCCCTACCTAATAAACGTTTTAACATTGTTTTAAAATAAGAAGGAAGGAAGGAAGGAAGGAAGGAAGGAAAGAAAGAAGGTAGGGAGAGAGGGAAAAGAAAGGAAAGGAGAGGAGACAATATGGACACTTTTTGAGATTCTTGTGTAATCTTTCTAGACAGGAGTATGTTGTTAGAAGCTAATTGATATTACCATTGGTATTTGAGTCTTTTTCGTTTGACTCTTCCCAGCATCGAATTCTCCATATGATCTTTCCTTATTTGGAAAGTAAAAATATTATCTGATTATATTCCGTAGGTTACTGAAGACTGTCAAAACTTTTGTGTATTTCCTTAGTTTGTTTTTCTCTTTTGTAAATTTATCAGTTTAGGTTGTGTTTTAACTCCATTTGGGTAAACACCAAAGAATGCAGTTGCTGGATCATATGGTAAGAGTGTATTTAGTTTTATTAGAAGTTGTCAAATTGTTTTTCAAAGTGGCTCTACTATTTTACATTCCCATCAGCAATGAATCAGAGTTCTTATTGCTCCCTGTTTTCACAAACACTTGATATTGTCAGGATTGTAGACTTTGGCCTTTCTAATAGGTATATGGTTATATATCACTGTTTCATTTTTCAGTTCCCTAATGACATATGATGTTCAACATCTTTTCACATGCTTTTTTGCTATATGTATATGTTCTTTGGGGCTGGGATTTGGCTCAGTTGGTAGAGCGCTGCACTGCAGTCTCTGAGGTCCTGAGTTCAATTCCCAGCACCGCAAAAATGGGAGAAGGACCTGGCAATCCACTCCCAAGGCAATCCCGAAACAGTCAGCCATTGAAAACCCTATGAGGGTCGCTATGAGTCGGATACCCACTCGACAGCACCTAACAACAACAACAATAACATATCTTCTTTGGTAAGGTGCATCTTCCATTCTTTTGCCCATTTTTAAATGTAATTATTTTCTTATTGTTTAATTTTAAGAGTTCTTTGTATATTTTGCATTTTGAAAAAAATCAGATATGGTCAAAAAATAAGGTGAATGCTTAAATTTTAAAAAATCATTACTCACAAGAGAACTTCCAGAACTGCTTCAGAAAATGGCAAGAATGAGCCAGGCGCGGTGGCCCACGCCTGTAATCCCAGCGGCTTGGGAGGCGGAGGCAGTAGGATCGCAAATTCGAGACCAGAGGCAGTCTGCGTAACTTCACGAGACGCTGTCTCAAAAAAGAAAAAAAACTGGACTGGGAGTACAGCTCAGTGGTCCAGCAGCACTTGCAGAGCATGTAAGCACTAGGCCCTGGGGGAAAAAAAAAAAGAAAGAAAGAAAGAAAGAAAATGGCAAGAATGATGGGATAAGCGTTCAAAGCCAGGGGAAGTATTTTGAGGGGAATTAATGGCAATGTGTCTTTTTTATTGTAATGTTTTTTTCCTTAAACATTCAGCATATTTTTTATTTATACTTTGTATTTTTTCCTAGTCTTGGCTTATCTTCTTGTATTGACATTGTCTTTTGCAGAGTGGAACTTTTTTTTTAATTTTAATGAAATCCTTCTTTTGTTTGTTTGTTTGTGTTTGTTTTTGTTTTCATTGATTATGCCCTTGGTGTTAAACATCATTGCCAGGTGAAGGGAAAAAAAAATTTTAAGTCATATCCACACTGATGGTCATCTAGATTTCTCCATATGTTGTTTTCTAGGAATTTTACAGTTTTGTTTTACATGTAAGTCTATGATCCATTTTGAGTTAATTTTTGTGAAAAGTGTAAGGTGTGATGTAGATATTTTTGTATGTATATGTCTAATTGTTCGGGCATCATTGATTGAAAAGACTGTCTTTGTGACATTGTCAGTGTTTGCTTTTTTGGCAAATTATGTAAGTGTATTTTGGGTGCCTTACTTTGTCTCTTTGACTTACCTGCCTATTCTTTATGAATACTTCACTATCTTAATTACTGTAGCTTTATAGTAAGTCTTGAAGTCATGTAGTGTCAATCTTCTGACTTCTTTTTTCTTTAATATCGAGTTGGCTCTCTATCATCTTTTGTCACTTCATATAGACCTAAAAGCAGTTCACTGATATCCACAAAATACTTTACTGGGATTTTGATGGAGATTGCATTAATCTACCAACCAATTTAGGAAGAATTGACATCTTGACAAAAATGAGTTTTCTTATCCATGAACATTGATTATGATTATTTTCTTTTATATTTAGCAGCTTTTTTATTTTTATTTTTTACCTTTGTGATTTATTACATTGCCTTTATGATTAGAAAGTCCTTCATCTTGAGCTCACATATTTATTCCTATTTATTTATTTATTTTGTGGTACTGGGGGGTTGAACTCAGGGCTTTGCACTTGCTGGCTTTGCAAGTGCTGTACCACTGAGTTGGACCTCCAGCCCATTTTTTTACTTTTTATTTTGAGGCGGGGTCTTGCTAAATTACAGACTGCCTCTGGTCTTGAACTTGCAATCCTCCTTCCTTCACCTCCTGAGTCATCATGATTACAAGCCTGAGCCACTATGCCTGGCTTATATTTATTCTCTTTTAAAATGTGTTTTTAACTATTTAGTTCTGTAACTCAACTGAATTTATTTTGGTATATGGAATGAGGTCAAGCACCCTCCCCCTAAATACCTAGCTGTTTTCCCCAAAACTACTTCCTTTTGATTTCTCATGAACAGACATGTACGTGTATACAATCGCCTTCCGGTCTATTTTCTAGTCTTTGTGAAGAGAATTGTATGCATTTCCAATTTCAGACTATGTTCAGGTAGGAACTGGAGCTACTATTAGTTTTTGTTAGTTCACTCTCCAGATCTTTCAGAGTTATAAAAATTTAATATAACACTGGTTTAATAATTATAGCCTATAAAGAATAGCGAAGTCATTACAATCTTATGTGGCTACACCCAGGGATGGCTGCCTGCTGAATCCATTAGCCTACTAGGCATTGCCATGCCAAACATGGCAAACTTCTAAGGTATATATGACCCATCTACATCTTGTTCCTTTCCCACCCACCTCCCCTGCTGAAGATTTTCATGTGCCCATTAAGGAGTCATGTCTTCTTTCCCTTGGAGAGTGACTACCATACTGAATTACTTCTACACTGTGAGTCACATGGAGATAGGGTTTGTAAGCTAGTTGCTCTGCATTTGTTTCTCTCATACCTAGCTCATATAGGACATAGAAATCTGAAAGGATAAATGAGTCACTGTTACTAGTGGGAACAGGCCATTTTCCTTTTACATGATTTGAGGCGGGATAAATGTTGAGAACAGATATATAATGTCTACCTCAAATAACATTAGTGTAGTCAGCCTACCTTCTCCATACTTCTCACACTGAAGACTAAAGCTGCACATAATGATTCACTTAGGAACCCTAAGGATCATTACCTAGCTTTTACCCACAGAGATGCATCCAGCATGGAGATTTTTAAACAGTTTGTCAAGTAATTCTAAAATACAACCAAGATTGAGGATCATTGCTTTAAAAGACATAATCTTATTTTAATCTACTTTTATTTATATAAAGATTCAGTAGTTGATTCCTGGGGAAATGTGCATATTAAGTTCCCAAAAGATCACTGGTCCCATGTACATTTCCCCCCCTAGTACTAGGGAGTTGAACCCAGGGCCTCCTGCATGCTGGGCAAGTGCTCTACCACTGAGCTATACCTCTAACCCCTCTTTTATTTTTTTACTTTGAAACAAGGTCTGACTAAGTTGCACAGGCTGCTTCTAACCTCAAACTTAGAATCCTTCTGCCTCAGCCTCCTGAGTCACCAGGATTACACAGTGCCCAGCATGTACACACATTTTAATAGCTAGGAAAATGCTTCCCCAAAATATTCTTTTGTGTTTTGAGTCATTTGGACGTGGTTATAATAATATAGAATCTCACCTAACATGACTCTCTATTTTCTAGGTCAGCATGGATTCCTGGTTCATTCTGGTTCTGCTTGGCAGCAGTCTGATATGTGTCAGTGCCAACAATACTACTACAGGTAAATTGTCACTTGAGAAGGCTAGTATTTGAAATAGAATTTTGCTTTTACATGTAATGACCCAAATTTGAAGGCCTTGATGGTATTAATGAAAATAATATTAAAATTTATTTTAAAATGATGGTAAAATAATTGGAAATCTGTGAATTGTATTGAATGCTCAGCATTGTTCTACATACTGTGTACTATTTTAAGTATACCAAAGATATTATGTGTTCTTTCCTGAAAAGTAAAAGAAATTGTTGATATATAAAACTCTTTAAGCTGGAAATGGTGGTGCATGCCTATAATCCCAGCTCTTGGGAGGGTAAAGCAGAAGGATTGCAAGTTTGAGGACAGCTGGGCTACATAGCGATTTTTTAGGCCAGCCTGGGCTATATAGTGAGACCTGGTCTCAAACAAGCAAACAAAAACTTTTGCATACTATTTCTTTTTCTTTTTTCTTTTTTTTCTTTTCTTTTCTTTTCTTTCTTTTTTTTTTTTTTTTTTTTTTTTTTTTTTTTTTTCTTTTGAGACAGGGTCTCGCTAAGTTACGCAGACTGCCTCTGGTCTCAAACTTGAGCTCCTCCTACCTCCACCTCCCCAGCCGCTGGGATTAGGCATGCGCCACCACACCCAGCTCTGCATACTATTTCTGAGGAGCTAAGTGAAGAATCTCATTTTTTCCTGCCAAAGGTAGTAGTCCTTTAGAGGAAGTAGGAAGGGTCCAGGGTTGGGTAAAGGTGTGTCTGTGTGTAGTCTTTGCTTGGTCTCCACATATTTGAGGAATTATTTAAGGCTTACTGCTTTGTGTCTTAACTTTTGAATTTCACATTCCTCATGTGATGTTTCTTTATTTGGTGTTTGTAGTTCCACCTTCCTTAGGGAGTACAAGATCGACTAAAGCATCAACAGTAGAATCAGTTAAAGAAGAGAACAAAACTTCAAATCCAACCTCTTCAGTAACTTCTCTTTCTGCGGCACCAGCCCTCAGCCTAAAACCAACTCTGGGATCCACCTATGTAACCACTGTCAATTCCTCACACTCTGACAATGGGACCACACAGACAGCAAGCACCCATTTGGTGGGTGCTACCATATCACCAAATGGAACATTGTGTCCAGATAACCAGTGCACAAATGCCACGTCAGAACCCTTGGAGGGGAATTCCAGTACTACAGCTACCGCTCCTAAAACCTTCCCTCCTTCAGGTACCAGAGATGATTTCGTTTATCCTTCTTTTGTTCTTTGAATTTATTCACCCTTTTATTATCTTTGAATATGTTTTCTAGCCGTAGAATTATTCAAGCAAAGTAATGAAACGTTGTTGTTGTTGTTGTTGTTGTTGTTGTTGTTGTTAGGTGCTGTTGAGTCAGTGTCCAACTCATAGCAACCCTATGTACAATAGATGAAACACTATTGTCAGTGCTTCTCTGCTATTCAGAGAGTTTTTGATGGCTGATTTTTTGGGGGGAGTGGGTTGCTGGGTCCTTCTCCCAAGCCTATAGCACCAGGGGTTCCCAGGCAGCTTCCCATCCCTGTACTAGCCAGGCTTGACCCTGCTTAGCTTCCAAGATCTGACAGGATTAGACGCTACAGTGGTACAGCTGAAGGCTAATGAAACCTAGATATAAGGAATTCTTAAGAATATGTAGTTAGCATAGAGGATATTTTTCTGATAAGCAAGGTTTAAGCATGATTAAAGGTTGAAAATATAAGAGAAAGAGGGGATTTCATTGATGATGCAGAGAGACCAAAGTTGAAAAGATACATAGACTGAGTAGTTAACAGGATTGTCTTGAAAGGAAGAAATCCATGGAGACTGTGGGAAAGAGATTGGAAATGGATGTGCCATAACAGCTACAGAGCACCAGACCAATGTCTAGGAGTGGAGTTAGAAAGAGGGCCTCAGGGAAATTGTTACATTGGAGGGCCAGTTGTTCAGGACCTCAGCCTATCCCTCTGTCCAATTGAATCAGAGTTGCTAGATTGAAGTGGAAGTGGCCCAGAGGATAGAATCAGAGCCCTAGGTCTGAGCAGGTAGAGTAGTGCAAGTGTTTGTGTTCTTTAACCACATTCCTGGTGTGTAAAAAATTATTAAAGGGTCCTTCAAAGAGCTGTGTGAAGTAAAGGAAATAATTATTCCTTGAGTGCCATGTAGCTGTCATTCCTTTTCTGGGAAAATCACTGTTCTGTCTTCTGTGATCCTATCCTCTTGGCTCATATTTCTTCCCTGTTTTGTGGATTCCCTGGGTGGATCAGGAGGGCATTGATAAAATATTTACTGAATTTGAATTTGCTTACTACAGATGACATCTTTCAACTAGACCATATAGCCCAGACTCTGTACCTGCCTGCTTTAATCTCATTTTTTTCTTCAATAAAAGCAATATAGTATTTATAGTTAAGAGCTGCACTATCTGTTCAAATCCCAGCAATGCCAGAGATATCTGTGTAACCATAGGCAAGTTTACTTTATCCTTCTGTACATCAGTTTCTTCATCTGTAAAACAGGAATAAATGATGGTAATAGTTCTTACTTCATAGAGGAGTTGTTCAGATTAATGAATTAATATGGGTAAATTGGGCTGGGATTTAGCTCAGTGGGTAGAGCGCTGCACTGCAGTCTCTAAGGTCCCGCATTCAATTCCCAGCACTGCAAAAATGGGAGAAGGACCTGGCAATCCACTCCCAAGGCAACCCCAAAACAGTCAGCCATTGAAAACCCTAAGAGGGTCACTATGAGTCGGATACCGACTCGACGGCACCTAACAACAACAACAACAACAATGGGTAAATTACTGTGATGCCTGCATATGGTAAGCACTTTTTTTAAGTATTAGCTGTAATTATTGTTACAATTATTGCTCTGATAGTCCTCATTAAAATATATGGCTGAGCATAGTGGTGCATTCCTGTAATCCCAACAGTCAGGAGGCTGAGGCAGGAGGATTAGTAATTCTAGGCCAGCGTTGGCTACATAGCCAGACTCCTATCTCAAAAAAACAAGGGCTGGGGATGTAGTTCAGAGGTAGAGCACTTCCCTAGCATGTATAAGGCCCTGGGTTCAATCACTACTATTGTAAAAAACAAATTATATAAAACTATGTTGAATGTTTATACCACTGTTTTTGATTAAATAGAGACAAATAATGTCTGATATTTGCTTTGTGTTTTAACATTTATTATCATTTTATCAGAGTACAGAGCCTAGCACATAGTAATAAGAGTTTTATAGAATAATCCTGGGAGGCAAGTTTTATGTTTTACAGGTGGAGGGCTTTTACAATGATGAAAACATGATTTGTAGAGTATTTGTCAAAGTGCAGATTCTGACCCATTCATGAAATCAGCTTCATGAGCCACACTGATGTTTGTTTTGTTTTAATGAATGGCCTTGTTCCATTTCTGTTATTTTCATATTACATATATAATTTTGTGAAAATTTTGTTCACAATTTTGTTTGATGCACATGGACAGGTGTACTGAATAACAACGTAATATGTATTTCTTGCTCTGGGTTATGGCCATTGCTTAGGGCAGAAAGGCAGAGTAACTTGTACAAGCTAAAGGAATAAATGGAAGAGCTGAGACTGTAACCTAGGCCCATCTGATTTCATAGTCTGTCTCATTCTGTACTGTCTTTCATTTAACAATTCTATGAAGTGACAATGGGTAATTATTTACTTTTTTTCCTTTGTTGTTGTTGTTTGTTTGTTTGTTTGTTTGTTATTGACAGGGTCTGACTATATAGCTCAGACTGGCCTCAAACTAATAATTCTACCTTTGCCTCCCAAGTACTAGGATTATAGGCATGTACCACCATGCCCAGTGCATTATCTCCTTTTAATACATGCTTAATTTAAGACCGTAAGTAGAGAATAAGTGATCCACTTTCCATGTCAAGGCTTGCAAGTAGTAAATTAGTCGTATTTCTCACTTTTGTGATCTTTCCACATTGTTGGTAGAAACTTGGTTTTCTATGCACTGACTTTGGTCCAAATTACGCCATAGCTAAGAAGCCAGTTCTTATACATTTTATGTCAGAGGAGACTGAAACTATCTGTCACTGGTAGTTTTTATTCATGATCAGTAAAACACAAAAAAACCATTGTGGTACATGAGGATTTCACAGTATTAAACCCCACATCCTACTTATCACCACTGTCTTACAAATCCTCTTATAAAATTTACATTGTCATTTTTTCTTGAATCAGTATTTGATTATATGTGTGTGTGTGTGTGTGTGCGCGCGCGTGTGTGTGTGTGTGTGTATAAATTTATTTTATTTTGGGGAGGTGGTGTTGCAAATATAACCCAGCATCACAAGCATGCTGAGCAAGTGCTTTAACAGGGAGCCCAATCTCTAGCCCTGATGTTTTATATTATAACTATGAAGTATTGCTTATTGCCCCACTATGATTTGATTCTTTTTTCTTGTGTAACATTTTTCCAGATTTAATAATTACATTTTTTGTTTATTTAGTTTTCTATTTAATTATACCTAGCCAATACTTTCCATATTCTCCAAAACCTCTTAGTATACTTTTCTACAGAGTCAGGCCTATTAGCTAATCTGTTTTTCCTGTTTAACCTGGAGAAATTCCTCCTGAGCCCTTCAGTGCCTTATTCTATTCAAGGTGTTTTGATCTCTAAGGCTCCTACACAGGTATCAGCCTGGGATTTCCCTTCTCTGTCATTCCAGGAATTCCCCTTGCTTCTTCTTGGCTTCCATACTTTTATCTTTCTTCTTTCATCATTTGGTAGAAGATACCCTCTAGTAGATTGAGAAAGAGGTCCATGAGCAGTTAATTGCTTGACACCTGACATGTCTAATATCATCTTTAAGGTTGTATATAGAATTTGAGGAAATAATTTTCCCCCAGAATTTTTGAATTGCTGCCCTGACTGACTTCCCAATTACCAAGCAGATTCTATTGCTATCCCAGTCCCTAATTCTTTATGTGCTTTTTGCGTCTTCTCTATCAATAATGTCCTGAAATTTCACAGAAATGTCTTGAAGTGAGTGTTTTTCATTCATTATTCTGGGTATTTGATATGCTCCTTGGAGCCCTGCTCCTTCCATTCTGGAAATATTTTTTGTATTTGAAAACTTTCTTCTCTTTTCCATTTTATGTGTTTTCTCCTTTAAAACTGTTTTTTGTTTTTTTTGTTTTTTGTTTTTGTTTTTTGGAGTTTTTTTTTCAGTACTGGCGGTTGATCCCAGGGCCTTGCTCTTGCATGCTCTGCAAGTCCTGGACCACAGAGCTGCATCCCCAGCCCACTTTTTTTTTTACTTTCTGAGACAGGGTCCCGCTAAGTTACCAGACTGCCTCTGGTCTCGAACTTGTGATCCTCCTGCCTCCGCCTCCCAAGCCGCTGGGATTACAGGCATGTGCCACCGCACCCGGCTCAAAACTGTATTATTTAAATATTGGACATTATGCTGAATTAATTCTTTAATCTTCTGAATTTTTCTTTCCTAATGAGCTTAGCTTTGAGTCTAATTTTCTTTTGAAAAATAAGCCAACACGTATACATTTCCTTTTTTATTCCACTTGTAATACATACGATTTTTTTTTTTTTTTTTTTTTTGGTGATAGGGATTGAACCTAGGGCCTCAAGCATGCTAGGTACACTCCACTGTCTTTATTTTTTAAGGCACGGTCTTGATAAATTGTTCAGGCTGCCTCTGGCCTCAAATTTGTAATCCTTGTGCCTCAGCCTCCCAAGTAGCTGGGATAACAGGTATGAGCCAGGTTACCTGGCTTACCATGTTCGTTTTTGCACATTACCTTACTGTTTTTTAAAAATTAGCTTTGTATACTTGTGCTATACATGCTCTTTTCTCTTTTCATTTCTTTATCTTCTTTCTTTTTTTTTTTTTTTTTTTTTTTTTTTTTTTTTTTTTTTTTTTTTTTTTTTTTTTTTTTTTTTTTTTTTTTTTTTTTTTTTTTTTTTTTTTTTTTTTTT
>VMDO01000081.1:205801-265975 GCA_007922755.1 Pedetes capensis | reverse complement strand
CAAACATGCATGAGAATATTAGTAAGATAAATTCTCAAGTGTGCTTTTATAAATTGATGAATATTGCCAAATTATTCCCTCTTATAGAAAAAATATTCCTGAGCCGGGTGAGGCAGACTGCATAATTTAGTGAGACCCTGTCTCAAAAAAGTAAAAAAAAAAAAAAAAAAATGTGGGGGGGCTGGGAGTGCAGCTCAGTGGTCCAGCACTTGCAAAGCATGCAAGCACAAGACCCTGGGTTCAACCCCCAGTACTGAACAAAGAAAAAAAAGAAAAAGTAAAGAAAATATATCCTATTATTTTATCAAGGTGCCTATTTTCTTGCACTCTTTAGTGCAGTGAGTCATCAAACTTCTGGATCTGTGCCATGTTGACAGGTGAAAAATAACATCTCAGTGTAGGTTTAATTTACATTTCTCTGAATGAGATTGAGGGCTTTTTTTTTTTTTTTCCCCATAACTGTTGATTAAATCCAGGGCCTTGCACATGGTAGGCAAATGCTCTTACCACTAAGTTACATCCTTTGCTCCCTCTCCATATTTTAAAAGATGATTTATATTTCTTTTCCTGAGCACTTTCTGTTGATATCCTTTACCCATTTTTCTTATTAGGATGTAAGGATTTTCTAACTCATTTGAGATAGCTCTTTGTAAGTTTGGGAAATGATCCCTGTGCATATGGTGAAGTGATAATTTTTTTGTTTTAATGGAGTCTCACTGAATTGCCCAGGGTGGTCTCATGCTCATGGACTCAAGTGATCCTCCCACTTCAGCCTCCTGAGTATCTAAAGCTACAGGTATGCACCACTATGCCTGGTGCAGATATTTTTCCCTGTTGATCATTTGGTTTTTCTGCATTACAAAAGATATCATCAGCAATTTTTAATTTTTTAAATTAAATACCAGTTTGTTGGGGTCCAGAGGTGTAACTCATTAGTAAAATGCTTACCTAGTGTTCACAAAGCCCTAAGTTTGATCCTTAGCACCACAAATAACTGTTTTCTAGGTTTGGGGTCATATTTGAGAAGGATTCCTTTATTCCAAAATTCTAAAATAATTTTTCTCATATTTTCTTCTGGACTTACATGGTTTCTTTCATCTGTATACATGTTTGTGTGCATGCATGTATGTATATGTGCTTAAATCTTTGATTCATCTGGACTTCCTTCTAATGTAAATAAAGTGTGAGCTGTGGATACATTTTTCCCCAAATGGCTGCTTGTTCCAGTATCCCATAATGAATCTGTTTTTTACCCAAAAGGTGATTTGAAAGGCCACCTTCATTATATATTGAATTCTGATACATATGTATTAGTTGTTTTTACTATCACTGTGACCTGAAAGAATAACTTAAAAGAAAGAAAGATTTATTTTGGCTCATGGTTTCAGAGGGTTAAGTTGATGGGTTTGGGTAGAACATCATTGCAGCAGGAGAGTTAGAAGAACAGAATCTTCATCTCTTGGCACACAGGAAGCAGACAGCTTGACAGGAAGGGGACAGAGCCAATATACCCACATGGATCCACCCCTAGTGACATACCTCCTCCAGCTAGACCCCACCTCCTAAAGTTTCCCAAATCTCCCAAAATACCACCACCACCTGGAGACCAAGCCCCCAACACATGAGCCTGTGGGGGACATTTCATATTTAAACCATAATAATATATATTTAGTGTCCTATTTGTATTTGAGTATTTGGGGGGCATTTATTGTATTTTCTACTGATATTTTTCTCTGTCCATGTACAAAGTCCCACTGCTTTAATAATTGTAACTTCATAAAATTTTTAATATCTGATAAGGTGAATCATCTCTGATTAATCTCATTTTTCAAATTTCATTAGCAATTTTTGTATTTTTTCCTTACGTCTTTTCCTTTTTTTCCTTTTGCCCTGCTGGGGATTGAGTTTACGGCCTTTCATGTGCTAGGCATGTAAACACTCCATCACTGAGCTACATCCTCAGCTCTAGTTTTCTCTTATGATTTAACCCTAGATTTGTCTGCCTGAAAGAAAATTTTATTGATTATGTTAGATATCAGATTAACAGGGAGAGAGACCTTTTGTGTGTGTGTGTGTGTGTGTGTGTGTGTGTGTGTGTGTGTGTGGTACTGGGGGTTGAACCCAGGGCCTTGCATTTGCATGCTTTGCAAGTGATGTACCACTGAGCTGCACCTCTAGCCCATTTTTTAACTTTTTGAGACAAGATTTTGCTAAGTTACACAGATTTGTTTCTGGTCTCAAACTTGTGATCCTCCTGCCTCTGCCTCCTAAATCACTGGGATTACAGGCGTGTGCTGCCACGCCTGGCCCTAGAGAGACATTTATAAAATGATGAGTCTTCCTGTTTAAGAGTGTGGTGTGTTGCATTTGCTCAAGTCTCATTTTATAGAGTTTTGTTTTGTTTTGTTTTTGTTAGTAAAAGTAGAGTATTTCCTTCCATTATACCTTCTAACTGGCTGCTATAGGGGATATGAAGGATATTGTTTTCTCTTTTTTGTTTCTTTTTGGGGGGAAGTTTTTGGGGTTTTGTTGTTTGGCTGCTTGGTTTTGTATATGTGTATATGTTGTTTTGTTTTGTTTAGACAGAGTCTTATTGTGTAGGCCAGGGTGGCCTCGAATCTGAGATCCTCTTGCCTCAGACTCCTGACTTCTGGGATTACAGGTATACACCACCACTCCAGGCAAGGTTATTGACTTCTGCAGATATATTTTATACTAAATGTCTTAATAAATTCTCTTAGTGTTTGAGGTAATTTTCTTCAATAAAGATAATCAGATCATTTCATCCACAAATACTTTCCAAAATTTTTAACTTTTTTCTTTCTTCTGTGTAATTGCATTGATGAATACCTCCAGAACAAAGTTAGGTGACAGTGGTAAAAGCAGACAACCATGTGTTGTCCCTGACTCTAAGGGGCATACTTTTGATGGGTTTCACATGATGCTGACTCTTGGGTTGAGATCAATTTTATCATGTTCAGGATATATCAGTGTATTCCTGTTTTAATGAGTATTTATGCCAAGAACAGCTATTAACTTTTGCCCGTTGCATGTTCAGCATCAGTCAGCAAAATCTTTTGATTTTTTTCTCTTTCACTCTATTGCTGTGGTGGATTATATTTAATAGATTTTCAAGTTTTTGAACCATCTGCATTCCCGCAAAAACAACCATGCTTGGTAAAATATAGTTCTTTTAAAAAACCACTGAAATCTGTTTGATAGTATTTTATTTAGGATTTTTTTCTATTGATATGTGCAAATAGTTTTTTTGTTTGTTTTCTTTCAGTGCTGTAGATCGAACCAATGGCCTTGTGCATGATAGGCAGGTGCTCTACCACTGAGCTGCATCCCTAGCCTTGCACATTATTACTAAATGAGCTTATTCTGTGTTTTCTTTGGTATGTGTGATATTTTTGATAAGTTTTAGTTCCCAGTGTTTTGTTTTGCTTCATAAAAAGAATTTGAAAGTTGACATAGAAAACTATGCATTTAACCAAGCATGGTGGTCCATGCCTCCATCTAATCCCAGAGTTTGAGAGGGTGAGGCAGGATTGATGCGAGTTTGAGGCCAGCCTGGTTTATGTGATTTACATAGCAAATTCCATGCTGGCCTGGCTGTGCAGTGAAATCTGTCTCAAAAGGCAACAAAGCTTGTGTATTTCATTCATATTTTCAAATTTACTTGAATGAATTTAAGGAAAAGTTATCCCTGACAATTTCCTGTACAGTTCTAAATATTTCTCACTATATATATTTTCATCTCCATTTTTTTCTTGTTTACGTTGACTGTTTATCTGTTTCATGGTTTGTTGCTTTTTTCTTCCAAAGAAACTGTTTATTCTGTCACTTTTCACTTTTTTATTTTATCGCTTTTTTATCCTTATTCTTTTTGCCTTCTTTAGATTTATTTTGTGCTACTTCTCTCTTCTTGAATTGAAAGCTTAATTTGTTTCTTTTTTTCAAATTAATTAACATTTAATGCTGTGAATTTTGCATAAGCATGGGTTTCATATCTACCCCCTTAGGTATTCCTGTAGGTAGCTGTGTTAGGGTACAGTCTAAACTTCTGGCAAAGAAGCAAGACCAAAGTATCTTCTGGGCAATATCCAAAGTATCTAATGGGCAGAGGTCTTTGGCTCATTAGGGACCAAGTCTCTTTTCTCATGTATCCCTGGTTTCCCAACAATATTCTTATCTGCTTCGCTATATGTTCTTGCCATGAACCTCTAATTATAACCCCTGAGGAAAGAAACAATTTCTTTTTCATAAAGATGGGACCTAAGCTGGGCTGGGAATGTAGCGCCATGGTAGAGCACTTGCCCAGAACGTGCCCTGAGTTAGATCCCCAGAACTGCCAAGAGAGGAAAAAAAAAAAAAAAAGAGTGACCTGGAAATTATTCAGATTGCTTTTGCTCACATTCCCTTAGTTGGAATTTAAAATACAGCTACACCTTACACAAAGGAGTCTCAGAAATGTAGACTTTAACTGCACAACTTTGTGCTTAGCTAAAAAAATAGGAGATCTGTATCAAAGGCAGGAAGAGGTATTTTCATCTTTTTTCATTTTTTACAGTATTGAGAATCAAAATCAGGGTCTCATGCATGCTAAGCAAGCACATTGTACCACTGAACTATGTGTCTAGCCTCCATTGTTACTTTTTAGATGCCTTTCAATTTTAACTATGATTTTATTTTCTAATTGTTTTCTTACCTTGTTAATTTCTAATTTTATTGTATGTTGGTAGAAGAATATTCTACTATGTCTCCTACCAAGAATTTGTATGAGCTTGTGGATATTCCATGGATTTTTGAAAAAGATTTTATCCATTAGCATATAGAATTGGGTATATACCAATCAGATTTTCTTTTCCCCCTACTAGGGGATTGAACCGAAGGCCTCACACATGCTCGGCAAGTACTCCACCACTGAGCCACACCCCCAGACCCTTTTTTATTTTTTATTTTGAGATGGGGTCTCAGTTGCACTGGCTGCCTTCGGACTCAGAACTCATGATCCACCTACTTCAGCCTCCCAAGTGGCTGAGATCATAGGCATGTGCCACAGTGTCCAGCTCCAGTTAGATTTTATTATCTCTTATCACTTAGATCTTCTGTTTCTTTAATGTTGTCCTCTTGCATTTTAATGGTCCAAAAGACATGTCTTTTCTTAGCAATATTTGTGTTTCTCCATACATTCTTGTACTTTACACTGTACATGAACATTGATGCTGCATTGCTTGTATACTCAAGAAGAAGGCCAGACAACTGACTGGTGAACCTGGGTGATACTGTTTCCCAGCTATTGCGGGCTACCTCATTCTAGCTCCAACCCTGAATATGGAGAAAAAGTTCATGGAGCTTGTTTTGTTTTACTTTAAATTGAATAGTAATGTTTTTCTTTAACCTGAGTGTTTCTGTTTTTCACTTATCACAGGAAATTCTGACTCCAAGGACAGAAGAGGTGAGCCACTCACCTTTTATTAATCTGTTGTCCTTTTTACACAGTGTGTACTACTCATCTGTGTTTCAAACTCTTCTCATGGTTTATAGTAAACTTGCACATCTATGGCTGTGTTGTTTACTTTCCCTTAAGTCATTTCCACATGAATCTCAGAAAAGAGTAAAAGAAACAAGTGTTCAGTATGGCTTTTCATGTGAATTATAGATTTTAACTGTTTAGATGTATTTTAACACATAATAAAATAACTATTTTACAAACTTGTGGAACTCCTGCTTCAGCCTTCTGAGTTCCTGAGATTACAGGTGTAGGCCATGGTACCCAGCTTCAGTTTAATCCTTTTTAAGTGTACAGTGGCATTAAGAACATTTACAAATTTGTGTAAGCATCCATCTCGAGAACTTATCATCCAATTTTCTCCTTCTCTTATCCCTTAATAACCAGTATTTCTGCATTGTCTGTATGAATTTGTCTATTCTAGATACCTCATTAAGTGTCATCATACAATATTTGTTCTTTTGAAACCAAATCCTTTTTTTGAAGCGTTTTGACTGGTGTCAGTATGGATGATCTGCATGTCAAGTTTCCTCATCTATAAAATAGGATTAATGATGTCTACCTAGGATAATACCTGCAGCCATACCCTGTGGCATCCGATCCCGTCAGATCTCAGAAGCTAAGCAGGGTTGGGCCTGCTTAGTACCTGGATGGGAGACCGCCTGGGAACACCAGAAGCTGTAGGCTTGGGAGAAGGATCTGGCAACCCCCTCCCAAAAATCAATCTGCTATTGAAAACCCTATGAACAGCAGAGAAGCACTGACAATAGTGTTTCCCCTGTTGTACAGAGGGTCGCTATGAGTCAGATGCCGACTCGATGGCACCTAACAACAACAACCTAGGATAATGAAGTGATATATCAGATTGTGTTTTGCTCTGTGCCAGTAATATAAGTGTTTAAATATCAACTGTAATAGTAATTTTTATTAATTTCTAAGTTATCTAGCTAACTGCCTCCACTACTTCCATATTGTTTATAGTTGTCAACTCTCCTAGTGTTTGTAAACAATACTGTATTGTTCTGTGCCTTGCTTATACTCATCCCATTCAGTCATTCATTTGAGGCCTTTCCTGACCACCCCCTCTTAAATAGCAGAATATTCCCCACCCCATTCCCTCTTTTACTCTGCTGTATTTTTCCTCATAGCATGTATTATGTTGTATGTATTAAATATTCGCTTACCCATTGTCCTGTGTTCTCTACCAGAAAATAAGCTTCACCGGGGCAAAGAATTTTGATTTGTTTACTGCTGTATCCTCAGGATTCTCCCAAGCAATAGCTCACTATGTATGTATTAAATGAAAGGTCTTGTTTTTGTTTTTTATTTTTGGCAGTGCTGGGGTTCTTCAAACCCAGGGCTTTGCGTATGCTAGGCAAGTGCTCTACCACTGAACTAAATCGTTGGGCCTAAATAATGAATTTTGAGCCTAGCGTGGTGACGTGCACCTGTAATCTCAGCATTTGGTAGGCTGAGGCAGGAGGATCAACACAAGTCCGAGAGCAGCTTGGTCTACATAGTGAGTTCCAGTCCAGCCTGGGGTACGTAGCAAGACCTTTGTCTCAAAAAAAAAAAAAAAAAAAAAGACCTGCCTCAGTCTCCTAAGTTGCTTGAATTAGAGGCATGCACTATCCCTTACTATTTTCTATGACAATTTTCCCATTCTGCATGGAGCACTGTTCTTGAAGCTAAGTCTGGGTGGGAAACCATAGCTTCTCATTTGACCTGTGGGTTTGCTGGCCCTGGGCTGGTAGGCTAGGATGATATTTAATCCCAAGGTCCACCCCAGTCCCAGTTGCACGGAGCAGGCAATGAGTTTGAGGTGTTTTCAGACCTAGACTGGTGGAACTAGTACTTACCTTCTTACCTCGAAGCTGGAGGTTCTTTGGCACTGCTTAGTCTCTTCAGCAGTTGCATCCCATCTGCTTTGTCTTGCAGAAATCCCTTCAAGTTTGGAGCCAGACATGGTGGCTCATGCCTGTAATGCCAGCAACTCAGGAGACAGAGGCAGGAGGGCAGAAGCAACCTATGTAACATAATGAGACCCTGTTTGAAGATAAAAAATAAAAAATGGGCTGAGGTTGCAGCCCAGTGGTACAGTACTTGCAAAATATGTATGAGGCCCTAGGTTCAACCCTGAAGTACTGCCCCACCAAAAAGAAAAAGATTGTCCATAGACAGTCCTTTCTGGATAGGCTGTTAATTCGTTAGTATTTTTGTATTTCTTCTGTCATTTTGCTGTGCTTTTGGGAAGAGGAAGATATAAACTTGTGGATTCACCTTCTGCCTTGAACCAGATTTCTCTAATTACCGCCTTACAAGACTCTGTACTACCCTATGTGATTCAAATTTAACGAAGGCACATTTCATAATAAGTCACTAATTCTTTTATTCATTCACTCAACATAATCCAGTAGTGTTAGTTCCTACTAATGTGTGAGATCCTGTACTAGATTTTAAAACCAGATACGTAAACCTTGCCCTCATAGAGTGTACGGTTTAAGGAGGAACACCCACTCAACTGCATTCAAATAAATAAATAATTACAAAATATCAGAAGTATTATCAAGGGCAATGACAATGCTCTATGTGAATAATTCAGAAAGTAATAGCTAATGTTGAGTAGATGATGTATGCTAGCTAGTGCGCCAAGAGCTTCACGTAAATGATCTCATTTAATCTAAGGAATAACTTATTTTAGAAATGATAAATTTAGTATTAGGAAGTCAGAGAGAACCTCTCTGGGAAAAGTGATACTTAAAATAAGAGCTGGATGAGTAGGAGTTAGCAAGGCAAAGAATGGAGGGGGGCCATGTGAATCAGAGGAATAACGTGTTGATAGGCGTGAGGATTATAAGCTCAGCACAGAGATGCCAGTGATTGAAGCTTGCTAAGTAAGGAAAGAGTGGCAGGAGATAGGGCAGAAAAGGGCTAAATTAAGGAGATTGTTATGAGCCAGGGCAAGATTAAACTTCATTCTAAAGCCCCAGACCATTGAAAGAGAAGGGTAGGATCTGATTTGCTTTTCTGGAAATCACTCTGTGCTTTTTGGAAAAGGGATTAGCAGGGGACAGACTGCGATGATCCAGGCAGGAGAAGATGGAAGTCAGGACTAGAGTGGTTGGTGACAGTAGAGAATGGAAAACAAGAGGCAGACAAATTGGATCTATTGATTTTAGCTCTAAGATACATTACTTGCATCTGGGTTGGCTATATAAGATGAGCATAAGGAAGAAATCAACGTGATTTCCATATTTCTTACTTGAACAATAGCAAGGACGGGAGTGCTAGCCCTAAATGGTGAAGGAAATATCCAGACAGAAAGTTTGTGTTGCCTGTAGAACTTAAAGTGGAACTGGCCAGTCAGTAGTTGAGAGCCTGAAGCTCAGGAAAGAAGTCAGACCAAGCAATGCAAGTGTGGGAATTGTAGCATATCATTTGTACTTACAGCCACCTGTCTATCAGATCAAGTAGATAAAGTGTAGAAACAAGTGCCAGGGACAGAGTTCCCACAGTCAGAGAGCTGGGGTTAGAAGAGGAGCAACTGGCAAAGGAGACAGAGGGAGCAGCCAAGAGATAGAAAGGAAAATCAGAAGAGTACTTTGTTATGGAAAGCTAAAAAAGTGCTTCAAAGAGGAAGGAATGATCATCCAGCATTGTGTTCACTTTAAGATGAGAGCCATGTACCCTAGTATGTTTGAAAGTTGTCAGTGAAGAAACATGATATAGCATTTCCCATCCTTTAAGAAAAAAATAAAAAAAGACCAGGGCTAGGCATGGTGGTATATTCCTGTAATCCCAGCACTCAGCCAGCTAAGGCAGGAGGATTGGGAGTTTGAGACCAGCTGTTCCATGTGGTAAGTTCCAGGCCAGCCTGGGCTCCATATGTAGCAAGACCCTGTCTCAAAATCAAACAAACAAATAAATAAAAACTCTTCATGGCACATCTCTCCAGCTGCTGCTCCTTTTCCCTGCATACTTTTATTTAAAAGTCCTTATAAAAGGAGACATTGTCCTCCCCTTCCTTCTATCTTCATTTCACTCCATTTAGGCTTTCTCACCCATACTTAACAGAAACTACCTGCAAAGGTCACTGATAGCTTGTGAAATCCAGTTTCACTTCTCTGTCTTCCTCCTACTTAATTGGCAGTGTTTGATAGAGTTGATTATTCCCGCCTTGGAAAACTCTGCTCTTGGCTTCCCTGATAACCACCTTCTGCTAATGTACCTTCTGCCAATGGCTGCTGTTTCTGAGTCCATTTAGGAGATCTTTTAAACAAATACAAATCCAATTGTATATCTCCTCACTCAAAGCCCTTCAATCACATACTGTTGCTCATCACATTCATAATTAAAGCCACACTCATTGCCATGGCTTTACAAAGCATGAGTCTTCTAGCTCCTGCCTACCTCTCCAGCTGCATCATGTGTGACAGTAGCGTTTGTGCTATTTCTTGAATCCGCCAATTCTTAAGGGCTTTTATGCTTGTTATTACCTATGCCTAGAAAGCTCTTCACCCAAATCTTTGCATAGTTCACTTGGTCTCATTAGTTGGAGCTCAAAGAGAGAGATGTCCCCAAACCATTTGACCTTACTACTGCCTCCCTATTCATCACTTTTTATAACCGTACCATGTTTTTTTCCCCCAGATCTCTTGTCCCTGTCTGAAGTTGTGTTTCCTTGTTTATGAACAGTATCCTCCCCCACAGAAAAGAATCTATCACTTGTCTACCTGACAACTCTATTTCCAGTGTCCATATCAGTGCATGGCATACGGTTCCTGATCTATAAATTTTTTTTAATGAATTCTGCTGAGAGGTTGAATCAGATAAAGATGAGAATGTTTCCATTTGAATGTGACAGTGTGCCTTTTTTTTCCCTGGTTAGCAGTTTCAATGGAACACTCCAAGTAGGAATCAGAATAATAGGTTAAGGAAAACCTGGAGTTAAGGAATTTGCAAAAAGAAATTAGACAACTGCTGTGAGAAGTTATCTGAGAAGAAAGACATGAGGCTGATGGTGTCTGGAGGAGACAAGCGAGGTCAAGAAGATACTCACTGGGATGGCAGTAATGGATGTAATCCAGAACCCCTATGACAAGATTGGCCTTTACATGAGAGGGACATATCCTCCCCAAAGGCAAAGATAGCTATAACCTCAGACTTGCGTAGTTTATGGCAGGGTTAAGCATGGAGCCCTGACCTGGTCAGCCATATGAGAAATGGGGCTAGGAACTGAGAGTGAGGGGAGCCAGGAGCTATGGAATACAAAGAAGGCTTGCCTCTCTCCAAGCTAGACTTTGTCGTAGGTGGGGTCCTGGCAAAAGGTAGCTAAGTGAGCATGATGTGGGAAGAGATAGAAGGGAGCACCCAGCAGTTGTTGATCTAATAGTGTCTCCTTGTTTTAATCAGGAATTATATTTTCTGTGCCAGGAAGTCGTTTGGCTTATAGAAAAATCTTTTTTCTTTCCTCTTGTCTTCTACATAGGGCCCACTGAGGCTGAGAGAGAGTACCTTGTTGGCCCTGCATACCCAGGTTGCCATCATGATTAGATATGTTTGTATCTCCAAATATTTGAGTACTTTTTAATGCACTAGTATGGTTTTAGGCTTAGAGGATATAGTAATGAGTGAAACAGAGTCTCTGCCCTCAAAGAACTTTTATTCTTATGCAGGGAAACACAGAGTAAACGAATGTATAATATGTCAGAGATGGGCCCTGTGTTCCTTCCCCAACTCATCCCCTGCCCAGTAGCCTTGAGGTGGCAGGGGGAGGTGCTGTCATTGTGCATGTGTGCACACACTGTGCGTGTGTGTGTGTGTGTGTTTCTGTGTTATTCCATATCCTACCAGCTACAGAAGTATTGAACAGGCTGTTCCTCATCAGTGTGTTTCCCTGAGCATCCGGCTTGAATCCTCCAGTGCACAACATGGTAATGATTTGTTCTCTTCTCTTGGTTTCAGATGAGACTCCAATTATCGCAGTGATGGTGGCCCTGTCCTCTCTGCTAGTGATCGTGTTTATTATCATCGTTCTATACATGTTAAGGTGAGCATACTAATGCTTCTTCATTCTCTTAGAATCTAATACCCCAGTGTCTCTCTCAGTAAACATACACAGTATGGAAGAGAGGAGGATAAGGATGATGAAAGGATAGAAGGGGAGTAACTTAATGATAGTGCTAAGATTCAATTTCTATGTAGAAATGGTTTAAAAGCTCTAAATAGTCTTTCTTGAGCCCTACTCCATCCCCTTTGCTTCCATCTGTCCAAACTCCAGTTCAACCTGAAGCTCAAAAGGACGGTATGAAGGTTAAGGGAAAAAGCAACAGTCTGTTTTATTAGTGACTAGTGTTTCAGGATCTTCAGCTCTAGCTCTATTGAAGCAAACCCTGTTTAGGGGCCCGAGCAAGATTACATGCAAAACAAAAGCCTACTTTATCTCTAGTTGGGGCATCATCCCCAAACTCTTTGGAACCGTTGGCCCTAGCTTACTGAGGTGAGCCATAGGAGTTATAGGGTCCTTCCTTCTGACCTTCTTTCAGGAGCCCCTAGACATTACCCCTGAAACAGCGGAAGCAAGGAGAGAACATGAAGGAGAGAAGACGGCAATGCAATTGTTCTCTTCCTACCAAAGCTACTGCCCTGACCACCTGAATTTAACTCTGCCTTATCGATGTCCTAACTAGTTATGTGCTCCCTCAGTTCTTCTGGAATAAAGAGAGGGAAACTTGTGTGTTCCTCACAGTTTGGCACGTGTTGCCATCAGATCTCTGCCCACCCAGCCTGGAGCTGTGGGCTTCTCTCTAAGGCTCCCAGGCTGTATGGGGGAAACGCCAGAGTTTTCATTTATTGTAGATCTTCCTGTCTTTCCCCATTGTATTTTATTCACTCACCGTTTCTCCCCCTGACATGGCTGTGCTTTCAAGTGGTTCTGGAACCCGAGCTGTACAGAGGAGCCATACAAGCCAGAATGGATGTGTGGTGGTACTTTGGTTGGATTCTAGGGTGCCAAGAATAAGCAGGAACATCCTGGTGCTCTCAGTCACCATGGACTGGAGCTGCCTCAGATGTGTATGACTTACCTCTTAAGAGTCTGGGTACTTAGCAAAGGAGATTTAGAAAAACTGAGTTGATATACAAAAGTACAAAACCAATGATTGGCCTCTCCTGCCTCTGCCTAGGTTTTTTGTTTTGTTTTGTTTTGTTTTGTTTTTGGTTATTGTTATAAACATTTTCTCCTTAGGTTTAAGAAATACAAGCAAGCTGGGAGCCATTCCAATTCTTTCCGCTTATCGAACGGCCGCACTGAGGATGTGGGTAAGGCACAGGGACAAAACCAAGAAATTAAGGGTTTTCCCATATTTTTAAAAGAATGAGACTATTAGTCTCCAGAAAGGGAACTACATCCCCAGGGTACCTGACTGACCTTCCTCTTTGTACACTGTAGAGCCCCAAAGCGTGCCACTTCTGGCCAGGTCCCCAAGCACCAACAGGAAGTACCCACCCCTGCCTGTGGACAAGCTGGAAGAGGAGATTAACCGGAGAATGGCTGACGACAATAAACTCTTCAGAGAGGAATTCAACGTGAGTTTTTTGTTGAACCTGTTGTGTCAGCAGGGAGGAAAGCAGACCTAAGGTCGGGCCTCTTAAGTCATGGGATAGAAAACAGGTTTTTAATGGCTAATAGGTGAGAAATATTTTACAGAGTTCATCCCACTCCCTTCCTGTGTGCTCATGGACAGGAAGTGAAAAAAGATTGGTTTTACCTTCCCTCATCTACCTACCCATCCATTAATCTACTCGTCATCACGTCTCTTACTTCATTTGCTTAATAAATACTTACCAAGCATCTAATGTGTGGCAGGTAGTATTCTAGGTGTCAAGAATATGATAGGGAACATAAACAAATCCAGTCCCTATTCTCAAAGAACTCAGTGCCCACTAGGGAGTCCCCACAAACAAGAACAAAAATAACTATAAGATTCAACAGCAGTATAGGACATGAAGGACTGGTACATAGTTGTAAGAGCCCCTCTTAAGAGATGGCCTTTTATAAAGAGTCTAGAACAAAGGGCCTAGAGTGTGTAGAGTAGACAGTAGTAGTAGACCAGTATGGAAAGTGGGAACTACAGCATATGGGAGAGCACAGGTCTCATCTTGAATATTGAGATTTGTATTTTTTACAACTCTTTCAAGGAACCAGAACATGTGTGAACTGCCAGTTATGACCCCTGGTCAAAGAGCTTCCTTAAAGAAGCAAGGGAAACAGGAAGAGGGGAATAGGGAACATTCCAGTATATAGCAGGAAGAAATTCTCAGGAATGAGAGAAGGACACCTTCAGAAAATTAAAGAAGGGCTCTGTGGGTCCCATGGGCCGAGACCCAAAGGAGTAGTAAAAAATGAAACTGTGAGAAAAAACTAAGCGGACTGTTAATCTCATAAGTTGCCATGTGAAATAGTGGAAAGCCATGGACTAACCAGATTTTTATTTTGAAAACATGATTCTGTATGCTAAATGCAGAACGGCCCATAAGAGACCAGAATAGTTGCAGGGGACACAGTTATTGGTGGCAGCAATTGTTAAGACCTGAAGAACTTACAGATTTACCTAAAGTGGTAATAAGATTAAGGAGAGGGGAATGGATTTAAGAGCAGAGAGGAACAGTTCCATGGTTGGCCAAGTCCATCAACTAGGGCATTGCTAAACTGTCAGCTTCCTTTACACCTTTCCACTGTGCCATGTTTCAGCTTTGTCTCATACACTGGCTTCTCTAATGATACCAGAATGGCTGCTCCAGCTCCAAGTGTCACATGGAGATGTAATGAGTTCCAGTGGGAAAAGGATAACTATTTCATTTGTCCTTGAGGAACATTTTCCCAAAAGCTTCTGGAGACTTTTCTTGTCATATATTCTTCTTAAACCAGTCACTATCAAGAAAGAAATAGGATTACTGTGGCTGACTGAGACCAAGATTATTCCTGGGTCTAGGCACACAATCCAATAGCATAGGTAGCAAAGAAGAAAGGAGTAATGGTTATTGGGTGAGGATATCACCTTTCATATCTGCTGCACCACAGAAGGGCTTAGGGTTCAATTTGAATCTTCAGAAAATCACTGGTTACAATATAAGAAAATAGATAAAAGACAGGCAGGACTTGAAGCCATGCACCATTTACCAGGCAAGAGTTAATGGAGTAGTTTGGACTCTTTTTTTGGCTATTGGAAAAATAGCACCATTTAATACTTACTATTGATTAAGAATGTTTATCACGTGCCACAAAGATAGCATTCCAGCCTCATCACCATAGCTGGGTTGTGATAGGCATTGTACTGCTTTGCAATCTGTGATACAAACTGCTTCTTGGTAATGGGGTATGTGATCCTACTGCTGTACTTTTCTGTACAAATGAGTCCTTTTTTGGATGTAATATTACCTGAGATCCCATGATAATGCATTCTAGTAAATCCCTAGAGAGCGGTGGTATTCCTAGAGGCATGATAGACAAATTCAGATAGATACTGTGCTTATAGCCATTTGTTGTGTGCCATTGCCACCATGTTCATGAGCTCACTGGACCAGCACTAGAGTAGCAGGGGGAAGGGCTGAGGAGCATTGTCTGGGTTCTTAGTAATGAGTGATATCTGGTGAGCATTCACATGGAACATCTTTCCTCTCTCTTTTTTTCCCATTATCCACTACCCAGCAGTCAGTTTAGATCCTGATCTCCAGTGAGGTAGATGGTATAACTTGCTTGAAGTTCTGTTCACTGGGAGGATTTCTGTTTATACTGATTCAGAGCCATCACTTAAGTATGGTACCCTACAGTAATCGCTTTCTGGCATGGGCCTATATGCCATACAGAGTCATTTGTATGCCAGGGTAGACTTTATTTCCTTAGTCAGCTGTTCACGTCAACCGTAAGTCAGAAGTGTCGAAGGATTGGGACATGTGGCAGGCATTCTATACATGTCACTTCTAGTTGTCATAGAATTCTGCTAGGTACATTCAGATTTGTGGCTTATTAGATCACATAATACCTAATCTATGATGGGGAATTGAAATCATTTGAATACCTGGTGTCCTAACCTGGTTATGCTGATAGTATCCACTCTTGATCCCAATTCCAAGCTAGGAACATGGTCTTGCTGACAAGATCATAGGCTTCTCCCCTTATCAAGAGAGTTTTCATTATGACTCTCTTGTTCAGCCTTACCATGGACATTTTAGAGTCCCACAGAATCCTCCAGAGCCAAGTTTTCCCAATTTTCTCTCCAATTTCTGGAGAATCTTCTCCTTTCAGATCACTCAATAAATGGGTCAGAACAGGGTACCAGCATGTGGTATATGCTGTCTCCAGAATCCAAAGTGGCACAACAAGCATTACTCCTCCTCCTTAGTGGAGGAGGTGGCAGCAACTTACCTTTTATATTGGAGGAAATATGCTGACATTGTGTAGACTTTCACCTCCAGAAAACTCAGCCAAAGTGACAAGCTACTGTGTTGGAGGTTTATTTTGTTTTGTTTCTGTCTTATGTCTAGCATGTATATCTAAGGTACATAACTTCCTGTTCTTCAAGTTCTGTCACCTTGATGTCGTCCACAGGATAATGTCCTATGTAACAGTGAGACAAAATCCTGATGAACCAGATCACAGCATAGATAGGTCAGGATTATTTACAGTGGGGCAGCTCCTTTTCATAACAGAGAGAAACTGCTTCAAGTAGTCTGTGCAACTAAAAGACAACATATAGTTGTCCCATTAATAGGGGGTTGCAGGTATTCAGGGTTATGTGTTAATCTGTAGGAAGAATAATTTGTAGGAAGAATAGTTGCTAGAAAAGCAACTGCAAATCTGCAGCTCCAACTGATTCCTTTTGCCAAAATCCACTGACTGACTTTCTTTTTTATTTGAGACAGTCTCACTATGTACCCCAGGTTGGCCTTACACTTACTAAGTAGCTTAAGCTAGCCTCAAAAGTGACATCCTCCTTCCTCAGCCTCCCAAGTAGTTGGGACTATAGGCATGCACCACTGTACCTGGAAGTTCTGTAGCTTTCAAGTCTTCTGTAGCACCTCGATTTATCTAGTAAAGAGAGATCACTGCTCCAGGAGCTTGCATTTGCTCTTTAATGGTCTTTATCCAGTGGGTTAGAGAATCAGTAGCAATGCTGCTTCTTAATAGGTAGCTCCTAATGTGAGGACATTTCAAGCCAAAACTTCTTCCTTCACCTAACCTGCAAAGGCTCCATTCTAAGTAACATATGATAAAGGTATTCTGGGTTCCCAGGACTTAGTCACCTCAAGGCCAGAACCCAGTAAACTCTAAAACATGCTTTTCCCTTTATCCATTGCACAGTTACCATAGGAAATGACTGCAGATTTTTAAAGGAAGATGAGGAGGGACATTTATGATATATGCTCTGGCAGGGTTCTTCCTCAGAGGTGCCTAGCCTCCCACTTATTAAAAGGATGAAATGACCTAGAGCTAGGAGTTGAATGAGAGGGGACTTTTGTCTAGCAGGGTAGTCTAGTAGGCCCCCTCAGCTAAGCTGGGCCAGCTGCCTCCTGCTTCCATATCATTCTGAAAGATTCCAGTGCTTTCTTATCAGTGTGCACCCTCCAGCAAGGACCATGTTATAGATCCCATTGAGGCCATAATAATGTTGTCTGTAGAAAGGTTGAACCCATGTAACACTTTGATCTCTACTTTGTGCCAAGAATTTTCTGGCTTTAAAAACAAAAGAAATCAGCTCAACTAAACTTAGCCAAAAACCAAATAGCTATTTGTTGGGAAGATACTGTGGAAGCTAGCAGAATCAGAAGATGAGTTGGAGTACCAAGCCTCAGACACAGAAAGCCCTGTATTGGTGACTCTGGGACGCTCCTGGGAAAGCCTCTGCTTCTTCCCAGTTTTCAAAGTCCTAGGAAAGTGAATCTGGCCTTATGTTGCTCAGGGGTGCCTACTGTCATAGAATAATATTGGTATAATCAGATGTCAAAGGTCTTTCTAAGCAAAATACAAAATTAAGGTACCAGAATAGAAAAGACTGAAAGTTAATATATTAAAATGTTAAGCACTTCTATGATAGTTGATACCATAAAAATGTAGCCAACTTAGGGGAACATTTTTCCCAAGGCAGACAAAGTAGTTTTCATAATATATAAAGAGTCTCTACAAACCTGTAAGAAAAAGGTAAATAATCAAGTGAAAATTGACAGTTCACAAAAGAAATACAACTTCTCTGTAAACAGGAAAAGAAGATCAATCATCTATATCTAGTTATCAGGGAAGTACCTATTAAAGCTAACCATTATTTTGGGTATATCAGTTAATATTTTTTAAAGATTGATAGCAAGTATGGGATTATAGGTGTTCTTATACACAAGTGGGGGAGTTTAAATTGGTATTAGCATTAGAAGAATGGTTTGGCAGTGTCTTCTGAGACTCTTAACAGAACACCTGTCTTCTGAGACTGTAACAGAACACCCTTCCTGTGCACAAATACATATTGTACGAGAGTGTTCATTATGACATTGTTTATAATAGCAAATAAAATAAAATATAATTATCTGCCAAATAACTGAATGGCTGATTTCTTATATCTATCATGAAAATCTATAATGCCATTAATATAAATGTATCAAAGCTGGGCACTGTGGTTGCATGCCTATATCCCAGTGACTCAGAAGGGTAAGGCAAGAGAATTGCAGATTGGAGGCCAGAGGCAGCCCGCACAACTTGGCAAAACCCTGTCTCAAAATGAAAAAAAAATTTTTGGCGGTACTAGGGGTTGAACCTAGGGCCTCGAGCTTGCATGCTTTGCAAGTGCTGTACCACTGAGCTGCACCCCAGCCCATTTTTTTTACTTTTTGAAACATGGTCTCACTAAATTACATAGACTGACTCTGGTCTTGAACTTGTGATCCTCCTGCCTCTGCCTAGCAAGTTTCTGGGATTACAGGTGTGTGCCACCATGCCCAGCTCAAAATGAAAAATTTTAAAAGGAGCTGGTGCTTGCCTAGCATGTGCGAGGCCCTGGGTTCGACCCACCAGAAAAAAAAAAAAAAGAACATAGACACATTACATGGAAAAACACATTGCAGATAAATGTAGATGGTATATTCCCAGTTTTGTATTTTAAAATATGAATGTCTGGTGTTCAGGTGTGTTAATGCATTTTCTTAAGTGTAGAAGAAACTGAACTGTTAACAGTGGCCTACAAGGGGGTAGAAAATAGGAGACATCTGACAGAGAATGTCTGCTTTTTACTAAGTTATTGGACCACCTTTTACAACAAGCATATTTTCATGTTTTTAAAAGCAGGGTTTTTTTAAATATGGGAAATAAAGTTAATGGGCTGTAGTGTACTTTAGTGGATATATAGTACCTAGGATGAAGGAATTCAACATTTCAGCTGTGCCAAGAGGCTTGTGATCAGGTGACTGTGTAAAGGCACATCACCAGATGAATGGTAGTTCTATTGAGAAACTGGACCATGGGCTAAACAGCTGGAGGAACAGTTGGCATAGGACATGACATCTGTTTTAGGTATTTGACAGGCTGAAAAGAGATAACATTTCTAGGTATCTTCACTATAGCTTTAAGTTCCAGGCTATGGCTTTCATCCTAGTATATATTGGAACGTTTTTATTCACCAGCATTTGTCTTTGAAGGAAGCATCAAATTTGTTTAATGGAAACTCTTTGAAATGCCACTTATTGCGGTTCCTAAAGCATGCTCAAGATTTAAAAAGAGAGAGAAAAAAAAAAAAGATTAAATTTGGTTAGCTCCTAAGAGGAAGGGGGATGGGGGGAGAGAAGCACAAGGGAGAACTGGAGCCAGTGAGGTAGCCAGAATCTGTGCATGGTGAGTCTGACCTTCTTTGGAACCCCCCACATCTTTAGTAACACAGTTTAATTCTTGGATTACTAGAAGAAGAAGGTGTATGTATGTCATCTGGTAATGGGACTGAGGGGACATCTGAAATTAGACAGGAGCAGAAGAGCTTCTACCTTCATGAGTTGTCTCCAAATAAATGAATCAGAGCCAAAGCCCTATGGGAATTAGGAGGAACTTTGGCAAGGCCTTTAAAATTGGACATTCCAGGCAGTTGGGGGTTCCAGCTTTCCAAGGGGCAGAGAAAGCAGACATCTGTGTTTACACTACTTAGTGCAAGGGAAATGCAAAAGAAATTATGTATGTGGGTATTGTGTACTTTTAAATAGAACTGTTCTGAGAACTACCTTGTTGTTAGGTGCTATCGAGTCATGTCCGATTCATAGCAACCTTTATAGGATTTTTTCAATGGCTGGTTGTTTCAGGATTGCCTCGGGAGTGGGTTGCCACATTCTTCTCCCGTTTTTGTGGTGCTGGGAATCAAACTCAGGACCTCAGAGACTGCAGAGCAGCACTCTACCAACTGAGCTAAATCCCAGCCCAAGAACTACCTTAGAGCGTAGTAAATTTCCCATCACTGCAGAGTTCAAGTACTAGTGACCATTAGGTGAGAGTATTTGAAAGGGAATTCAGTCTTAAAAGTGAATAAAATTCAGCATGTTCAGGTGATCCTAGGCAGCACATTGAGGCAAGAAAAGAAGTGAAAAGCATAAGAATTGCCAAGACAGGCAAAATAGGAATTTTTCACTAGCAGAATATTGTCTTCAGAAAAATCCAGAGACTCATGAGATAAATTATTGAGTTAGTAATTTATTTTAGCAAGATTGCTAAATACAAAAGCTGCATAAAAAAATGCATTTTGGTACATAGTCCCAAACAGAAAATATAATACTTTTTAAAATATGCCATTTACAATAGCATTCAAAATGTAAAATGCCTTGGAATAAGTTTAACAAAATATTTACAAAATCTTTAAAGAAAATTATAAAAATATTCAAAGACTTAAATGAAAACAGCTTAAATTAGTGAAGAGAGAGGATTAGTGGATTAGAAAGCTCAGTATTGTAAAGATGTCACTTCTCCCCAAATTGATACATAGATTCAATGCAATTCCAATAAAAATCCCAACAGGTTTTTTGTGGAACTTGACAAGCTGATTCTAAAATTTATATGGAGGAGAAAAGATCCAAGAATAGCCAAGACATTCCTGAGGAAGAAGAACAAGGTGAGGAGAACTGCCTTACCAGATGTAACAAGTTATTATAAAATTTAGTAATTAAGACAATTTTATATTGGCACTGGGATAGACAGATTGACCAGTGGAATAAAATAGAAAGCCCAGGAGCAGATACATGTGTAAGTAGAAACCTATTTATAACAGAAAGCTATTATTGTTTTGGTCGGGGAAAGGATGGCCTTTACAGTAAATAGTGCTGGGACAATTGGGTAACCCTATGGGAGTAAATGAAGTAGGATGTTTATCTCATTCTAGACACAAACATCAGTTCCAGTTAGTATAATACTGAAATCTAAAGGCCAGGACTATAAAACATAAAGACCATAATGTGGGAAAATATACTTATGACCTCACAGTAGGAAAGGATTTCTTAAGCCTTAAAATGTTAATAAAGGGAGAGACTGCTAAATTTGACTATATAAGAATGCAAAAATTCTGTTCATAAAGAGATGCCATAAAGAAAAAGAAAAGGCAAGCCACAAACTTGGTTAAAAAGATATTTTCATAACATGCATGACTGATAAAGGTTAAGTAAGTCTCAATAATATGTTGTTGTTGTTAGGTGCCATCGAGTCGGTATCCGACTCATAGCGACCCTCATAGGGTTTTCAATGGCTGAGTGCTTCGGGATTGCCTTGGGAGTGGATTGCCAGGCCCTTCTCCCATTTTTGCGGTGCTGGGAATTGAACTCCGGGCCTCAGAGACTGCAGCGCAGCGCTCTACCCACTGAGCTAAATCCCAGCCCATCAATAATATATGAAGTACTAATTAATAAGAAAATAAGCAATTCACTAGAACAATGGGGGAAACAATGGATTGGGTACCCTTTTGGCCAGAAAAATGTGAAAAAATGATGAACCCCATTAACAATATAAGAGAAATGTAAGTTAGAACTATAAATATAAAACTATAAATGTAAGTTAAAACTATATTTAATACATTTAACATCTGGCAGTAGCAAATATGAATGAAGATACAGAACTGGAACACTTTACCTTGCTGGTGGGTTTGTAAATTGGCACAACTACATAGAAAAACAATTTGACCTTATCTGATAAGGTTAAAGGTGCTCATACCTGAAATTGTTGCACATATGCATGAGAAACACATACAAATTCACATTCAGAACAAGACTGTTAACTGTAAACAACCCAAATATTCATCATTAGAACAGAAAATAAATTTTGGTATGGTCTCACAGTGTCTCAAAATTGAGTACCACACTGTAGAAAAAGAAAATGATTATACATAGCAACCAGGAAGACTCTTAAGAACGTAATGAAAAGCAAGTCATCACTTTATTATGATTCCATTTTCATCAAAAAATAGACTGGACAATAATGATATATTAAGGATGCAAAATATATGGGGTATAAATAAACTCAGGTAATGATAAAATTTGAAGTTCACCTGTGAGAGGGGAAGGAAGAAGTCATAGGGAGTAAAGGAGCCCAAAGAGAACTTCTAAGTTAGGTCGGATGGTGGATACACCCTTTTTTATTTTATTTTATTTTATTTTATTTTTAAATAAATCTGAAAAGCAGATGTTTAGAAAAAAAACTGACATTTTTAAAAAATGACTTAGTACTCAGCCTTGGTGCCAGTTAAGACTTGAGCAAGAGATGGAATGGTCTTTGATGCCACCTAGTGTTTCTGGAGAGTTTAACATCTTCTAGACTTCTGGTTCAGCCGCTCCTTCCCAGCTCTGTAGGCTGGGTTTTCCCCAAGTAGAAATAAAGGGTTCCCCTTGTTTTCATCCCTGACTTAGGCTCTTCAGTCAGAACCTTTGCATCTTAATGCTATGTTCTCCTGGGCAAGGTCTTTTTTTTCCCTTCTTGTTAAACAATGGCTCCTGTTTCTTCCAAACTGACCTTTTATTTGGGAGCCTTGGAGTACTTGGAGACTGGTTTTTCTTCCTCATGACTTGGGGAGGAAGTGCTTCTCATAAGACTGTGAGGTGGCAGTCATTGTCATTCCTCACCCCTGTTTTGGAGAGTGTTTTTAAGAGTCTTGCTATCAAATGCATGCAATTGTTCTGACAAGATAATAACAAAGTTCGCTTCAGGAAAAAATTCTATATTAATCAGAACTGGGACTCAAGTACATATAGAAAAATATTACCAAGTAAATGATAGTGAAGACTTAGATGGGGAGGGTGGGGGGGAGGCATACAAGAGGGTAAGGGGGAACCTATATGAATAATGTACATCAAAATGCATATATGTAAATGCCACAATGAAAAGCATGTCAGAATGAATCACATTAAGGTGTACATTAAAAATGTCCAATAAAAAAAGGTAAAAAAAAAAAAAAAGTCTTGCTATCACTACATCTATTCCACATCACTTTAGAGAAGGGATATACAGGAATTTTAAAATTTTAGAAAAGGAATATGCCTCTGGATTAGTCCTAAGGACCTGAAAAACTGACATTTCATCCTGCCCTGTGCCAGGATGGAAATCTATCAGAATCTAGCCTATGTGGAGGAAGAGAAGACAAAGTATACATGAATTGGGAAATTCCAATATTAAGTATGGTCTCTTTCCCATGTGTAAGAGTCCAGCACCAAAAAATAAATAAAAGAAGCTGTTTTCTCCCCCTTTATGTACTTACAGAGTCAAAGGGAATTGCCCCTCCTAATAAAATAACGTGCCAAACCTCTCTAAAAGGATAATCTCTAGAGTAGATAAGGGCAGGTGGACTATGAAACATGAGACTCTGATGCCCCTTATCTTCAGTGGTTTTTTGTTTGTTTGTAGTAATTTTTAAAGTTAGCATACAAAATGTTCGGTTTCCATTATCATTTCCCCTACCACTATCATGCTGGTTCCCAGGAAATATATTTATTCCCCTGCTAAAGTGGCTGCTTCCACCTGCAAAATTAGCTCCCATTGGGCTGCCATTTCCTTTATTTTTTTCAAAGCCAGAAACCTGAGAGCCATCATTCCTGACTCCTTCTCTGTTTAATCCACTTTCCCTTCCTTCAACCTATCTTCCCTTCCTTCAAACTCCAAATCCAAACTCCAAAATATACTTCACGTGTATTCACGTGTATTCATTTCTCCATGCTATCATCTTTCCATGTTTCCACTCTGTGCTTCAATTCTTGCCTCTCTCCAGTCTTATGTTCCAAAGAATAACCAGAGTGCTTTCTTATGTGAATCAAATCATGTTTTAAAAACTTTCCGTGGTTTTGTCATGCACTTAAAATCCAAAATCCTCATTTAAAGATCCACAGGGAAATCAATAGTCTGACCTCACCAAACTCATACCTTCTCATTTCCTCCTACTATCCCCACCAACTTCTCCTTGGGCTTGACACCCTCCCCAAACTTTCAGGTCCTCACACAGCAGAGCCTTCTGCCTCTGGGTCATTACAAATGCCGCTCTGTGCATGTTGTGCTATCTTTCACACGCATCCTTCCTCATAGACTCCTACCCCAATCTAAATTTGATCCTTTCCAGTAATTTATCTCCAGCAGCATTCTGTTCTTTCATTGCATTTATTATATAACTATAAAATACATAAACATAATTATACATATTTATATATATATTAAATATCTTTCTTTCCCCACAAGTTTGTATTGTCCATGAAGGCAAGAACTGTGTATATACTCGATTCATCCCTGTTTGTTCTGTACCTTGCCTAATAGGTACACAATGTATATTTGCTGAAAGGATGAATAAAAAGTAATACATAAGCCATATTGTACTTACTGGTTCCCCTACTTTTGAATACTAAGGTGGTTCTCAGTTTTGGGTCATTCTAAATAATGATGAATAAGTTGAACCGAACACAGATTTTTATTTCCTTAGAGTAGATTCTCAGAAATGAAGTTGCTATGAATGTTTTTAGAGCTCATAAAACATATCTCCCAACCATTTATCAAAAAGATTGTCTAGGTTGAAATTTTGAACTATTTCCCTTTTTGCTTTCTTAGTTTTGCATATATGGAACAGATAAGGGGAGAACAGTTCAAATAAAATTTAGCCTTCCACATTCATCAAACTCATTTATTGAATACTTTGTGCCACATGCAAGATTATCTCATTTACTCCTTGTGTGGCAGATATTATTATCTCAGTTTTACAGATGAGAAAATGTGGGCCTAGAGAGTTCAATGGATTTGCTGAAGTTCATACAACCAAGCTGTCTTGTGGCAAAACATTTTATGTTTGCCCACGTACTTCCTTGTGCTAGCTAACTTGTATTTGCTTTAAAACTGCTGCATATTCAGTGGCACTTCATCTAAATCCTCTGTTTCCCAGCTGCTGCATCCATATGAATGTCCCACTCCACCTTTGCTTCCTTGTCATGTGATGTTAGAGGCTGGAGTGCTGTGCCCCTCCAACAGACCTCTAGAGAGAGCGTAAATCAGCTTACTATCCGAGCCCTCTGAGTGGTTCACTCTGAGATGTGTCCCATCTTTGCATGGTGGTTAGTATGAATAAATAGCCCATTTCTTCCATTATAGCCCCAACTTACAGGGTGAGTCCATTTTGACCCAGCATTGTAACAATCCCCTAACCACATAGTAATTATGTAAAGAACATGTATTCTGCCCCCTGGGGATTCTTGGTGTTAAAGTCTAAGGAGATTGCAGTTATTTAGGGAAGAGGTACATTTTCCGTGTTAGGCTACAAGTATTCCCCGGGGCCTATGCCAGCCTCGCCCCCCAGAAGAGGTAGTCTTGCTATCAGCTTAGAGTTTGGTGAAGCAGTTTACATAGGTGATTTTTATCCCCATTAATAACTCCTCTAATTTCTTTAACTTTTCAGGCTCTCCCTGCTTGTCCTATCCAGGCTACCTGTGAGGCTGCCTCCAAAGAGGAAAACAAGGAAAAAAATCGATATGTAAACATCTTGCCTTGTGAGTGTTTTATAGGGTATCTTAGAATGTAACCTGAAACCTGATCTCTGGCCAGATCCTCTGAGGATAGAAAGAATCTTGTATTTGGTCACAAGAGGGTGGTAACAAGAGAAGGGTCAATCTTTGGGCCCAAAGAACCTTTCTGCCTCACCTAGTATTCCCACAAAATCAATTGGAGTAATTGATCAGAAATTTGGTTGCAGGCCTAAAGTTTCTAGAGGCCAGCGGGTGCAGACCAGATGGGAAGTAGGTGGTTATGGTGGTAGATTTTTGTAGTGCTTATTGAAAGAAATTCCAGTACAAAGTTCTCTTTATAACATCTTCCCAGAGTTAGCCACTGCTAAGGAGTTGATCTCATCTAACAGATATTTTTCTAGGCCAATATTCTCCAGAATGGGATATGCATAATCCAGTGGGGTGTGAGAGGAAGATAGTTGAATTTCACTTTATGTTCATGTTGGCATTTTAAAATTTATTCTTTTAAAATTTTTATGTTTTGGGTTGTATAGTACATTAGTACTAATGCATAATTTATCAATAAATGAACATATAAGTATACCAGAGATGCTTGCTCAGATTTTTATTGGTGAGATATGGGACTAAAGAAATTAGAGACCATTGTACTAGGCACCTCTAGACACTTAAGTCTTCTTATTTATATACATAGGTGTGGGTATATATGTGTATACACATGTATTTATTATATAATTAGTGTACTGTCAGTTTGTCTGCCAAGAAACACTTTTTATCAACTGTTTAGTATTCTCTACTGCGGATGTATGTAGATATATAATCCCCTAATGATAACTGAGGTGTTTCCAAATTTTAGATGTTAAAAATAACATTGGAGTGACATCTTTATATGTCACATGGGTCTCAGTACACATAGGTACAGATGTCTCAGCTAGCCTGGTTGCATCAGGAACAATAAGAGATAAAATTGGATTATTCAAATAGTAATTGCTAGGGTTTTTTTTTTTTCCTAGATGACCACTCTAGAGTCCACCTGACACCTGTTGAAGGGGTTCCAGATTCTGATTACATCAATGCTTCATTCATCAATGTAAGACACTTGTGCTTCTCTTAGTTATCCCCATGAAAGGGCCTTGGCTACCATGATGTGTTGACTCCTTCCCAGCTGTGTGTTAGGAGGGATATTTGCTATCTTAGGCTTTCCCCAAGAAATCTGACTTTCTTAAGTGACTGAATTTTTTTTTAAAGATCAATCAAGTAGTTTAACTGTATTCTTATGTTTATTCTGTCATTTCAAAAGGTTTCCCATGCAGAAATCTGAATCTAAATATGTACTTTTCTGTGGATCAGTGAACTCTTTATTGAGCTTTTTCAAATAACTATTAACAAAAGCAGGCCTTGCCCTCAATAATAAAAATAAGTAAGAACAGGATACCTGACACCAGGTAAGTCTGGTTAATCATGTCTACTATGAACTGAGGCCTAAGAGAGGGAGGTGGTCCCAGGCACCATGGAGTGATGGTGATGGGCAGGGGAAGATAAGGTCTATAGTTTGGGAAACCAAAAGGTTAGCTAACCTGACGTTGGTCATAGAAGATGAAACAGAGCCCATGGCATAGTTGGCAAGTGGGCTTCCAGGCTAATTTTAGGAGTTTCCTCAGTCATCTGTACATGTTTAAGGGCACATAGAGTTTTTCAAGGGGCTGGGATTTAGCTCAGTTGGTAGAGCGCCGCTCTGCAGTCTCTAAAGTCTCGAGTTTGATTCACAGCACCGCAAAAATGGGAGAAGGATGTGGCAATCCACTCCCAAGGCAATCCCGAAACAATCAGCCAACGAAAACCCTATGAGGGTCGCTATGAGTCAGATATAACTCGATGGCACCTAAGAGCAGCAGCAGTCTTTCGAAGTGTTTGTCTTTGCTGGTAGAAATGTGGTTTCACTTACAGCTAGCTGGACTTCAGCTTTCAGAATCCAGAGATATCTCAGGAGCCAGGGAGCTACATTTCATTTATCCCTTGAACATAATATGAGGAAGATAAGTAATTTTGCCTCTTTCTTACTATACTTTACTGGTTAAGCAGTGCCACTTGTGTCACTATATAGGCACTCTTTCATGAAAGCATATGACCTACTTCTGCTAAAGGTGGGGCAGAAAACACTTTGGGATTGGCCTTCCACATGTGCCTTTAAGCTTTTTGTGGCCCACATGCTCCTGTGAGAATTTTAACAGTCACTTCTCGTGGAGCCAGAATATGATGTGCTTAACATGTTCTTAAGGGCTTAGCGGTTTTAATTATAAGTTTAGAACTTAAGCAGAATTCAACATCCTCAATTAAGCTATCTCAGTTTCCACCTTTTAGTGAATTGAAAACATTTGCTGAAACTTAAATTCCTCTTCTCAATAAATATTTTAACAAGTTTCCTATTGCTGGCTCTAAAACATGTCCATCTCCTCTAGTTCCCTCTGTTTTGGGAAGCAACTCTGCTCTGCCCTTGTTTGAACTGAAGTAGGAAATGACTTCTCAAATCTAGGTCCATTCTTTTATTTGGCCACTACATTTGCAGGCTTACATTTTATGTGGTCGCTTTGGTGTGACCTGGTGTCCCATCTAAGCTGCCTCCCTCATCTTACTGCTATCTGAGAGGGCCAGAAGGTGATTCTCAATCCTTAAATCAGATAATTTTGTGCTTTCCAAGACACTAGACAATGAGAAAAGATGGACAACTAGAATAAAGAGTGAAAAACAAAGTTAACTGCCAGTTGTTAGTTTTTCAGAGACTGCTTATCTGTTGAGTGAGATCCCCAGGCTCCTTTATTTCTTGTCTCCCACTCCCTGTAATGGAGAAACTCATTGTCAGACATGGCTGTTCCCCAAAAGGTTTTGCACCTAGATAAAGCATCCTCAAGAAAATCCTTTGTCCTTCCCAGTTGGGGCCCAACTTTATCCCTAGAACCACCTCATATGCTTCTGCCTTAGAAGGTTCTTAGGTGTTAACACTAAAACCTGCATTGATGGCTGCCAGTAAAGCATCAGAAACATGTTCTAGCCAAGGAGTTGGTATTTGGATTTTATACTGATATTCACTAATAAATCACTTTGAGAAGACTACATAGACCATTTGAATTTTGTAATCATTGATTCTTATCTCCAGAGCTAATCCTTTGGTAATTTCTTGAATTGAAATCCTTGTTAATTGCCTGGACCTTTTCACAAGGGAGGTTTTGTTAACTGGTTAGGAGTTAGACGGGAGAGTTTCATTCCTTTTGACTTTTGGTTTTCACTTTTCTGTTTCATCCCCTTCCCCAAACCCTAGGGCTACCAAGAAAAGAATAAATTCATTGCTGCACAAGGTAAAGTAATGACAGGTTTTTATTCTGGGGCTTAACCATAATCCCATAGTGAGTTTTGGGGTTTTCCCAAATACTAAATGGATTAATGGGAATGCAGTGACGTGTCTGTAATTATTAACACCTAAAAGAAGTGTAATCCACTTTCCAGGTTTACAGCTAAGGTGATTCATCTTGATGATTCCAGGGTCCTTTAAAAGAAGCCCTTATGTATATGTGTATTAAGAAAGACTGGAGAAGGCTGTACATACCCACCAGGTGGTCTGATGAGGCCTTTTGACCTTGGCTTTGGCCATGCTTCTCTGAGTTTGAGTTTGAGTTTGGAGTTAGCCTCCATGGAGGATCCGCCACCTCATAGGTCCAAGCTGGTTCTTTTCTCCCAACTCAGGGGCCTCGGCTCCACTATTATTTGCAAATACATGGTTTAGGAATCCTCAGGACAGGACCCAGTGCCATGATCCTATACATACCTTGCAAACATTTCCAGAGCCTACTATTCTAATGAAGTCTTTACTCTTGGAATCTCAGTAGAAATATTTTGATGTTTGCAGCATTGGAAAGTTGTTATGATATTATTGTGGTCCACCAAAACTGGTTTATTAAGTCATTCAGCAAATAGTTATTGGTCATCTATTATGTGCCAGTTATAGGGATATGAGTTATAGTTATAGGGATATGAAGCAAAATAAAACAAAATATGGTCCTTGCCTTTTTGGAGCCTTTAATTTGTAGGGGAAAGTTTACAACAAATAAAAATATTAACAGAAATGTTAATAAGTGACTTTGCTGTTCATTATATTCAGTAGGCACATATGGCTATTTAAAATTAAATTTTTAAGGCTGGCACAGTGGCAGACACCTGTAATCCCAGTGACTTGGGAAGCAGAAGCAGGAGGATCACAAGTTTGAGGCCAAAGTCATCCTATACAACTTAGGCCCTGACTCAAAATAAAAAATAAAAGGGGGCTGAGGGTGCAGGCCAGTGATAGAGCACTTGCAAGGAATGTACAAAGCCCTGGGTTCAGTCCCCCAGTACCACAAAAATTAATTTATTGATTAATTTACATTAAATTAAATTTTTAGCCAGGTACCATAGCACATACAGGTAATCTAAGTAATACAGGCGGCTGAGGCAGGAGTATTGCAGGTTTAAGGCCAGAGGCAGCCTGTGCAACTTAGTGAGACACTATCTAAAAATTTTAAAAAATATCCAGGTGCCATAGTGTACACTTGTAATCCCAGCGACTCAACAGGATGAGGCAGGAAGATCAAGAGTTCGAGGCCAGGGGCAACCTGTGCAACTTAGCAAGACCTTGTCTCAAAATAAAAAAGGGCTTGGGGTGTGGCTCAGTGATAGAGCACTTGCCTATCATTTGCAAGGCCCTGGATTCAGTCCCTACCACAAAAGAAAGCGGAGGACTAGGAGTGCAGCTCAATGATGGAGCACTTGCCTAACATGTGCAAGACTCTGGACTGAACCCCCTAGTATTGGGAAAGGGGGAAAAAAAGAACCCTGTACAGACTTGCTATTCTGTATAAAACAAGCCTTGCTTAACCTGGCCTCTGCCCCTTTAGATTCAGGTGCATTACCTATAACTTTTCAGCCCCATCATCTGCCACTCCCTGCAGCCTACTCTCTGCCCTCATTTCTTAGCAGCAGTCCCAACCTTTTTGTTTTGTGGAAGACAATGTTTTCCACAGACTGGAGGCAGTAACAAAAGCAATGGGGAGCAGCTAAAAGTACAGATGAAGTTAGTCCCTTGCTAGCCTGCCTGCAACTCACCTCCTGCTATATATCCAGGTTCCAAACAGTCTTACCAGTCCGCTACCAGAGGTTTGGGGGCCCCTGCCTTACTGGACCTGAGTATCTCCTCTTCCCTCTTGCTAGCACCCACCCCACATACACACCTCTCTGCTTTTAGTGCCTCTCCCCACTCTTGTTCCCTTCTACACTACCATCTACTGGATGTGCCCTAAGACATGGTTCCAATATCACCTCCCCGCAGACATTTTTATGACTCTGCCCAGTAATGAAGCACTTTTCCAGGGCTCTGTAAACCTTTCAGGCATATACCCATTTCTTTTATTGTTTTGCTTGCCTACATTTTTTTTTCCCTTTTTTCTTTTAATATGGAACACCTCAGAAAATTTGTGTGTTATCCTTGGTTGGGGGCCATTCTAATCATCTCTGTATTGTTCCGCTTTTGGTATTATGTGCTGCTGCAATGAGCACTGGTTTTCTTTTTAAGATTATTTTAGGCTACAGGATGTTGCACAGTAGTAGAGCACATGAGAGGCCCTGGGTTCAATCCCGCGCACAAAGGAGGATTTTGTTTTTATTTTTACCAAAGGGAATAATTTAAGGACAAAATCCAGACAGGGAATATTTTTTTAAATGAGAGGAATCAAGAAAAGTGACAGTCAGGAAATAATGGAGGGGAGTTATAAGGAGAAGAGTTTAAGAAAGTCTTTAAATGGCCTGAGAATAGTGGTACACCCTTGTAATCCCACCACTGGGGAGGCTGAGGCAGGGATCAAGGTCAGCCGGGGCTACATAGGGAGAGCCAAAAAAAAAAAAAAAAAAAAGTCAAAGTCAAAAGAGACTACAAGACTTATAAATACAAGTGTCCTCCCTGCAAAGTTCAGACACACAACTCTGAGTTAAGGTAATATTCGTTATTTCCATTATCAGAAACACACAGTACTATATGAATTCAATTTTTCCCCCTTTTCTGGGCATTAATAGTTGTCATGCTTTCCTAGTCATTTAATTTTTTAATACCACTAGTTTTTTTCCCCTAAATTCTTTACTAGAAGTGTATATCTCCTCTTAGCACCTTCAGATAAATGTTTAATTTTTTTAATTTTAATTTTTTTTTTTTTTGGCCTTGGGATCCTTGTAGAACCTTCTGTCTTTGGTTCCACAGTGCTGGGGTCCCCAACTCCCAGGGCCATGGACAAATACCAGTCCATGGCTTGTTAGGAACTAGGCCTCACAGCAGAAGGTGAGCTGTGGGCAAGTGAGCAAAGCTTCATCTGTGTTTACAGCTGCTTCCCATTGCTCATGTTACTGCCTGAGCTCCATTTCTGGTCCATGAAAAAGTTGTATTCTGTGAAAGTGCTGCCTGGTACTGAAAAGGTGGGGGCCCCTCCCATAGTGGATCCATTGCCCCTAGCCTCTAGCAGACTTAACTTTCTAAAACTTGCCCTCCCTAACACCCTGAGAGTTCCATTAGCTTCTCTGCTATTATGCCCCATTTCTTTTTCTCTCTTTGTATGCTACCTCATTTTTATTTAGAATCTTCTTGTGTTTTCTTGGAAAAGGCTATATGGAAGGTAAATTCTGAGTTCCACCCTGAGCAAGTCACTCAACTTTTCTGTGGCTGTAAATGCCATATCAAGCACATAGCTTATTGTCTGGACCCTAATGTAGGTATTCAGTAAGCAGTCATGATTTCTAATCCTTGATTCTATGGTCTTTGGGAGGCCATCATGTTCTCTGCTATTTTGGCAGCCTCTTGACCGCAGTCTTAGTAAAGTATCTGGCACATACATGATAGATACATGGGAAACTTTCAGTTACTAGGTGATGGGTGGAAAGATAGGTTGAGTATTCAGCTGGGAACATGTGGACCCAGGCTTCCAAAAATCAGGAATGGGTATTCCAAATTTCCTAACATCTTTCTTCCCTTTAATATGTGTTCTCATCTTTCCTATTGGCTACTTTAGGACCAAAAGAAGAGACAGTGAATGATTTCTGGAGGATGATCTGGGAACAAAACACAGCCACCATCGTCATGGTGACTAACCTAAAGGAAAGAAAGGAGGTGAGTGGAGAAATTATAAAGCAAAGGTCCCTGATACAGGGGGACTGCTCTACTGGCGCTCTGAGTTTGAGTCTGGCTGTCTGCCTTTTATGGCTGCTATGCCAGTAGATCATCCACCCAGATTCAGGCTAATGTGTCTACCAGACTTTCCTATGGCCTGGGAGCCTCAGATGAACCTCAGGGGGTGTCTATGGCACATTCCTGTGTCTAGTAGTCAAATAACTCACTCTGGTTCCACAACTACTGGGAAGGAAGATTTGGGCTATTAGTTAAGGAAAAGCTACCGAGGGGCATTCCTTACCTGCTTTCTCTAGTCTCGCATTCTCCTGTTTTCCTGTCCTACCTCCTGAGGCCTGTGGTATACCCTCCAAGTTGGCAGAGAGAATTGTATGAACTGAGACCCTGCAGGAGTACAATGTAATCTCAGCCTTTGACCTGATACTGCAGGCTACCACTGGCTGCTCCCTTTTCTTTTGTGTCTGCCAAGTCTATTCCTGGCCTGACCAGGTCTTGTCACTGGGCCATGGCCAGTGCCAATATTAAGTTCTAGATCAGGCCCCAGAAAGGAATCTTCATTCATGACAGTCTTTCTCAAGAACGGGCCTTGAGTTGCGTTGAATACCAGCCTGCGGTATTGAGTATATTGATCAGCAACTCCACGGTGCCTAGAAAGGGTAGGGCTAGGGCTGGGGTTTAGATTACCTTCCTTTGGGTTGGAGATATAGCTTAGTGGTATAGCACTTCCCTAGCACATGTGAGGCCCTAGGTTTGATCCCCAGCAACACACACACACATACATACACACACACAAACACATACACACACATTCTTTCAGCCAGATCCCTGGCTCTTGGAAACTGTCCAAAGTCCAGTCAATAGAGAAAAGACCATAGGCTCATGGCAGGTTTAGTTTGCAGTAGTCCACCATGGTGACCCCCTCATAGCAGGCTGTTGGTCCCAGAGGTTCAGACAGGCTTCTGCCTAGAGCCTCACTTGGGATATTGTGAAGTACAGATTTTGTAAGTAAAATGGTATCAGATTTGTCCTGGAGCTTAGGAGATGGGGTTGAGAAAGATGAAGAAGTAGAAGTAGTGTAGGACTAGGGCTCTGTATAAGTGAAGAGACTGGAAGCTGAGGAATTTGGTAAAAGAAAGAATAAATAAGTTTGCAACTGATTGAGATGAGAGAAGAGGCCTTAGGGCTTTCTGGGGACTTTAGTGTAGGCTTTGTGGTCCCTTCCTTTCAGTCCCTTGGCGTGTGCCAGGGGGAGTCTGAGGTGAGGAAACGTGTCTGTTTCTTTCCAGTGTAAGTGCGCCCAGTACTGGCCAGACCAAGGCTGCTGGACCTATGGAAACATACGTGTGTCTGTAGAGGATGTGACTGTCCTGGTGGACTACACAGTACGAAAGTTCTGCATCCAACAGGTACTATCTCTTACCTCCTTTCCTGGTTCTCATTTAGGATCTTCTGACCACAAAAGGGTGCAACAGGCTGGGTTATCCCTACTCTATTCAGTGTGATCTGTTTGGATTCTGAAACTAGAGATGTGGCCTCTAGGGAACTTCTCTATCAAAGCTAAAGGAGCAGTGCTTTTATATCTGGAAGGAAAAGGACCCGTTGAGAGAATTTGATATGATAAGGCCATGTGGAGAGGGAGCATTGGAACGTGGAGCAGTGTTCCAGGTGCTGGGCTCACCTCTTCTTTCCTGCTGCAAAGGCTCCTAACAGCAAGGGTATAGTAGGCCTGCTCCAGACCCTCCAGAGCAACCCTGGAGACCTGAGCCAAGGTCACTTTTAGCTGAGGGGCATGTGGTAATGTGGACTAGGGACTTACCAAGAGTCAGGAACCTTGCATTTTAGCTCTGACCCTGCCATTTACCAGTTCTGGTTCCTTCACCAGGTCTTTTAAGTTCTCTGAGTTTTACTTTCAGCTGTAGGCTGAGAACAGTGGTAGCAGCCCTGCCTAACTCATAGGGTTACTGGGAAGATTGTCTGTGGTCAGAACTTCCCTGGGTATCCTGTCACTTCCGCATTATCACCAAGAGCTACCGCCGTCCACTCCTGGGTATCAGGGCAAACACACAGGATCTGTTTACTTCACAGGTGGGTGACATGACCAACAGAAAACCACAGCGCCTCATCACTCAGTTCCACTTTACCAGCTGGCCAGACTTCGGGGTGCCTTTCACCCCAATCGGCATGCTCAAGTTCCTCAAGAAGGTGAAAGCCTGTAACCCGCAGTACGCAGGGGCAATTGTGGTTCATTGCAGGTCAGTGTGGCCTGATATTTGGCTCCCACATTCTGTCCCCTTGGCCAGGCAGGAAACAGCACAGGGGCCCTGGCCAAGGAAGTTGGCACAGAGTAGATGCATAGCTGGGCCTCCAGGGCAGAAGCCAGAGAGACTTCTCAAGTTCTAGTGCAGGGTGGAGAATATGAACTGAGGAAACAGGGAGAGAAGGGCAGTCCTCCAAGGTAGAGAGTGGGAAGACCCTGCTATAGAGCCAGGAGGCTAGACTGAGTGCTAGCTATTTATCCTTGTTGCCTTCAGCCCCTTCTTAGTGTTAGAGTGCCCAATAGCTAGAGGTCAGGAATTCCCAGCAGCACAGTGGGATTTTGGCTCCAGGAGAGCACTAGCTCTACTCTATTGGTAATGAGAATTTAGAAGCCCAGAGAAGGAACCTGAGCCTGTTCTGTCCCTCTCTGTCTACTCCCACAAGTTATGCTGGCTGTCCTAGTAACCTGCTGTTCTCTGGCTACAGTGCAGGTGTAGGGCGCACAGGTACCTTTGTTGTCATTGATGCCATGCTGGACATGATGCATACAGAGCGGAAGGTGGATGTCTATGGCTTTGTGAGCCGGATCCGGGCCCAGCGCTGCCAGATGGTGCAAACAGATGTGAGTGATCTGTGGGTGAGGTGAAGAGAGGGCATTCCAGGGCCAAAACATCTGCCCACATCAGAGGTTCACTCAGTCTCCCAGGTTGTTGTAAATGATCATCATATTGTGTGATGAAGGGCCCTTATAAAATGTATATTTAAAGAAGTGGAGCACAGAGGAGATTGTGGCGTTGTGGTTAGGGGAATCAGAAAGGCAAGATAGTCCATGAGGAAAGTAAGTGCCAGTACTCAATAGTCATGATGCAGCTATGTCTGGGAGCAGCAGTGAGATGGACTCTGTGGTCAGGACATAGCATTAGGAGGGAGGCTGGCTAGCAGCTAGGACCTCACAGACTATCACAGGCATTATGCATCTCCTGATTCTGACAGCCCCTTTAGACTATGGAATCACCTACAAGGCAAACCAGGACTCTTTTTCCCAATTAAGCACCCCCAGAGGGACTCATGCACTTCAAGACCTGGTTCACTGAGTTGGGACAATACTAGTGAACCATTTTATTTCTGTTAGGATCAAAGGAGAGATAGACTAGAGTGAAGGGGGGTGGGAAGGATGACCTGGCGCCACAAGGACCATTTTGTGTGTGATGGAGAACTCGGCATCACCTGCGTTTCAGATGCAGTACGTCTTCATATACCAAGCCCTTTTGGAGCATTATCTCTATGGGGATACAGAACTGGAAGTAACCTCTCTAGAAACCCACCTGCAGAAAATTTACAACAAAATCCCTGGGACCAGCAACAATGGATTAGAGGAAGAGTTTAAGGTGAGTTGTTGCTGGCCAACATCTTCAGGATCTACACAGCTTAGGGAATATGGATCTGGGTACATGCTGGCTCCTTGTGCATTCACCAGCAGGTGGTGGGCAAGCAATGCCAGGGTTAAGGAAGTGGATCTTTACCCCTTCTGTCATTCTCAACCCATCCCACATGTTAGAATCACTTGAGTTCTATTTAAGGGGAAAGAAAGCCAGGCAACAGTATTTTTGTAACACCCCCAAACATCTCAGTGTTGTTATTGTTAGGTGCCCTCTAGTCGGATCCAAGTCATAGCAACCCTATGTACAACAGAACAAAATGCAACTTGGGAGGCAGAGGCAGGAGGATCACAAGTTCAATACCAGAGGCAGTCTGCGTAATTTAGTCAGACCCTGTCTCAAAAAGTAAAAAAAAATGGGCTGGGGGTGCAGTCTGAGCTTCACTGATGGTACAGCACTTGCAAAAAATGCAGGCGCGAGGCCCTGGGTTCAACCCCTAGGACCACAAAAAATAAATAAATAAATAAATAAATAAATAAATAAATACAAGCAGAACAAAACATTCCCCAATTCTGTGCCAGGCACACCTTCTTTTTGATGCTTAAGCCCATTGTTGTAGCTACTGTGTTAGTCCATCTAGTTGAATGTCTTCCTTTTTTTCACTGACCTGCCACTCTCCTAAACATGATGTCCTTCTCAATGGATTGGTCCCTCCTGACATGTCCAAACTATGTAAGACCCAGTCTAGCCATCCTTGCTTCCAAGCACTCTGGTTGCACTTCTAGGACAGATCTGTTGGTTCTTTTGACAGCCCATGATATATTCAGTATTTGTCTCCAGAATCATAGTTCAAAAGCATCAGTTCTTCTCTTGTCTCCCTTATTTAATGTCCAGCTTTCACAACCATATGATGCAACCGAAAATACCATGGCATGAATCAGGGGCATCTTTGTCTTCAATGTGACATCTTTACTTTTCAGCACTTTAAAGAGGTCTTTTGCAACAGCTTTTCCCAATGCAATACATCTTTTGATTTCTTCACTGCCGCTTCCTTGCGTGTTGATTATAGAACCAAGTAAAGCAAGATCTTAGACAACCTCAATCTTTTCTCCACTTATCATAAAGTTGCATACCAACCCAGCTATAAGGATTTTTGTTTTGTTGATGTTGAGGCACAATTCATACTGCAGGCTGTGTTCTTTGATCTTCATCAGTAAATGTTTCAAATCTTCACTTTCAGCAAGCAGAGTTGTGTCATCTGTGTAATGCAGGTTGTTAATGAGTCTTCTCCAATCATGATGCCACATTCTTCTTGAAGTCCAACTTCTCAGATTATTTGCTCAGCGTAGAAATTGAAGAGGTATGGAGTAAGGATACAGCCCTGATGCACACCTTTCTTGACTTTAAACCAGGAAGGGTTTCCTTGTTCTGTTAGAATGACTGCCTCCTGGGCCATGTAGAGATTCCACATGAGTACAGTTAAGTGCTCTGATATCCCCATTCTTCACAATATTATCCATAAATTGTTAGGAAAAACATAGTCAAATGCCTTTACATAGTCAATAAAACATAGATAGACATCTTTTTGGTATTCTCTGCTTTCAGCTAATATCCACCTGACATCAGCAATGATGTCCTTGGTTCCACACCCTCTTTTGAATCCAGCTTGATTTTCCCACAGTTGCTTGTCTACATATTGCTGCAGTTGCTTTTGAATGATCTTTAGCAAAATTTTACTTGTGTGTGATATTAATGATACTGTTTGACAATTTCCACATTCTGTTGGATCCCCTTTCATGGGGATCAGTTGGCCAAGTAGCTATTTTCCAAATATCTTGGCATAAACAAGTTAGCCTTTCCAGTTCTGCATCTGTTTGTTGAAACACTTCTATTGGTATTCCATCGATTCCTGGAACCTTGTGTTTAGCCAATTCCTTCAAGGCAGCTTCCATTTAGTCCTTGAGTACCATTGGTTCCTGATCATATGTAACCTCTTAACATGGTTGGTCACCCACCAATTCCTTTTGGTATAATGACTCTGTATTCCTTCCATCTTCTTTTGATATTTTCTGCATCGTTTAAAATTTTCCTATAGAATCCTTCACTACTGCCACTTGAGGCTTGAATTTTTTTCTTCAATTCCTTAAGCTTAAGAAAAAGAGACCATGTTTTTCCCCTTTGATTTTCTATCTCCAGCTCTTTGCGCATGTCATTTTAATATTTAATTTGTCTTCTCAAGCTACCCTTTGAAATCTTCTGTTTAATTCTTTAACTTTGTCATGTCTTTTACTTTAGCTGTTAGGCATTCAAGGGCAAGTTTCAGGATCTCTTTTGACATGTAATTCCTGTATTTTTAAAAACTTTTTACTTCATGAATTATTTCTTTGATAAAATGCCACAACTCATCTGGTCTTCGATCATTAGTGTGCAACACATCAAACGTGTTCTTGAGGTGGTCTCTGAACTCAGGTGGGATATATTCAAGGTCATACCTTGGCTGTCATACATTTGTTCTAATTTTCTTCAATTTCAGTTTGAACCTGCATATGAGCAGTTGATGGTCTGATTCACAATCAGCACCTGGTCTTATTCTGACTTTTGATATTGAGCTTTTCCATCATCTCTTTCCACAAATGTAGTCAATTTGGTTCCTATGTATTCCATCTGGTGAATTCCATGTGTATAGTGGGTGAAAAAATGTATTTGCAATGTAAAGGTCGTTGGTCTACAGAATTCTATCATGAAATCTCCAGCATTGTTTCCAATTACTGAGCCGCCGCCTTTGTTTCCAACGTTTACATTCCAGTCAGCAGTAATTATCAGTACATCCTGATTGCATGCTCCATCTATTTCAGATTGCAGAAGCTGGTAAAAGTCTTCCCTATCTTCATTTGTAGCCTTAGTAGTAGGTGTGTAAATTTGAATAATAGTCATATTAGCTGGCCTTCGTTGTAGGTGTATGGACATTATTCTATCACTGACAGCATTGTACTTCAGAACAGATCTTGAGATGTCTTCTTTGATGAACAGTGCAACCTCATTTTTCTTTAATCTGTCATTCCAAGCATAGTAGACCATATGGTTATCTGATTCAAAATGGCCCATGCCAGTCCATTTAGCTCACTAATGCCTAGAATGTCAATGTTTATCTGCTCCATTTCCCTTCTGACAATTTCTAATTTTCTTAGATTCATACTACATACATTCCGCATTCCAGTTATTAATGAATGTTTACAGCTGTTCCCTCTCATTTTGAGTCATGCCACATTAGCAAATGGAGGTCCCTGGGACTTTACTCCATTTCCGTCATTAAAGTAGACTCACTTTGAGGAGGCAACTTCTCCCCAGTAGTCTTTTGAGTACCTTCAGTCCTCAGGGGCTTATTTTCTGGCACTATATCTAACAGTGTTTCTCTGCTATTCATAGGGTTTTCAATGGCTAATTATTTCGGGAGTGAGCTGCTGGGTCCTTCTCCCTAGTCTGTCTTAGTTTGGAAGCTCAGCTGAAACCTGTCCATGGGTGACCGTGCTGGTACCTGTAATACTGTTGGCATAGCTTTTAGCAGCACAGTAACACACAAGCCCCCACTGTATGGCAACCTGACAGACACGTGGAGGCAAGCCCTCCTAGGTGATTATAATTACAATAAGAGCAAAGTTTTTCTGTAAGGGCCAGCCAGATGATATTTTAGGCTTTACGGGCCATCAGTCTCTGTCTCAACTATTTAGCACTGCCATTGTAGCACAGAAGCACCATAGACAAACATGTCAACAAATGACCTATTTCAGTGAAATTTTATTTACAGGCAGCAGGCTGGATTTGTCCCGGGAAACTTAGATTGCTGACCACTGCTTGAATGCCATTAGGTAATGGCTTTCAACATATGAGGCCAATGTCAGGGATGTGGTTGTAGCTCAGGTAAAGCATGTGCTTAGCATGCATGAGGCTCTGGCTTCAATCCCTAGCACCCAAAACACAAAAACAAAAACGAACTTGTATCATGCTCTCATCAATATGAAGTACTACCAGAAGTGAGAGCCTTTCTCACACAATAATGTGTACACAAATTCCTCAGGATCCTATGGGGATGCAGGTTCTGATTCTGCAGGCTTGAGTTAGGGCCTGAGATTGTGCATTTCTAACAAGATGAGGTCAATGCTGATGATGTGCAACCGTATTATCAGGAGAAGGGAAGGCACATATTCCAATGTTTTTCTGAAGAGTCTAAGACCACTTCTGGGGGTGGAACAGCAGATGGGCACAGTTCCTCCCATGTACTAAGATCCTTGCTCCACTACCATAAAATTTTAGCCCAGAGGAGTCCCAAAAGGATTCATGGGAGCCTGGAAGGCAACCCCAAGCATTCTCTTGCTATTGAGCTTGAAGACTAAAAAAACAGTACTCTAACAATAACATGAAAAGGGAGGTCAAGGCCCTATGGAGAAGAGCAGCAGAATCTTCTCAGGTTTCTGATTCTATTACTGGGAAGATTAATGTCTCCCTTCCCCTTCCTCATTTAGAAGTTAACATCAATAAAAATTCAGAATGACAAGATGCGTACCGGAAACCTTCCAGCCAACATGAAGAAAAACCGCGTTTTACAGATCATTCCATGTAAGAGCCCTCTCCCCACTTCAAAGTGTTATTGCCCCATCCCCCATTTCCCTCTGCCCCTTCCATTTCTCAGGGACTAGTTAATGATTGGCTTGAAGACAAGAATTGACTTTATCTCTTATTACTCCCAGTTCTTTAGTAGTTTCTGGAAATAAAAGAGCATAAAAGCCAAAGGCTTTGTCCTGGGCCAGGAAGAGACATGTCCTTGGGCTGCTGCGATTATCACTGCCCAAGGCCTAGGGCAAGAGCAGTGGAGAGAGGGAGAGGACCTGTTGGTGAGCTACAAGCCACTGTCCTTCTTGCAGATGAATTCAACAGAGTGATCATTCCAGTTAAGCGGGGTGAGGAGAACACAGACTATGTGAACGCGTCCTTCATTGATGTAAGTGGTGGGTATGTTCCCTGCGTTCCCAGCATCCCGAAGAGATTCCCTGGGACTTGCAGTGCCTCCTTCCCCTGTTTGGGTGGAGCATCTTTGAGTCAGTCAACAGTTACTGGACTGATACTCATCTACCTGTCCTGAGCACTAGGTCTGTCTGGACCTTCAGAGCAGAGGTAGAAAAAACATGGGTGTGCACCAGTGTGACTCCTAGAGGGAAAGCTCACAAAAGTCACAGCCACGAGGCTGAAAAAACTGATGTGGTCTTGCCCATTCCTGCTGTCCTCACCCAAATTCCTGTACCTACTCTCCTTTCCTTGGCCAAAGGGGAGCTCTGCCTGGGATGGGGGTGCCTCCAAGCAGCCCCCTTCTTTTCCTGGGGGCCTGTCTCCCTGTCACCCAGACAGACCTATCTTTTGCACTCACCCTTCCCTGATTAAACCACCTCACTTCCATGATTAACCTGGCCTGTGTAGGGCTATCGGCAGAAGGATTCCTACATCGCCAGCCAGGGCCCTCTTCTCCACACAATTGAGGACTTCTGGCGAATGATCTGGGAGTGGAAGTCCTGCTCCATCGTGATGCTAACAGAATTGGAGGAGAGAGGCCAGGTGAGCTCAAAAAAGTCCTGGGCTGTGAGAGACAGAAACAGCATTACAGGGGTGTCAGAGGAGTAGATGTTTGGATCTTTTCTTTGACTTACATTGTCCAGCTATATCACCCAGCCAGACTGAGCAGTCATCAGCTTCTCCCAGGATGGTAAAGCAGAATGGATTGAACCTGTATTTGATTCCAGTGTCTGCCATTTCACTTTTCTTGTGCATCCAGCCAACCAGACTAGCCTTTGCACTCACTCACTCTACCCCACCTCCCAGGGAAAACAGAGCCAAGGAGAAGAGGGGTGCACAGCCAGGCCAGGGCTCTGAAGTGGAACTGAGTGTCCCTAAAATGGGGTTGCCTCTTTGATGACTATACAAAAGAAAACAATAGAATTTGAGAAATAACGAAGGCAAGAAATTTACTACTTAATAATTATTAACAAAGAATTTTTTTTTCTCCTTCAGAAATAGAGCCATGTAGGCCTTTATTAGCTGAGCAGGTTATTTGATGGGATGAAGCAAGAGGAGAGAGTGGCCCCAGTGCCATTCCAGCATAACAAGGAAATCTTTAATAAAAAGAAAAAGCCCTCAAGTCAATTAAAAAATAGTGTCCGAGAGTTCAGACTATAAAGAAACCTCAGAGACCCCCCTGGGCCAGTTCTACTCAGCATAGGAAATCTCTCCTTACTGTTCCTGAGTCAGGCATGCAGCTTTTATAAAACTCTCCATCTCAGGGGACTCCCCTCCCTGCCTTCCCATATTTCGGGAAGACCTGGTTTGTGTTCCCACAGTGCTTATTCTTTGAAAACTTCTTTCTGTCATGGCTTTGCACTTCAATAACTGGGTGGTTGGTTATGCCTTGAATGTCACTTAACAGGAATCAGAATTGGTACAGTGAGCCTGGAGAAGCTAGCGAGTTCTGGTGAGAAAGTTCCCGCTAAGCTACAGTGGAGAGTTGGGAATTCATTAAGCTGTTAAAGAGCCTTTGATAAATCCAGTTTGTGGTTTTTGAAAAAAATTCTCTGGTGAAATGAAGAGGACAAATGAGAATGAGCAAGCCATAAGCAGAGGGGAACTGTGGCAGTCATGCTGGTGGCCTGGTCTCAACAGAACTGCTGAGAGGTCTGTGCCAAGGAGGGTAGAGGAGTGGACAGCACCCTCCTATGACTCACAGAGTTTGTAATCAGAAATTAAACACATGAAATTATTTGTTCCACCTTTTGGTTGCTCGAATTCTGTGCTTGTGCAGTTTAACTTTGATACAAGTTTTATACACATATACTTCCTCACCCTGACATTTCATTGTGTCAAGATTTTTTGCAATTCTAATGGGTCATTTAATTCAGTAGCTATTTATGTTACCTAGTCAGCAGACCTTCACTGATCATGAGCAACAAGACTGATGAAGTAGGAGGCTTGGGTTAAGATCCTTGCCTTTGCACTCAAAGCAGCAGACACCTGAGTAAGGAAGTACAACTGAGACTGAACTTCTGTGTCATGGGACCTAGGGATATATCTGCTAGCCAGCTCTGATAAGTCATGAGAGAACGTGCATGTTACACCAGGGCCCTACGTGCATTCCCCCACATCCTTTCCTCAGATGGATGGTGGGCAGGCCCGGAGAACAGACAGAAGAGCTGCAACAGCAAATTCAAGGGTCTTTCCCCAGTCCACTTCCCTGGAGTGAAAGGTAGCCTGGTGAACTCCTCCAACTTTGTCCATCAGGTTATCAGACTCATCCTTGAAGAGGACTTGGTGTGACAAAGACAGAGAGGAAAGAAGCCTTTCTCAGGGATTCCATGAGAAGGGCCATATGCACACAATCCTTCTGCCCACTGGCCAAGCCTGCTATCTGTTGGGTGAGGCCCATTTCCTTTTGACACTGTGCCTTATGCCTCTGTCATCCTAGGACCAGCAAAACAGGCAGTACCTCTGGCTCTTATAAACTTCTTAATGGATCAGAACATTAGTCACATTCTTCATAAGGCCTCGCCCCAAAGACAAAATTTCATTTCCTGTTCTGTCTTCCATTCATATTGTGAGATGTACTCCCAGAGATAGTAACACAGTCAGCCTAAATGATGCAATGACTTCCAGTGCCAACTCTCTCACTAGCCTTGCTAGCTCCTTTATCATTTGGTCACCTCCTCCTCTTCATGACCTCTCAATGTTAGAATATCCTAAACTCAGGCCTTTGCCCACTCTGTTCTCTTCTGACACACTATCCCTTGAGGATCTCAGCCAGGCCTATGGCTTTAAATACAGCCCGTATGCTACAGCCTCTTAAACCTACATCTTACCCCAGTCACCTACTGTCCTTCCCATTTGTGGATTGATGTTTCCAATTATCTGTTTGATATTTTTACATGGATGTCTGTGAAGAACCTCAGACATCATATGACCCAAACAAAACTTGATTTCCTCCTTCCCTATGTAATAGTCCACCCCACTATGAACCCATCTGAGTTAATAAAACCATCCTCTCATTCACTCATGTCACAATTCAGGGGGGACATTTTTGACTCCCCTTTCTTTACCCACCATATAGTCTGTGCTTGTAAAATTTAACAGTGTTTGGTGGTGATGTCTAATCCCTAGACTTGAATTGAGCCTTCTTTCCTCTTAGTTTCACTTGCTTGTTTTGTTTGTTCATTCATACATTCAGTACTAGGAGTTGTACCCAGGCCCCTGAGAGGCAAGTGCTCTACCACTGAACCACATCCCTAGTCCTCTTTTAATTTTCTTATTTTGAGATAGAATCTCACTAAGTAGCACTGGCTCTTTTTGAGACGGTCTCAGAATATAACCCGGGCTGTCCTTGAACTTGTGATCCCCCTGCCTCAGTCTCCCAAGTGTTGGAATTACAGGCATTTGCCACCATGCCCAGCCTATCACTTGCTTGTTTTAAATCCCCTGGTTTCCATTTTCTCTTATCCTCTCTGCCCTCCACATACAGAATGGGACCTAGTTTCTGCAGTGGGTCACAGCTTCCATCCTTGAGAGAGGAGTCCCTTGTGCCTCATGGCCTTGAAATCCCTGTGGTCCTGCTCTATAGCTCTGCCTTCGTGTCTCCATCCCCAGCAGGGTCCCTGGGCATCATTAGCTGGGCTACAATAAGAACAGGTACTGCCTCCCCTGCTCTGGATTCCTTAGATCCACATTTTGCCTCCTAAGGAAGCATCGTGTCCCTTAGCCCAGAGCAGAGTCACCCCAGTAAGATCCCTGAACTGCACCTGCTGTGTCTTCTCAACAAGCAAGCACTTGGCTGCCATTAGCTCACCACAACCTGCCAGGGGTGTGGCTCAGTGGTGGAGTGGTTGTCTGGTATGCTCAAGGCCCTGATTTCAGCCGCTAATACTGTAAAAAGAAAAGAAGTAAGTGAAACCAAGAGGAAAGAGGGTTCAACTCATAACTGGGGATTAGACATCACCACTAAATATTGCTAAATTTTGTATGCCTGGGCAGATTTTTCCTCAATATCTCCAGAAACCCAAAGAGGATCTTAAGACAGAGTGACATATTTATATTTTCATTGTGGTAACAGCTATCACCACCACGCTCCCACAACCAAAAGGGTGTACCTCTGGGTACTATTTCCCTCCATTCTTCCCCTTTTTCTATCAGACAGCTTGGCTCTGTTTTTTGAGTCCAACCTGCTTCTTTGGTTTTTGTTGTTGAGCCTACATGAAGGGCTAAATTAAATGAATCCTGGCCCCTTCACATGGGGAATAGGATAATCTCTGCCATCAGTCCCACAGCTGTAATAGTCTATGTGGTTTCTCTTCATGTCAGTGCTTAAATCCTAACCCCATAAATCTGCCACATGTTTACTTTCAGCACACCTTGCCTGCCTCCCTGCAATAGCCATGTCATCTTGAAATTCACTGTGGAGCACAGGTCTGCCCCCTGGGATCAGTCAGGATCATATGGAACCACCTTGTTACTGTCCCCATTAGCTTCCCAGAGCAGGCTCCCTTTGCCAGCTCTATCTCCAGCTTTAGGAGAGGCTTCTCTACTGCAGTTCTCCAGCTCAGCCTGCCTGGGGCTTCCTTCCCTTCTGCCTCTTTTCATCTCTGTTGTGCATAAATAGGATCTGAAGATCCAAAAGCCGTTAGGTGCAGGGCCATGGTATCTACTTCTCTTGTAAAGTGGGGTCATGTTGTATTTGTCTAGGTATTGCTTTTCGGTCCTGGCTGAGAAATAGTAAAGGTATTGTTGGAAGGTAACTGTGATAGCAAAACCATTCACCCACCAGTGCCCTAAAAGACAGAGTAATACCTGGTCAAGGTGAGCCTTTTTGATAATTTGACTGTTGCTGTTGAAAAGAGGGTCCAGAACCCCTTCCCCAGGGATCCTAGTGAGCACAAGTAGAAAAGCACTGGTCTATGGTATTTCCTTGACCAACCACATTAATAACCCTGTCTGTTCAAATGAGCTCTCTGTTGTTTATAAAGTGGTTACTGAATTATTACACATAGGAAAAGCTACAACAATCACTAGAATGAACATATGTACATGTATGGTTGGGAATTTTTAAATTGCTAATAGTGAAGAATCTCAGAACCTACCTCAAGATGCTCTAAAGAAATACACATATAGTCAGGTGTGGTAGCACAGACCTGTAATCCCAGCACTCAAGGAGACTGAAGAGAAGGAAGGAAGCAGGAAGAAAGGGAAGGGAGGAAAGCACCATATGTTTTATTTACATATTTATGCCTTAATTTGTTCTGCAAATTTTGAACAAATTCATTTACCAGATACTTACTGAAAGCCTACCATATGCCAGGCATTGTGCAAGATGCTGAGCATGTGAAGATGAAAAGGGACAGCCCTGCCCCACAAGGAACTATAGAGAGAATTGAGCCAGGTGCAAGCAAAGACAGATAGTAAACCATCTCCTGCCCACTAGCAAGGACAGAAATGCAAATGCTACCAAACTTCAGGTACCATTGCAAATTAAAAGGGTCAAAATGAAAGGGATAAAAGGACACTGTGGATGGGGCTGTAGCAAAGCATGGTGGCTCCATGGGAGAGTTAATGGGTTCAGCATTTCTGAATTAGCAGTTTGACATATGTAAGCAGCTCTCAGGTGTGGAAACACCCCAAGGGCAGAGAAGAAAGGAATTGGAACAAAGACATTCACTCCCAGCTCTCTTCCACAACCATTTGAGCGTTGTTACTGCTCTGAGCAGCCATCAGAGTTCTTCACAGACCCTGTGACACATGTTGCGAACTAGACTGTAAATAAGTGACATCAAACGGTTAACTGATTATCTCTGGTTAATTGGAGTCAAAAGTTGATTAGAATGATGTGAAGTAATGTAGTAATCCTGAGTTTCTAATACCTAAGAGATGAAGTGTGTTAGAGAGGGGTGGCTGTGTTGAGAGGAATCAGGCCACCAGGGGGCCGAATTGTTCTGTGATTCATGGTATGCTAGTCCCTGATCGCTCCTGTCTCTCCAGGAGAAGTGTGCCCAGTACTGGCCATCTGATGGCCTGGTGTCCTATGGAGACATCACAGTGGAGCTGAAGAAGGAGGAGGAATGTGAGAGCTACACTGTCCGAGACCTCCTGGTCACCAACACCAGGGTAAGGTGGGTGGGGAGTGGCGCTCCTCCCACAGGGAAAGCAGGGCTGCTTCTGCCTTCCTGATGCCCCTTCCTCCAAAGGAGAACAAGAGCCGGCAAATCCGACAGTTCCACTTCCATGGCTGGCCTGAAGTGGGCATCCCCAGTGATGGGAAGGGCATGATCAGCATCATCGCAGCCGTGCAGAAGCAGCAGCAGCAGTCGGGGAACCACCCCATCACCGTCCACTGCAGGTACCACTCACCTCGGCCCTCAGAGGAGACAGAAAGCCAGGAGAGGCAGATGGGGAGCAAGGGTCAGACTGTGAGGAAAGCCACACAGAGCAGGATGTTGGTGAATACAAAGCAGTTAAGTTTGGTGAACACAAAGCAATTAAGTCTGACAATCAAGACAGGACTACATGATCAGAGGATCTTGGATTTTGAACTTGGCACATTAAGTGCTGGCGAACTAGTAACATTAAGATCCTGGACAGAGCCACGCATCACAGCGCATGCCGCTAACCCCAGCAACTTGGGAGGCTGAGGTAGAAGAACTGCTAGTTTGAGGCCAGAGGCAGCCTGTGCAATAGCAAGACCTTGTCTCAAAATAAAAATTTCAGAAAAAGGTGTACTGGGGAGTGCAATTCTGTGGTGGTGGTGGTGGTAGAGAACTTGCCTAGCATGTGGGAGGTCCTGAGTTCAACCCCTGAGAACTGAAAGAAGAAACAAAGATCTTGGACAGTGGGCCAGGCATAGTGTTGCACACCTGCCATCCAGCTCTCAGGAAGTTGAGGCAGGAGGTGCAGGAGTTGGAGGCCAGCCTGGGCTACACAGTGAAACACTGTTTCAGAAAATAAAAAATAAAGGTACTAGATAGGGAAGCAGGTGGAGTGGAGAGCAGCAACAGAGATCAACATCAGAGAGACCAGCTGGGTACTATGGCGGTGAGGCTCTGGTCTCTTTTTTTTTTCCTTTTTTTTTTTTTTTTTTTTTTTTTTTTGCGGTACTGGAGGTTGAACCCAGGGCCTCGTGCCTGCCTGCTTTGCAAGTGCTGTACCACTGAGCTGCACCCTCAGCCCATTTTTTTTTTTTACTTTCTGAGACAGGGTCTCGCTAAATTACGCAGACTGACTCTGGTCTCAAACTTGTGATCCTCCTGTCTCTACCTCCCAAGTCGCTGGGATTACAGGAGTGTGTGGGAAAAGAAAAGAGCAATTCTTTTGAAAGTGGTTTGAGAAATAATGAACAAGAATAAGCCTGTAAAGTTAAAAAAGAAGAAAAGTCAAGGATGCCTCCCAGATTTGAATCTGGGTTATGGAAATGGTTAATGTGACCAAAAGAAGAAAGATGGTAAGGAGGCTTGTTTCAGAGGAGAAGATGAATTTTGTTTGGGTAAAGGTCAATTTTATTTGAGATTACATTTTAGGGAAAAAAAAAATGTTGGACTGGGGCTGTAGTTGAGTGATAGATCACTTGCCTAGCATGCTCAGGGCCCTGGGTTCAATCACCAGTACTGGAAAAAAAAAAATTTACCCTGAGTTTTCCTTAATGGTAAGGTTTCTCAAATGGTTTGTCCATACTCACTTTCCATTTCTTCTCACATCCTCTCTTAAGCCCATTCCAATTATACACATACACACCTCCCTCTTTCCCTTTCCCCACTTCCCTTCCTTCCTTTTCTCCCTCCCTCTTTTTCTCTCTCCTTCATTCCCCCTCTCCCTCATTCCCTCCTCCCTCTCCCTGTCTCTTCCCCTCTCTCAATTGCAGCTGCCCTATCAAGACAGTGTATGGCCTCCAAGTTGCTGAGGCCAGTGGTCACTCCCAGGTTCATTGTCCTTGACATTTCATCAGCACTGGACACAGTCACTCACTCATCTCTGTGGAATCCTGTAACCTAGCTTCTATCCTAGTTATTGTCCTCTGGATTGTTCCTTCTCCGTGTCCTATGTTCCTTCACTTCGGTGGCCCAGGGTCCAGTCCTTGAACCTCAGGCCAACAGACGATGCTCCTAGGTAGTTCCCCAAGTCTTTGTCACCAGCCCAGCCTCTCCCCTAAACTCCACCTTTATACCCAGTTATCTACTCAGCATTTCCACATGGATGTCTAATGGTTAGAGTTTATATCAGAACTCCTGAATATTTGTTCCCAGGCCTTCTCCAAATCGGTTAGTGGAATTTGCATTGCGTGCTTAACTCTTGTAAGGAGCCTTGGAACTATCTTGTTCTCTCCTTCTCTCACATATCTCAACTGATCATACAGCAAATCGTGCTCCATCTGTTTGTCATCTCAGAACCCAAGCACTGTTCACTGCCTCCCTGAAGGCCCCTCTGTCCAGGCCATTTCATCTCCCCAGTAACTGTACCAGCCCTGGCTGCCCTCTGCTCCCAGTCTCCCCTGCACTCTGTCCTCAGTACAGCAGCCTGAGGGAGGCTTTTGAAGGAGGTCACTCCACACCACTCCTTTAACCTAGAATCTCACCAAGGCCCAGCGTGATCTGAGAGCTTTTTCTTGCGGGCCAGGCAGCAGAATACATTCAGGGCTGTGTTCTCCCAGTGCCCTGGGCACCTGAGAGTCTTATTCACAGACAGCCCCTGTGTTTCACCCTTACCTTCTTGGCGTCTCTACTCCACAACTGCTCACATAGTGCCCTTCCAGAGAACCTTCCCAGAGCACACTGCCTGAGGCTCCGCTCCTCCTTCCCTGTCCTGTTGTCTGGGGAGATTGCTAAGCCCCATAGGCCCTACTACAGAGCAGGTACTTCGTGTTTGGTGAGAGACTCATCTGATGACACTGAACAGGGTAAATAGTGCCACAGTTAGAGTCTGGATTCCTTGGATTTTGGAAGAAGATGAGAGGCATGGAAGAGAATCAGTGCACACATACCAGTGCAGAAGGCTTTCAGGGAAAGGGAAGAGGAGACTAGAACTCGAACCTGAGCTAGTCGTGGCTCAGGGTAACCCAGGCATTATAGGTAGAGAGCAGGGGCTAGTGGGTGTGTGAAGATTGTCATCATGATCCTACAGGGATGTCCCTTGATGGGCATAGGAAGGGTGGCAGGCATGCACCACCTCCCCGGCGCTGTGCTCTTACAGGGCTCCTCCAGGCTGGGAGGGCAGAGATGAGCATGGACCTCCCACCCCACCCAGCCCTCCCCTGATGGCTTCTTGGATCACTCACCTTCCCAGAACCAGCCCCAGCCTACATGTTCTCCTCACTGTAGTCACTCTCCCCTCAGCACAGAGGGCGGTGGCAGGTGTGGTAAGCATATCTGCTCTGTTTCAGTGCCGGGGCGGGACGAACGGGCACCTTCTGTGCCCTGAGCACAGTCTTGGAGCGTGTGAAAGCAGAGGGGATTTTGGATGTCTTCCAGACTGTCAAGAGCCTACGGCTGCAGAGGCCACACATGGTCCAGACACTGGTATGCTGCCCCTGTTTTTGTCCATGCCTCCACACCCTCTGTGGGGAGGGGCCCTTCAGAGGGCCCACACAGTAGTCGGAAGATTGACCACAAATATAGGTACCCCAAGGAGACAAGCAGTACTTTGGGAGGCAGGATCGCAGTGTGTACATAGAGGTTAGAAGGGGGTACCTGGAAGCCCCACAGGGTGTGTCTGTTCTTCACCTTGGGTCACAGGGATGGGGCTGGGCAGGAATCAGCCTTTTTCTGCTCAGGCTTCCTGTTAAGAGGTCTTATTCTTGACAGTCTAGAGGTCCACAGATTTTCCTGAACCTCATGGAGCTAAAAATGTTGGAGGGCAAGAAAGTAAATCTTGGGAGGTTTGGGAGGAGATAAAGCTCTGAGAGCCAGGCACATCCCAGGCTGGCAGCCACGGTAAGATGTGTGCCATACCCCATATGCTCCATTTGCCAGCCTGCCACATTCACATTGGACCTTGCAGAGGCTGCAGCTGTTCTTGTCACTTTTATCATCTCTGTTTGAAGAAGATCCACCTGGAACTCTGGCAGGCAGCCCAGGGCTCAGGTGGAAGTCCACACACAGTCATTTCCTCTTAGTTTGCCATTTTAAAAACACAGGTCCATAAGGAACTGCAGTTTGGGATTCACTTCAGTAACCCAGCTTTCCTCCTCATCTCTGCCCTCCAGGAACAGTATGAGTTCTGCTACAAGGTGGTACAGGAGTACATCGACGCGTTCTCAGATTATGCCAACTTCAAGTAACAGGCGACAAGGCCCGTGGACAGGAGAATTGCCTTTAATATTTTGTAATATTCTGTTTTGTTAATATACCCAGAATTGTGTATATATCTTATAACTGTTTTAGAAATTGGTACATAGGCTTCTATTACCTATTAGGTGGAGATTTTATATGTAAATGTGTTAGCACTGATAGTCCTTTTTCCAATGTTTTATTGGGGAATTAAATAGTGTGATGTTTAGACTGATATCGTGAAATCCTCAGCCTGGAAATTGGGCTAGATTATTCTTTGCTTTAAACATCTTTTCCTAAAGAAAATAAATATACAAAACCCATTCCAGGTAGCTCGGCACCAACTAAGGAAAAAAGCACAAAGTTCTCAGAGCTCTTGAGGAAATGGTTGTCCCAGTGCCCCCATGCAGGCTCTGTTCCCTCCTTGCACTGTAAATATCCCACCCCTCTCCAGCCCAACCCCTTCTCCCACCACCTACATCCCAACAGCCACTCCCCATCCCCCATGGGGAGTAATGGGACCAGAGTGGTATCTCTGGCACCACACTAGGGATTATCAGGTAATAAAAGTTTTGACTCCCTGAGGAAATGTCTCTCCTTTTGTCTGGGTGGGGCAGCCATACAGGGCTGGGGCTCTTCTAGGCGACTCCTGGCCCTGCTATTGCTGCTGTCATCTCTGAGTTCCCCAGCTCCTCCCTTCCATGAAGTGCAGCCCCACCGGCTCTGAGATAGTCCCCAGAACCCTCTTTCCTTTCCCCATATCTTTGGTGCAGTAGTCTCCACCAGCTTCACTCCCTGGAGCAGATGGCCAGGGTCTCACTGAGTTCCATAAGGGCAGGGGCACCAAAGAGAGAAGAGCTGGCTCAGCCTTGGGCCCAGGACCAGTCTGACATCTGCACTGCCTGGCGTTTTGCTCCACAGCTGTACAGATAGTCATTCAAAATAAGTCTTCATGTCCCCACTGATTGCATTAAGTAGCTTCCATTTTGTTTCATGTGTGTCCTTATTTCCAGGGCTTTTATGTGGAAGTGTCTCAGATATACAAGCCGGGATGCTAGGAGTCTTATATCCCAACTCGGTCTCAAGCCTGATGTGCCTTAAATAAGGTGGATGTTCATTTATTTCTCATATAATTGTCCAGAGACCCAGTATCCTTGCACTTTCTGGTCCCAGTGTCCTCATAGATGTAATTCTCATCCTCATTGTGAGAGCTGGGTCACTGCCATGTCTGTATTCAGTCTGGCATGAGGAAGAGCGTGGAGAGCAAGCAACTTCATTTTTAGGGTCATGAAGCAGAAGTTACATTTTCCATTTCCACTCATAGCTGCTTTGCTAAAACCTAGTCCTGTGGTTTCACTTAACCACAAGAGGTACTGGGAAGGAGTGGCCTTTCCTTGGAGTGTCTGGGAGCTTGGGTCTGCCTTGCCACCCTCAGGAGCAGCTCGTCACAGGAGTAGGAAATACACTGGTTGCCATGGCTGGCAGGGCAGAGAGGGCAGGTGGCCTCAGGCCTTCCTTGAAGGGCTGGCAGGCCCTGGGCTCCCAAGAGGACTTAGGAATGAGCAGTGGCACCCCAGCCTGGTCCACAGAGTCACACTCAGTCATCAGTGCTACTGGGCTTCTTGGAGGAGGGGCCCTCGAACTGGACCCAAGGGATGCTTGAAATTTAGATGAGTAGAAAAGAGGAAAATTCAGGTGGAGCTGACAGGGGTCTCCGAGTCCAGACAAAACTTTTAGGGACTCCAAGAGGGGAGCCCAGTTGTGTACCACATATTCAGGATGTTTGCTTGAAGGAAGGGTTATACGGAAGGGAGCCCAGAGGCCTGTGGGAAGCAGGGCCTTCTGGAAGCTTCGAGAAATAAGTGGACGTACTGGAGGATTGCTGTCCTTCCACAAAAACCAAGGAGCTCCAAGAGGCAGTTAATTAAAAACTCAGGGCTTCGAGCTTGGTGTGGTAGCACATGCCTGTAATCCCAGCACTTGGGAAACTGAGAGAGGAAGATCGTGAATTCAAGGCCAGCTTGAGCTACATAATGAGACCTCGTATCAAAAAACAAAGCAAAACAACAACAAAAATCATTAGTTTCCAAAAACATAAGCAATGACAGAATCTGAGGGATTTCCCAGGAGGGGTAACTGTCTGGGGAAGAGATCCTGGCTTCTTGCAAGCTACCCTTTGGAGCCCCTTGTGACAAAGGTCTAGCAGATGCAGGAGGACAGTCATCGGGTCAGCAAGCCATCAGTGAACACACCAGTGGAGCTGTTCCCATGTCCCAGTCCTGCCTTCCCACCTCCCAGCAGGTTTCTGGCCTGTTGTCAAGGCTGGTCCCCAGCAGGGCATACGAGTGTGGCGTGGTTCCAGTTCTGCAGAAGTCCATGCTGATTTGGTCAGCAGCTAGGCCAGTATTTTAAATATCACCTGATGGCTAAGATGTTTTCCAGATGTTTTCCAGAAGGAATTCTCTCAGCTCTCTTCTCCCCTCCACAGAAATAGCCCTCATCCCTTCCTTCCTTCCTCTCAGCTCCCTCTTTCCTTATTCAAGGCTTGCATGAACCCAACAGGAACTATTGTAGGACCAAAGGAAGATGGGGCTCACACAGCTTAGTTGTGTAAGAAGAGTAGGGATGACCACCTCATCCAGTGCCATCCCACATCCAGTCAGCAGTGACCTTAGTGGTTCAGAGTGCCATGTCCCCAATGCATGTCCCCAAAGGGACAAGAGACAGCCAGTGGCCAGCAGAGCTCTGGGTCCTGCCTGAGACTTCACTGAGTCAGTTCCTTTCTGTGTTTGTTTCCTTTGTCACCACCACTCCCCAAATGCTCAAGTCTCATTGGAAAAGGGGGGGGGGGTGTACATGCATTTTCCCCAGGCCTGAGTTCTTCCTCCTTTGTGACAAGACTGGTCAAAAAGTCCATACTCACCCTTCCCTCTTCCTCACTCCACTCCCACACATGTCTTTTCCACTTTTGCCTGCCAGGGCAGCCTGGATACTGAACCCCAGGGTCCCACTGCTCCTCATGCCCCCTTGCACCTCCTCCACCCCAGAGTTAGTGATTCTCCTCAGACCTTCATCTCACATATTGGCTACTCCTCTCCAGTCTCCTTCCTCAGAGCTGGGAGCATCCAGGGCTGTCAGTGTTGACTCGCAGCCCTCCACCACTGGCCATCCCCAGCATTTCCTGCTGAGTGACTCATCAGAATGGTCCAGAGACATCTGTCTGCTCCCCTCCCCAAGCTTTCCCCAACTTTGGGTTCCACCTCAGTCTTTCCATAGTCCTCAACGGTGTCTACTGCACCATGCTGCACCCTACTACAGATCACTGGTAGCTCCTCTGCTATCTTTTCTCTGTGTCATTTTTCACTGGAGCGTTCCACTATGTCATTGTACTTCCAAACTATGTCTTCATTCTTGGCTACTGCTCAGGGTGTGTGTCTGATACCACCCAAGTGTTCAGCCCTAAACTTCTCCTTTCCCACTGGCTACATGGAACTCCTAGCTGCAGTGATTTTGTATCCTCAGCACCTGGCATTAGTTGGCGTTCAATGGTGAACAAATGGCTTTCCTATTCTGCTGAGGGGGACACAAGGGTGAATCCCAGAGTTGACAGACTGGAAGGGACATCAGACATCCCTGAAAAGCTAAGTATGTTTCCAGAAAGCAATTTGCTTAGTTGTTGGGAAGCCTAGTTGTTCTGGTTTGGATTTTTCAGGAGAAACCATAATCTAATTACAGAAAAAGTGAATGAAACATCCTGTAAACCTGAACTATACACAGCTAGTTGATTCAACCTAAAGAGTTGTTTTCACTAAACCATAAAGCAAATGTTTTCCTAAAAATCACTCAGTTAACAAAGTCTGTGTGTTTCCCAAAGCAGTTTAACTGAACATACAGTTCCTACGTTCATTTCAGGTCGCAGCTAATAAGTCTATTTGGAAAGTCACACCGGTGCCCATCCTAAAGCTCAGGTGCCGAGGACTGAACATGGTACCTGTTATGCCACCCCCAAAACACACACCTGCCATCACTGTCACAGGATTTGAGAACCTGCTCACCCAATGACTGGTCACCACAATGCCAAGCCTGCCCCTGTCCCTCGTATTTGCTGTTCAGCCCAAATGCAGAGATTTGCTATTAACCCCCTAAACAGACCTTCAACCCCTAGAGACTGATGGCTGAATGCTGAGCTCCTGGCACAGACTGGGAGGCCAGCCTCAGGAAGACTTCAGGGTACCTTCAGCTGCCTCCCCCACCCTCATAGCTCTGCCTGGAAGAGAGAAAGGCCACCCCTGGCTAGGTATTGCCCAACCTGAGTCCACTTCCATCTAGACTGACCCAGCCCTGATGCCAGGCATGTGGATATGAATGCTTTCACCCTCCCATTTTACAGGTGAGCAAGTGCGCACCCTCAGGGAGGATGATCTTCGCCAGACCTCTGTACAGGCTCCTAGGCTCCTCACTCTTGGGGTCCCCACTCTTGATCCCCTACTTTTCCACTGGGCAGAGCCTTGAATGGGGTGAGAGTCAGTGAATCCCAAGGTATCACCCCTCTTCAGACCTCAGTTTCCTGGTGGGGTCAGGGAGCATTTGCCAAACCTCCAGGGCAGGAACTTGAGGACGCAGCCAGGGAAATGGGAGGATGAGAACAGGATGTGGACCAGCCAGGAGTAGGAGTCCTGCAAATTCTGTAAGCCATGTGATCATAAACAAGGTTAAAATAAAGGCAAAGATAGTTTTGTTCAAGTGCAGAATCATTTTTCAAATTGGAAAACACAGGATCAATTAGAATGTAGCAGCATCCCACCAAGGAAAGGCAGACTTCGGCATTTAGAACAAGGAGAGGTGAGCACAGGTACTTTAGCATTCTTAGGGAGAAGTAATTAGGATTGAGACAAGTTCAGCACAAATCAGAGTAGTCCTAAATTTTATAAATCCATTACAGTGTCCAAGACAGGAGGCAAAACTGGGCACTCTGGTATTTCTCGACCCTTGCAAGTATTGTTAGATTCCAGAAAATCATTCCTTCTGGCCGATTCAGTTCCCACCATGTCTGTTTGGGAGCTTACTCCTGTCAGTAAAGCTCAAAGGCTCAGAAAAAAGGAGTCTGTTCTTTCGACCACTCAGCAGCCATTTTTATTTTTGTGTTTTGACTTTAGGTGTCTGGGAAGATAGGGAGTGGGGAGGATCATCTGGCTAGTGATCTTAGAGCTAGCAACAGCCTAGTGTCTGGTTGTGAAATAGGAAGGTGGTTGGGCAGCAAGATGCCCCACCACACACTTAGTCTGGGCCAGAGCAAGAGCCACCTGGTCAGTAATCCTGGGGCTGTCTGGGTGGGGCCCTGCAGCCGCCTGAAGGAGCCTTCTCATCCACAGCTTCCCCTGTGTGAGGGAGGAGGCTGCCCTCCCTAAGCCTGGGGCTCCTGGGTGTAGCTCCATCCCAGGTGCATGGTATACTGCCCATCCACCCTTGAATTGTACCCAAAAGGGCCCCCTCTTTCCTCTTCTCACCTCAACAACTCTGTTATCTATACCTGTGCTTGCCACCGTGGCACAGGAGGAATAAAGAATGGAAGCACAGCCGGGCACGGTGGCACACGCCTGTAATCCCAGCGGCTCAGGAGGCCGAGACAGGAGGATCACAGGTTTGAGACCAGAGGCAGTCTGCGTAAAAAATGGGCTGAGAGTGCAGCTTAGTGGTACAGCACTTGCAAAGCATGCAAGCGCAAGGCCCTGAGTTTAAACCCCAGTACCACAAAAAGAAAAAAGAAAAAAAAAGAATGGAAGCACTTGCTTATTCACCACCAAACATCCCTTTCATATCCCCAACTACCATAGAAGAGAGATGGCAGCCTGCAGAGAAAAGGGACTGAACCTGCCACTCTGGCTCCTTAGCTCCTCATCCCTAACTCCAAATGCCCCCACATTGCCATCTGTCTCACAGAGAAACTTCCCTGACCACTCATCCATGCATCTTCCCATCCTTGGCCTGAGATCTCTGTTCCCCTCTCCAATCTTCCACTTCTGGAACTACCCAAAGGAAGGAGGGGTGGGCCTGGCCAACTGAGGGGACCCTCAGAGTTAGTGAGGTTGGGGAAACTCTGGGCCAGGAACCCTCAGGTTCTCCATCCTTGTAGGGCTAGGATGAGGAACACTGGCAGAGGGAAAAGCTGCCCTGAGGTGCTATTTGGCCCTGGTGGCCCTGGAGGAAGAGGAAGTGGGGGAGGGGGGGCAGTCTCCTTGAATGCTGTCCACTATCCTTGAGAGCACTCCCTCATGGCCAACTCCAGGCTAGCCTTTCTTCTCCCTGCCGCTACTGCTGACGACCACCCATCCTAGACCCTCAAGGGCTCAGCACTGACCTCTTGGCTGAGCCTCCAGCTCACCCCACCACCCCAGTGCTCTTATTCTCCTAGGGAGGAAGAAGGTGCTGGCCGGGGCTCTTCCACCTACCCTGGGCTTAGAGGTGGTGGTGCAGGCTCCAGGCTGTTCCCTTCTGAGAAAGTATCCTGGGCACAGAGGCAGGCAGCCCAGACCAGGCTGCCCACAGCCTCCCAAACGATGCCCTAGCTCCCTCTGAGCCCACTGTGCCCTGGGAGGATAGGATCATGGCCCATGGGTCATGCTGCTCCAGGAAGCAGCACCTGATGTAGACACTACTGGTGAGTGGAGTGGGAAGCTCCCAGCATTCAAGACCAACCTCTGGTCGCCAATGGCTATCCTGGCTGGGGGCTTGGAAGAGGGGTGAGACACCACTAGGATGTCTTCTGCCTCTGCACCCCAGCTGTTTCTTTAGTCGCTAGTGGGGTAGAAGGACATTAAAAGTTCCATAAGAGTGACAGCTGTGGGCCCTTGGGTTTCTTGATAGTAAAGCCAGCATGTTTCGAGGTGGGCATGCCACTGTCCACTGGTCAGAAGGGAAGGTGTGCCTCACATCAACAGGCAGTTGGCTCAGACGACCAGGTGGTCACTGACGTGTTTACTCAAACTACTTGGAGACTGCAGAGCTCCCCAAGGCCATAGCAGAGGACAGGTGTAGGGAAATGGCTTATTACTAATTTGCAAATCAAACGTATTTAAAGGGCAGCAAGGGAACCCCTTACTAAAGGACAAAGTAAGTTCCTAGGAGGCAAAATCTTGTCCCTTGATTTAAGGGAGTGTGAGCTCAGGATTTTAGGCATCAGCAGGGTGGCGACGAGAGAGCTGGAGATCCCCACGCTGGGTCCTCAGGCTTCTATAAGAGGGGTACATCCAAGCTACGTAGAGGCTGACTGACCCGCCAGGTGGAGACGGGAGGGGAGGGGCCCAGAGAGGGACCAGCATCGCTCAGCAAAATGCAGCCCAAGTGCCACGTCCCGCCGCCCCTCAGTTAAGTGTGAAGGCCGACAAGCTTTTGCCTCGAGTTCCCTCCATCCCCTCCCTTTCTCCCCTCTGCTGAGACCCCCAACGAGAGAGCGGGAGAGACGACGGGACAGCTCAATCCAGCCGGTTAGTGGAGGTGCCCGAACTCCGCCCCCACGGGGGAGGGGAGGGGCCCCAGGACTGCAGCTCCCATGGTGCCCCGCGGCTGCTTCCGAGCCCGGCCCAGAGGGTTGGCGCGGGGCAGCTCGCGGTCATGCTGCGCGCCCTGACTGGTCTGGGCGCGCGGCCCCCGTGCGAGCCCCGGGCCCTGCTGGTACTGCCAGCGCGCAGCCGCAAGACCCGCCACGACCCTCCTGCCAAGTCCAAGGCCGGGCGCCTGAAGATGCCGCCCGCGGTGGACCCTGCGGAGTTCTTCGTGCTGACGGAGCGTTACCGGCAGTACCGCGAGACCGTGCGCGCCCTCAGGTGTGTGTGGCGGAGGGGCGGGAGGCCGGCGGCGCCTCCGAGTGCTAGGGCGAGCGGGTGGGCGCAAGGGTGCTGACTCGAAGCATGTCCCTGGCCAGGCTGGAGTTCGTGCACGAGGTGCGGAAGAAGGTACATGAGGCCCGAGTCGGGGTCCTGGCGGAGCGCAAGGCGCGAGAGGAGGCCGCCGAGCACCGGGAGCTGATGGCCTGGAACCAGGCGGAGAACCAGCGGCTTCACGAGCTGCGGTGCGTGGGGCGCGAGGCCGGGCGGCGCGGCCTGGGGGAGGCCGGGGCCCAGCTCAGCGTCTGCCTCTTCCCCCTCGTAGGCTAGCGAGGCTGCGGCAGGAGGCGCTGGAGCAGCAGCAGCGGCAGGCCGAGGAGCAAGCCCTCCGGGCCCGGGAGGAGCAGGCGTGGCTGCAGCTCAAGGAGCAGGAAGTGCTGCAGCTGCAGGTGGGCTGCGGCTCCGCGGTAGGCCTGCTAGGTGGTGGGGTTGGTGGTTGTTGTTGTTAGGTGCCGTCAAGTCGGTATCCGACTCATAGCGACCCTCTGTACAACAGGGGAAACACTATTGTCAGTGCTTCTCTGCTGTTCATAGGGTTTTCAATGGCAGATTGATTTTTGGGAGGGGGTTGCCAGGTCCTTCTCCCAAGCCTGCAGCACCTGGTGTTCCCAGGCGGTCTCCCATCCAGGTA
>VMDO01000081.1:0-205701 GCA_007922755.1 Pedetes capensis | reverse complement strand
AATGCTAAGAGGGAATTCTAATGCCATCTATGGTCAGCAGTGTAGCCAGCGGTGCCTCCTTTGTTGTTGTTGTTGTTATGTTGTTAGGTGCTGTCGAGTCGGTATCCGACTCATAGTGACCCTGTATACAACAGGTGAAACACTATTGTCAGTGCTTCTCTGCTGTTCATAGGGTTTTCAATGGCAGATTGATTTTTGGGAGGGGGTTGCCAGGTCCTTCTCCCAAGCCTACAGTATCTGGTGTTCCCAGGCGGTCTCCCATCCAGGTACTAACCAGACCCGACCCTGCTTAGCTTCCTAGATCTCACGGGATTGGATGCCACAGGACTAAGGCTGCCGGCGGTGGGATTGGGGTTGGGGTCATGTGCAATTAGCAGACCTGCCTGTGGTGTGCCTAGAGCGAAGGTGAGAGTGGAAACGGGCAAACGCTTAGGCGCCCAGAGGGCACTGAGCCGCTGTCTGTGGGAGGGAACCTGCTGCTCACGAGGTGTGTTTGACCTTGCAGGTGATAAAGGCATGGAGAGGTTGCATGGTCTATGCTAAGCTAGGATTGGCTTGGAAACAGGGACATCTGTGGAGAGTAATCTTGCCACGGTGGATGAGGCTTGAATCAAAGTACTATAATAAAGGGGGAAAGACGAGTTTGAGAAGTTAAGAGGGGACAAGGTAGCATTGAGGGCCAAAGTCCACCTCTCTGGACAGGAGGTTGTCACAGCTGGTGCTTGTTCTGGCTGAGGTGTCAGGTGGATGATTCTGTAAGAAAGGAATATAGTGGCTGGGGATGTACCTCAGTGGTAAAGTGCTTGCCTAACATGAGCAAGACCCTGGGTACACTCCCCAACACCACAGGAAAATAAAAAGGCGAGGAATATGGCAAGGCCACCTGGTAGCCTACTGATAGGTTAGTGGGGTGCTCAAAAATGCCCTGGGTTCCAAGTACCCTTCCCAGGACAGCTGGGCCCCTTCATGAGTGGGCTAGAGGCCAACAGACTGAGTCCACACCAACTTGTGCGGGGCTCCCAAGCAGCTCGACTTTTCTCTCCCCATAGGAAGCAGCAAAAAACTTCATCACCCGGGAGAACCTGGAGGCGAGGATAGAAGCAGCATTGGACTCCCCAAAAGACTACAACTGGGCCATCACCAGAGAGGGTCAGGTGGTCTGGCCAAAGCACAAAGGCTCCTAAGAGGCCCAGTAAGGACAGCACCTGCCTAGGGACCGTGTGTGTTTGGGGGAAGGAGGGCCAGGCCTTTTCCAGCGTGGCTTTCACCTTCTGGTTTCTGCACTCATCACTTGGCCTAAAACTCCCAAACACAGTGTCCTGTTCGGCCCCCATATACAACCTCTGGACAGCACTAGACCCTAAATAGGCTTCCATCTCATAGAGAGTCAGATGGGGTCACATCCCCTCCAACAACCGAGCCATCTCCTGCAGATCATGGAGTACCATCAGCAGCCAAATGTGGCCTGCTGTCTGCTTTTGTAAGTAAAGTTTTATTAGAATACATTCTTGCCCATTCATTGAGTATGTTTATGTTCCTACAGTGACAGAGATGAATAGTAACAGAGACCCAATGACTTGCAAAATCTAAAGTATTTGCTATATGACTTCCCCCATCCCCAGTACTGGGGGCATTGAACACAAGGCCTCATGCATGTTAAGGAGGTGCTCTACTGTTGAGCTGCACTCCCAGTTGCCCCCCAACCCTTTTAAATTTTTTTATTTTTGAGATAAGATGTCACTAAGTTGCACAGCCTGCTTCTGATCCCAAACTTGCAGTACACTGCCTCAGTCTCCAAAAATTACTGGAATTACAAGTGCGTGCCACAGTGCCTGGCTCTATTTTATGACTTTTTACAGAAAAAGTTTGTTGGTCCCTGATTTGAGGCTTTAGAATACTAGCTGGGAGCAAGTATCTCCTGGAAACTGAGCCACAGGCTTACCACCAAGGGCGTGCTTTTCCTCAGTCCTGAGCTTTGCTGGGAATGGTCTGGTGTGTCTTAAGACCCAGAAGGCAAAGGGGAAATCCCTTTTCTCCAGTAGCTCTCTCCACCTGTGGGTTTAGTGACCTACATCTGCCCTGGAACCCTCAGCATTCTTGGATCACTCACCAGATTGGTGGTGGTTGGGAAAGGCCTTGGTTGGCCAAGGCTTTACATGGTCAGGGCTTGGCAAGCACTTGAACCAAATCCTCTAAGTACTAGGATTACATGTGATTGAATTTCATAATACTGACCAGATAGATCCATGGCTCTAGTCTGACACAGGCCCCCAGGCATCACATGGGATAAGGCTGAAAAGACATGTTTCCTAGAGCCATAGCCACTGGCTCTCTGCTACCATGTGCATGAACTCCAGATACTATCAGAAGAAAAAGAACAGAATTACAGCTTACTTCTATGCCTCTCACCTTCTAGAGTGCCTGCCTGGAAATCCTCAAGAAATGGAGACTTTTTAGGGAATATTGGTAACCCTTAATGTTCCAGTGAGGAAGCTGGTGTCAAAATGCAGAGGTTGGTCCTTATACCCAGCTTCCATCAGTCTACTACACACATTAGAGCCACAGTCCCCTCATTAGGCTGGTAATCTCCTCTTCCCTGGCACTGGCTGGTCAAAGCACAGTGGGATCCTGCTTTTAGGTGCCCAGAGTAGCTTCTGGGGTACGAACTAATGGGCTTAGGACATGGTTTGGCCACTTAGTCTACAGCCTTGGGCTTGTGGTGAGAAGTTGACTATCCAATTCCCCGCAGTGGAAACCTGTGATAAACTTTCATGCAGGACCTGGCCTGTATAAGGAAACTCAGTTTTTATATAACCCTCCTTCCAGAATCTTCTCATCTCTATCTCCCAATTTGATTCTTTCCAAGTCTTATGTACCAAACGCAGACACAAGCCAACTGTGCCTTCACATAGAGAATGTAAGTGATGTCTTCGTGAAGCTCTGAGCTGATTTTCCTTCACTGCTGTTATTTAATGTCCTGCACGGAGCTGTAACACCTTAGAATTCCCATCTGCTGATGTCAGTGAGTTGTACGGATCCGCCTGTAAACCAAGCTTCCACATTCTGACTCTCCACCCACAGCTGTTGTCCTGGTATAGGCACAATAGGCAGCTTATGAGTATCTTCCAGGTTAACTGAAGCCTAGTCCTACCAGTACTGTTTCTAATGGATCAGACAGTGTTGCTCGGTGCACAGGTAGACTACCAGCTTCCACACAGGATGGGCTGCAGTTACGCAGTATTCCACAGTAGAATGCCTGATCTCCAGCAGAACCTTGCACAATTAACCTGACGGGCATGGTCTTGCTTACAAACACCAGAGGCTCTAATGATTCTTGCTGTAAGTCCCAAATAATTGGGTCTGCACCCTCAGCCCTGCAATATTACTTTTGATTTCCTGTTTGAGGAGAATTCCAAATTTGACTCTTCCTGGCAGAATTATCCTTATTCCACAGTCAACTGGGCTTGGTTCCTGTGTCCCCAGAGCAAACAATATGCACTCTTGCAGGGTTACCTGGGTCAGAGTTGCCACAATCATTCTTTCTGCAGCCTGTACCACCTAGAGAATCTTCTCTTTGTTCTAGGTCCCTCTTGTGGGTAGTAGATTTGGGGGCTTCCCACTAAAGGCATTTGGAGCTAAACACCCAAATGTGAGTGCTTTCTCAAGATTTGAGGAGGCCCACCCTGCTTTGTGCTCAGGGAGTATGCAGAGTGGATTGGGGCAACTTGTGCTTCACTTGGGGGAGGGAGGCATGCTGTTTCCCAGGAACCTTGCTGAATGGGCTATTTTTCCCCAGGACTTCTCTCCCCAGTCACAGTCAAGCACAGATGTTTTACCAAGACACTTGGGATTCTTGGTCCTTCCAGTCCTCCAGGCTAAGCAGCATGACATCAGTGAAGTAGACCCCCATGAAGTCCTGGGGCTGGATGGGTGGTCAAGGTCTTCAAGATTAGGCTGTGCAAAACTACAGGGTTGTTTATCTCTTGGGTTGAACATGAAAATACCATACTGCTTCCAGGTGAAGGCAGCCTGCTCATAATTGTCCAAGTGGCTATGAAAAGACAAGAACATACTTGCCACATTAGAATCAGGTTGCTTTGTCAATCTGTTCCAACAAGGAGATGCTACTAGGTTGATTAAACTTGAAGTCATTCCCCATATTTTTCCAGTGTACTCCAAGTTTTCTGCATGGAACACATTCACAGATACCCAGTGGTCCCTGAAATCTTTGGGAAAGTCCCACCAGGAATTATAAGTGCAGAGTTGAAACAGACACAGGAAATAAGCCCAGTTGACTGCTGCAAGAAGGGCAATACTAGCAGGCACAGTCAAGCTTAGAATTCTGTTTCCTTCCCAAATAGGAAGTCAAAAGCAATAACGCAGTCCTCCAAAACCCGAGACAGGCCAACATTGTGATGATGCTGGCCATTTCCCCTGTTGGATGCTTTAATAGATGTCCTCAGCGCAGGTAAGTGCATAAACAATAAACACAAAGCTTAATGGTTATAAGTAAACGTCCGTGTCAAGGAAAAAAATACTCCCTAGGCTAGCTTCAGAATTCAGTTTATAAGACCCTGAGGTCAAGAGCCTATAAGGGAGAATCCCACTGTAGTGTCACAAAAGGGCCCAAGAAAGTGACAAAAGAGGATCAGAAGTAAGCTGGATATGGTATTGTACATCTCTAATTCCAGCACTAGGGAGGTTGAGGCAGGTCACATGTTCAAAGCCAGCCTGGGCTACATGGTGAGACCCTGTGTCAAAAAAAAAAAGTGTTCATGCTTCACTAGCACTGCACAGTGGCCTGTGGGTCCCAGTTGTCCAATCATCTTCCCTAGATGCTGAGCATTTCCCCTTGCTGGAGGTAAAAACAAACATGGGGTTAAAAGACCTGGGAAGTTTTGTTGTGTTTTACACATTTTTCTTTTGGTACTGGGGGATTGAACCCAGCATCTTACACAAGCTTTCAAGCACTCTACCATGAGGTAGCTGCACCCACAGTCCATTTTTTTACCTTATATCTTGAGACAGGGTCTTGCTAAATTTTTCGGGCTGCCTCTAGCCTCAAATTTATAATCTTCCTGCTTCTGCCTCCCAAATCACTGGGATTACAGGTGTGTGCCACTACGCCAGGCTCACTTTTTTTTTTTTTTTTTTTATTGAGACAATCTGTGTTGCCTGGGCTGGTCTCAAACTCCTGGGCTCCTGCCTCAGTTTCCTGAGTACTGGGTTTGCAGGTGTGCACCACCATGCCTGGCTGTCGTTTTTTGTTTGTTTGTTTTTTTAAATGCTGACTACTGAGAGAGAGAAATGGTCTAGGAGAGGTATTTTGTGCCTGAGAAATCTGAAACTGAGGTGTGAACATCAACCATGCTACTGCACAGCTCCCATCAGTGCCAGAGCCCAAGCTTGTGGAACTGTTGAGACTGCAGCCTTGCACAGGAACCCAGGGGCCACCCTCATCTGCTGCACCTGCCAGAGGTGAGCCAGAAACAGGAAAAGTGGAATCACCTTCCTCCGGCCTTCGAATCTTTCACAGGGAGAGGTCAGCAAGTACAATGTCGCAGCAACATGGGAGAAATAAATCCTGGTACACACAGTGGGGTGACTGTAGGTAACAGGAATGCAGGGTGTATTTCAAAGAGCTAGAAGAGAGGACTGAATATTCTCACAACAAAGAATAAATGTTTAAGGTAATGTTGTTAAGTGCTCTTGAGTCAGTGTCCTACTCATAGTGACCCTATGTACAATAGGTGAAACAGTATTGTCTTTGCTTCTGTGCTATTCATTGTGTTTTCAGTGGCTTGATTGATTTTTGGGAGTGAGCTGCCGGGTCCTTCTCCCAAGCCTACAGCACCTGGTGTTGCCAGGTGGTCTCCCATCCAAGTACTAACCAGGTCCAATCCTGCTTAGCTTCCAAGATCTGATGGGATCGAACACCACAGTGATATGGCTGCAAGCATTTAAGTTGATGTTGTTGTTAGGTGCCGTTGAGTCGGTATCTGACTCATAGCGACCCTCATAGGGTTTTCAATGGCTGTTTAAGGATTGCCTTGGGAGTGGATTGCCAGGTCCTTCTCCCATATTTAAGTTGATAGATGTACTAATTATCATATATACAGTGTACCCCACAAATATGTACACTTTTTCTCTTTTTGAAACAGGGTCTCACTTTATAACACAGGCTGGCCTCAAACTCACTATGTAGCCTAGGCTGGCTTTGAACTCAAAATCCTCCTCACAAGCCTTCTAAGTGCTGGCATTACAGTCAAGCACCACTGCACCCAGCAATATGTACAATTATTGTCAATTAAAAAATATCTTCCACCAATGCCTCCTGGGTCATTCTTAACCAAGGGAAGCATGCTGACATGAGAGTCCAGGAAATGTTTGCGGGCTTCCAGCCCCCTGGGGCTGAGAACTAAGGGAAGTACCAGAAATCACACTGGTTTTTTAGTTTCGCACAACTTGTATTTACAACAGGATAAGCAGAATTGTTTTATTGGGACTTTAAAAAAAAACCAAGTACTAGGGATTGAATCCCAGGCCTTGCACATGCTAGGCAAGCACTGAGGTACTCTACTAGCCCAGTCAGGCTATTTTTCAAACAAGGTGAAATGAAATTTGAAATAGTAATACTGGTATATTTTGACAATTAAGGATTTATACTATCTGAAATTCTGCAAAACTACAAAAAGCTATACACATAGCACATCATCAACTTTTTTTTTACCTGAAAAACATCCTGATACTAAAACAAATATAGTTTAATCCAAACTCTTTTTTGTTTTGTTTTGTTTTGTTTTGTTTTGTTTTTAACGGTACTTGGGCGTTGAACCCAGGGCCTTGCACATACTTTGCAAGTATTCTGCCACTGGGCTGCACCCCCAGCCTATTTTAAATTTTTTATCTTTAGACAGGATCTTATTAAATTATGCAGACTGCCTCTGTCCTCAAACCTGCTATCCTCTTGCTTTCACCTCCCAAATGGCTGGGATTACAGGCATGAGCCACCGCACCATCTTAATCCTAACTTTCAATAATAGATAAATCGTGTTTGTCAAGAAAAGTTTCATATGAAACATCTCCAAATTAATGTTTGGTGAAAGTTAACATATTTTTGAAGGAGACAGTTTATATGTAGCTGTTCTGCATCCCTTTAATCACCATTTATCCGGATTGTCATTCCCTTGTGTGAGACACATAGTCTATTTCCTCTGAATATTTTACTGCCACCTATGACATTCAGCATTTAAGGAAAAAATTTAAATAACAAATGTCCAGTACTTCAGTTACTTCCTGAACTGGTAAAATTTAAGTTTGTTTTTTTATGATTTTAAAAAATATATTAACTGCCATGAAGGGGAAAAACTGTATTGGGAGTGTCTTGAGCTGATTGAGTCACACCTCTGGGCTTTCTGAGACCTTTTGTAAGTTATAATAAAATAAGACTTTGTGGAAAGAAAGAAAATGGAGGGAAGGAAGGAGGGAAGGGAAGGAAGAAACCTCTAAGAGAGATGGGAGATAGTGTAATTGCCCATTTGCCGCCTCTACTCAGAAATCCACATGAATAAATTAAAACTGAGAAAGGCTACAGAGCTGTATAATTACAAGCCTGGTGCAACCTGCTTGGGTTTGAATCCAACTCCCCCTCTTATCACTTGAGTACCTTTGAGAACTTTTTTTTTTTTTTTTTGAGACACGCTCTCCCTATGTAGCCTAGGCTTACCTGAAATTCGCTATGTAACCTGGCTGGCCTTGAACTCTCAATCCTCCTGCCTCCACCTCCTGAGTGCTGGGATTCCAGGTGTGCACCCAGCCTTTCTTTCTTTCTTCCTACCTTCCTTTCTTTCTCTTTCTTCTTTCTTCCTTCCCTCCCTCGCTGCCTCCCTTTCTTCTTTCTTTTTAATGAATCTAGAGAACGGCCTCAAATTCATATCATGGACTGCTAGATGCAGTCACATGGAGAATAAATTACTGAGAGGCCAAGGTCTGCCTGCAGCTCTTCTTATTGCCAGCAGAAGGCAATCTCACCAAAATAGTGACAGACTGTAAAATTTGTGATGGAAAAATTTGACTACACTATTTAAAAAACTAACGAAGGAATGAAAGATGGAAGGAAAAGAGGGAAAGAGAGAGGGTGGGAGGGAAGACAGGCATCAGGAACCTAGCTGGTCATCATTCCCTCAGTCTGTCTCTTCTGAAACCACACCAACTTCGGCATGTTGCTCTCCATTAGTAGTTTCTGTTGTTCTCATTCAAAAGTAAGTTGCAGACATCATGAAACCCATTCTAAATGCTTAAGTGTCTACCTTTTCAGAGGAAGGTCACTGTCCAACACAAACACAATGCCACTATCTGTTACCAATCAGCTGGCTGTAGTCCTTTTGCTCTATCTGAATAGGAATCATGGGTAACTGAGAAGCTCTTCCTGTACTGACCATCTTGGGCCCATGAGTGCCCAAGGCCTAGGGGCAAGAACAGCAGAGCCAGAGGCTTGAGAGCTAGGGGCCTGTTGCTCCAGGCTTTAGAAGCCAGAAACTTCTGACTCTAGGCACTCAGTTTAGAGGCTTATTGCTCTGGGCTTTAGCCACTAGGAGCCCCAGCACTTAACAGCTATTATAATCCTTGGCTTCTGGCAGCAGTGAACAATGGCAGCAGATAGCAGCAAGCAGCAGTAGCTCTTGGGCCTAGAGTGTTCGGATCCTCAGTTCTTAACAAGGAGTGTTAACAGTTTTTGGGCATAGGGTTTCCAAGACCTTTGACCCTTTGGGAGCTCACTGGAACTCTTCCAGTAACCACAGCCTGGCCCGCAGTCTCTCATCTTCAGCCTTCCACAGCCCTTGATGTCTCCATTGCCTCTGCTCCTTGATGTTTCTGCCCTACATGCTCTCTGGAACTCTTCAGATGCCATCCCATTGCTACTGCCACTGTCACCACTCCTGCCACCAGAGCAGTGGCTGCTGCTGCCTCCATTGCTACTGCCACCTTCCTTCCTTCATGTTACCAGTTGAGCCCACTCTACTAAGGATAAAGATCAAAACTAGGCAAGAAAAGACCACTAAAGAGAAGTCTTTTGGGGGGCCTAATGTTGCAACTCCACAGGGCCGCACAGAAGGATGTCTCCCCACTGGCTTGCCAAGATAGCTGAGCAGCCTACTTATATTGCCAGAAGGGGCAAGGGGTGGGCGGCAAGGGTATCTGCATGAGTCACAGCAAATCTTCATGCAATAAAGGACTATGTTTTCACAAATCATGGCAAAGTCCCTCATGCAAATGAAGGACCTCAATTGTACCAATCACAACAGTCTCCCATGCAAATGAAGAACTATGTTTTTACCAATCACCACCCTTCTGCTGAGCCACCAGGGAAAGTGCTCCTGCTCTGGCCTGGAGAAAAATTTCTGCAGGGTAAGCCGGGTCATCTAGAATTCACCAAAGCTTTTGATAGCAGAAAGGGCCTGTGCAAGCTGTTTTGAGAGCCAGGTATGGTGACTCATACCTGTAGTCCCAGCAACTCAGGAAGCGGAGGCAGGAGTATCCCAAGTTTGAGGCCAGAGGCAGCCTGTGTAACTTTGGGTGACCCTATCTCATGATAAAAAGTAAAAAATGGGCTAGGGGTGTAGCCCAGTGGTAAAGAGGCTGCAAGAACATGTGTGAGACGGTGAGTTCAACTCTACAGTAGTGGGGGGGGGAAAAAAGGTGTTTGAAATAGTCATGGCTGAGACAGTGCCTTCTGGAGCCAATGTTGTATTCCAGCAGCAAGCAGCTATCATTGCAGTATAACTACTTAAGACTCAATGAAGCCTCAAAGCAGTCGGTACTGGAATGATGGTAGGCTAGCTTGCTGCTTGGCTGGTAGTCCTTTGTTCAAGGTAGCCAGGGCAGGGTCTAACAGCTGTCAACTAGGGAATCAAATCACTCTGGCCCCAAGCATCTTAGCTTATTTAAAGGAAAAATAAATATTAAAAGAGATGCTTACTATAAAAGCTTGTCATTAACATCAACAGTGCTTTAACATTATTTGACAGTGCTCTACAATATGTAACTCCTGCCACAGTGCCTCAGGGAGGGGTGGGTCCCTCTCATCTGTTTCATATCTACCCAAGAAATCAAACACTTGATCTCAACATTTGAATCCCTATTTCCCCCTCCCCTGAACCCGTGGCAACCACCAGTCTATTTTCTGTCTCTATGAATTTGGGTAACACTTACTGATGAAGATCAAAGCTCATAGCCTTCAATATGGGTTACAACTAAACATCAACAAAACAAAAATCCTTAGGACTGGGTCAGCATGCAGCTTCACAATAAGTGGAGAAAAGATTGAGGTTGTCCAAGATTTTGCTTTGCTTGGCTCTATAATCAACACCCGTGGAAGCAGCAGTCAAGAAATCAAAAGACGCATTGCTCTAGGAAAAGCTGTGGCAAAAGATCTCTTTAGAGTATTGAAAAGCAAAGATGTCACATTGAAGACGAAGGTGTGTATGACTCATGCCATGGTATTTTCAGTCGCATCATATGGTTGTGAAAGCTGGACATTGAACAAGAGAGACAGAAAAAGAATTGATGCTTTTGAATTGTGGTGCTGGAGACGTCTATTGAATATACCATGGACTGCCAAAAGAACCAACAAATCTGTCCTAGAAGAGGTGCAACCAGAGTACTCCTTGGAAGCAAGGATGGCTAGACTGCATCTTACATATTTTGGACATGTAGTCAGGAGAGATCAATCCCCAAAGAAAGACATCATGTTTGGGAGAGTGGCAGGTACACGCAAAACAGGAAAACCCTCCACCAGATGGATTGACACAGTGTCTGCAACAATGGGCTTAAACATGAATAAGATCATGTGCCTGGCACAGAATCAGGAAGTGTTTCAATCTGCTGTACATAGGGTCGCTATGAGTCAGACTTGACTTGATGGCACCTAACAACAACAAAAAGGGACCACATGTGGGACCCCATGATCTTTTGTGATTGGCTTATTTCACTTAGCATGATGTCCTCAAGAGTCATCCATGTTGTGGTGTGTGTCAGAATTTCCCCCTCCTCCTCCTTCTTTTGACAGTGTCTCACTATATAGCCCAGGCTGGGCTTGAACTTGAAATCTTCCTGCCTTGGCCTCCCCGGTGCTGGGATTTCAGGTGTACACCACCACACTCAGCTTTCCCTCTTTTTAAAGTCTCAATAATATTCCATAGTGTGTATGTATATACCACATTTTGCTTATCTGTTCATCCATGAACACTTGGGTTGCTTCTCCTCTTTGGCTATTGTGAATAATATGCTCCCTTCTATATACCCATGGCTCCTTTCCTTTCCTTTTCTGAGTGTTCAAAGGTCATCTGTGCCAAGAAGTCTATGCTGACTACCCTAAGGAAAATTACAACAGACCCTTCCCTATGTTCCCATAGCATTGACGAACCTACCTTTTTCTGGTGTTGGGGATTGAGCCCTGTGTCTTGCGCAAGCTAAGCATGTGTTCTACCACTGAGCCACACTCCCAGGCCCTCTGCCTAACCATGGTAGCAAAATCCCTGGGATAATTAGCTTATAAAGAGAAAGGGTTTATTTTGGCTCACAGTCCATGACCTGTTAGCCCTCTTGCTAATGGGCATGTGGTGAGGCAGCACGTTGTGGCAGAAGCACATGGCAGAGGGAAGCCCCTCACTTCATGGCCAGGAAGCAAGGGAAGGAGGAGGGGGCCAGGGTTCTACTGTCCTCTTCAAAGTCACACCCCTAATGACCTCTGACTAGACCCCACCTCTTAAAGACTCCACCACTTCCCCATCACCAGCCTCAGACCAAACTTTTAACATAGGGACCTTAGACCGGCACTTGAAATCCAAACTATAGCACTGAGCAGGGCATGGAGGCACATTCCCGTAATCCCAGCAACTCAATAGGAACATGCAAGGGGATCATAAGTTCGAGGCCAGAGGCAGACTGTGTAAATTAGACCCTGACTCAAAATTAAAAATGGGCTAGGGTGCAGCCCAGTGGTATAGTATTTGCAAAAAGAATGTACAAAGCCCTAGATTAAACCTCCCAGTACCGAAAGGGGGGAGGGGAATGTACAATGCACACAGGGAGGAAGAGAGAGAGAGAGAGAAAGAGAGAGAGAGAAAAGACAGATATAGACTATGTTTATTATTTTAAACCTCTCCTCCTCCACTAACATATAAAACCCACAAGAGTAGGGATTATTCCCCCTGGGTTGGGGATCAAACCCAGGGCCTCAGGTCTGCTACCTTGTGTATATGCTTGGTAAGCGCTTGGTCGCTGAGGCCCAGCCCGAGGGCAGGAGTTTTGCCTCCTCTGGTCAGTGGTGTTTCTCTGACCAGTAGCGTCTGTCATGGGACTTGAGCACCTTCAGACGAGTTGGGGAACAGATGAAGGCATGTCAGCCACTGGGGGACATTTTATTGTTGTGAGGTACTGTTGAGCCAGGTCGAACTCAACAACCTTCTTAGGGTTTTCAATGGCTGATTGTTTCGGGATTGCTTTAGGAGTGGATTGCCCACATTCTTCTCCTGTTTTTGCAGTGCTGGGGATCAAACCCAGGTCCTCAGAGAGTATGGAGCAGCACTCTACAAACTGAGCTAAACCCTAGTCCCCTAGAGGACATTATACAGTGTTAATTTGTGTGCATGTGTTGGCTGGGGTGAGGTCAATGTGCCCACAGAGTGGGTGGGTGGCAGGCCTCTCTTGGGTGGCTTCTGGGGCTTGGCCCTTAGCCTTCTAGGCCAGGAATGCCAATGAGCTCATGTAGGTGAGAAATGAGCTGATTTGTAATCCATGCTGGCCTGACCACTTTCTCAGTGCTGGACAGCTCACGCCAGTAACTCATGGTCAATGACTTGGGATCAGGAGGGCTCTGGGAACTGTTTGGCCCCATTAACCTCAGCACCTTCTTGAGGAGGGAAAAACAAGTGCAGGAGAGCGTGGCCCTGTCTCCTTCTCTCCCAGGGTGGAGGGGCAGGCTACAGAGAACATGGCCTCTCTGACACTGGCTCTCACTTCTTCCTCACTGTGGGCCGGTTCCTCAGGGAACAGCTGAGATTACCAAAAAGGGTGTTTACTATACAGCGCCCTGGGGACCCATCCCTATGGAAGGGAAGGGGTGGAAACAAGTGGGCAGAGGGAGAACTGCCCTGCAGACCTCGGCGTGAGGCAGGATAGAAATACAGGGAAAATTAAGGGGATATGGGAAGGGAAAGATGCCCCTTACCCCAGGACCTAATGCACATTTCTCACTGGGTCAAGGTCGAGAATTTCAACAGAACTGACAAATCCAAAACAGATAGAAAGATGGTGTGCTGAGAGACAGTACTTGTTTTTCTGAGACATATCTCAAAAAAGAGTGTTAAAAACAGCAAATGGACCATGCTTGCTTGAGGCCAGAACATATGTAACCTTTGAGTTTAACTGTCTAGCACTCCTCTCTCATCCCTAAACCTGAGCAGTATACCTCCTAAGTCACCTTACAAAGAGGAAATTTTTTGTTTGTTTGTTTTCTGAGACAGAATCTCACTGTGTAGCCCAGACTGGCCTCAAACTTGTGGTGATCTTTCTGCCTCTGCCTCCCAAGTGCTGGGATTACAGGTGTGTACCACCAAACCCAGCTAGGAAATTCTTTCAGGTTGGAGAAATAATTAAACCAGTTTACTTTTTTTTTTAAGTTTTAAACTCTGCTCAATCTATGAACCTGGTTGTAAATCATATCCTTTGAGCAATGTAACTTCAAAAGCCACAAAATCATATACATATATATGTTGGCCTGCAGCCATACCACTGTGGCATTGGATCCCATCAAATCTCAGACGCTAAGCAGGGTCAGACCTGGTTAGTACCTGGGTTGGGGGACCACTTGGGAACACTGGGTGCTGTAAGCTCGGGAGAAGGACCTGGAAGCCCACTCCCAAAAAACAATCAGCCACTGAAAACCCTATGAATAGCAGAGAAGCACTGACGGTACTGTTTCACCTATTATACATAGGGTCTCTATGAGTCTGACTCCGACTTGATGGCAACTAACAATAAATTATATATAATATGTGTATATATATATATATATATATATATATATATATATACACACACATACATACATACAGGTATATATACACATATATGTATATATGTACATATATATGTACATATGTATATATGTGTACATATATATATTTAAGACACTTAAGTCATCTCTCTCTGAACACTCACATTTAAATCTAAAGCAGGTATTATCTCTCTTATCTTTATTTCATAAACTCAGCCCTGTCTCATACTGACTCATTCTGACTTTCTTTTCTGTGGCACAAGTCAAGATCCCTGCTCCACCTGAGTGGAGGTCCCTAAGGGAGGAACTCTTCAGGTTAAAGCAGACAGCATTAGGCTGTGTTTCCCCCACTGCCACTGACAAGCTGATCCCACAGTGAGTTCCAGAGCTGAAATGCTCCATAAGACATGTCCAGCATTTGGGCCAAAATGGACCAGCTACTGGATGGAGGGAGGAGTGGAACCCTAAGCCAGACAGCTCTCTGCAGCTGAGGCCATCTACTGACCACACTCCTAGCAGCTGTGTGGCAAGTGCTTTCTTAAACAGAGGTCTGGGAAGTTCCTCTTCTTTCTTATTCACAACATCAGGGAGCACCCTTTCCACACAGGAGTCTTCTTTTGAAATTTTCTTTTCATTTTGATATAGGAAAAAAAAAATGTTCCCAAAAGATGGGTTTGGGATTTTCTTATTTTCTTGTTTGTTTGTATGGTTTGATTTGGTTTTTGTTTGTTTTTCTCTTTGTTTTTGTGGTGCTGGGAACAGAAGCTAGGGCCTTGCACATGCTAAGCAAATACTCTGTCACTGAGCTACATCCCAAAACTCTTCAAATATTTTTAAATGCATAAAACAAAAGCCGTTCTCAATCCTAAGAAACTTCCACCAAAAAAAAAAAAAAAAAAAAAAAAAAAAAAAAAAAAAAAAAAAAAAAAAAAAAAAAAAAAAAGAAAAAAAAGAAAAAAGAAAAAAAAAAGACATTGGATTACAAAAGAAACCAATTATATTTATATTCATGGGTAAAATGTTACAACGCATTATATTATCCTAAATGTTCTTTAATAAACCATCAGATAGCAAGATCTAGAAAACCTCCAATAACTTGGAAGAGATGAGGAGTCTAGACAATTATTAGATACAGTTGCAGTATCTGCACAGGATAGGAGATTATCTGTCATTTCCATTTGTGAGTAAACCACAAGTATTACTAACTTCACTGCAGTGTGTTGCCTATGGCCTAGTTGAAGCACAGGACTCAGAGGGTGAACAAAGATGTGATCTTCTCCCACCCATGTTTTAGGGGCATACAAGTGACTCGTGGCTGGCTTCTCCAGCCTGCCACATTCTTTGAGGTGTTGGAAGTCAGGGAAAAATAGCTGTTGGTTGAGCTGCAGTCCCCTGTATCTGATTCTTCCTACCCCACCCTAGTGGGCCACTCCTGCCCAGCTTGCTCCCTTCCTCCAGGCACCTAGCTTAACCTTCTGTGCCCAAGACCATTAATTAATGGTAACCTTAACTCTGCCCTGGGCCATGCAAATGAATTGCTGCCTCTTGTGCACAGGGCTGACCCATAGTGACCTGCTGTGACCAGGCATGTGGCTGCTCTCTTAGATGCTTTGGCCAGCTCAGGGCGCAGGCATAAAAAGGCAGGACCACAGAGACTGTCATCAACCACAGACAAGGGACCCTGACGGTCCACACCATGGCCGGCCCCAGCCTCGCCTGCTGGCTGCTCAGCTTCCTGGCTCTGACCTCAGCCTGCTACATCCAGAACTGCCCCCTGGGTGGTAAGAGAGCTGCGCTGGACCTCGAGGTTCGAGAGGTGAGCGCCCAGATCCTCGTCCCCAGTGCGGGCACGCCCATCTACTCCCTTCCCTCTTGGCTCCTGCCTTGCCTAGCAGCCCAATGACTTTGGTAGATTCCCAGTCCCTCCATGGGCCAATGTCCAGGCCGAGACAGCCCCTGCAGCCCAAGCAGTCCCGTCTGTATCCTCAGGCCTGGGCCCCACAAACCTCGCCTGGCCTCTCGGGGTTCCCCACTTGCCCTCCTGGCCTTTCTCTCACTGAACCCCGCCCTTCCCTGCAGTGCCTCCCCTGTGGCCCTGGGGGCAAAGGGCGCTGCTTCGGGCCCAGCATCTGCTGCGGGGACGAGCTGGGCTGCTTCGTGGGCACCGCCGAGGCGCTGCGCTGCCAGGAGGAGAACTACCTGCCGTCGCCCTGCCAGTCCGGCCAGAAGCCTTGCGGGAACGGAGGCCGCTGCACAGACGCGGGCTTCTGCTGCAACCCTGGTGAGCAGTGGAGGCCACCGCCAGGGCGGGGCGGGGAGGGGGGGTGGGCGTCGAAGCCCCAGGCCGCTAACTTGAACCTGTCCTTGCAGAGGGCTGCTTCGCCGACCGCGCCTGTGACACCGAGGCCGCTTTCTCCAAGCGCTGAGCACACATGGCTCCAGACACCCTCAGAGCTCACCCTTTGCCCCCCCATAGCCGCCCCCAGATGTTATGAAAATCAATAAAACAGATTTTCCCGCTCACTCGACTCTGTCTTATTGTCAGAAATGGGAGGGCGCTAGGACTTGGAAGTTCTGGGTGCCTGGGCTGCGAACTGCTTGGGCCTGTCACAATTCAGACAGGAGTGGCCAGCTGACCGCCTGCAGGAATGGCAGGGCGCTGTTCCTTGGGTGTCACCATTCTGTAGGAGATGGAGGAAGGAGGCTGCCAACAGGGCCAGCTCCAGAGACATGGCAGCAGCCCTGGCTCCCCACTCCCAACAGGGGCCAGGCCTACAGCAGGCTCACTAAAGAGGACCTTTCACAAGTTCAAAATAACAAGACTACGGGGCTGTGGACACAGACAGGGTGTGACAGGGGACTGGGTGGAGGTTAAGCTGGGAGTGGAGACTCCCCACATACGCCCTCAGTCACTCCCAGTCTCCTAGGAGGAAGCTCCAGTCACACTGTGGAGGGTGAGGGGCAGCACTGGCCTGGAAGGAGACTCTGGTGGGGGCAGCAGACGAAGGGCTGCTATGTTTCCAAGGAGCTGGACGCTCAGGCCCCAAGGAAGCCACAGGACTGCTCAGCTGGGGAGGCTGAGCACTGGCAAGACCCTGCCCTCTTGTCCCCAGTGCTGGGTCTAAGCCCAAAGGCACTGCCACGGCCTGTGCAGTACCAGAACTGTCAGAGCTGGGCACATGGAGGCTGAGAGCCCTGGCCACAGAAATGACCACAAAACAAAGCACAGGAGCAGAGAGAACACCTCAGTCCAGGCTGCTCAGCTACTGCTGGATCAGTCACTTTGGGGAATCATATAAAAGCCTGCCACCCCCCTATCAGAACATGCCTCCTTCTCCTGCTCATGTGGCTGGGCAAGAATTTCAACAGCTCCACACCCACGCTGCACTCCAAATCACAGGAGCACATGGTTCATTTTATGTGAAAAATAATCCATGCCTGGCTAGAGCAGAGCTCGGGGATAGAGTGTTTGTCTGGCAGGTGTGAAGCCCTGGGTTCCTCCCATAGCTCAGTAAATAAATAAATAAATAAATAAATAAATAAATAAATAAGTCATTTCTGTGATTTCCCACACTCCAGAGCAACTAGGGAGAGCACCAGGAATGAACTCAGCTGCCTCTCCATCCAGCAATGTTGGAGAGGGGGTTCACAGACAGGGTGAAGGCAAAAAATATACACTAAAGAGGATTATAAGATTGATGTGTGTGTGTGTGTGTGTGTGTGTGTGTGTGTATACACACACACACATATATATATACACATATGCTGTTGTTAGGTGTCATCAAGTTGCATCCAACTCATAGGGACCCTCATAGTTTTCAATGGCTGATTGTTTCTGGATTGCTTTGGAAGTGGATTGCCACATCCTTTCTCTCTCTCTCTCTCTCTCTCTCTCTCTCTCTCTCTCTCTCTCTCTCTCTCTGTGTGTGTGTGTGTGTGTATGTTTGTGTGTATGTGTGTGTGAATATATATATTCTAAAAAATTGAAGCTTTTCTTTATATAAGTTACAAAAACAGGGAAAACTATAATGCTTACTATCTTGGATGAGATAGTGGCTGGAAGAGATGTTGGGGGGCATTTAAGTTGCTGGTCTTATTTATTTGGTCTAGGACTAGTGAAACAGATGGAATCATTTGTATGAAAATTTATTAAACTGTATACATGTGATTATTTTTCACTTCTTTTTAATGTGCTCTACTGGGGAGTTAAGTCCAGGGCCTTGTGTATGCTAGGTAAGTGGTCCCCTATTGAGCTGCACCCTGAGCCCCTTTATTATTTTGAGACAGACCTCTGTCCTCAAACTTCCCATCGTCCTGCCTTAGCAGTGAAGCCTCTGGAATACAGTGGAAGCTCATATAGTCACTTTGGGCATATATTGACTTGAATAATGTTTTTTTCCCCTCAAAATAAGACATATTACCAAGAGGTCTGAAAGAGATCAGAGATGGAGCTTTGGAAAGCCCATGGCTAACAGCAAACCAGACCATGGATGCCTCAGGGCTGTGAGAGATCGCTCCCCTGCTGACCCCATGTCTGGGATGGAGAAAGGAGGAATTACTTATGGAAAGGACTAGAGATGACTCAAACAGGAGTCCTGTTCAAACTGGCTATGGAAACATCTGTGATCCACAGAAATGGACATCTGAGGAAAATGGTCAGGGTGCCCTGGGCCCTCAAAACCCCAGGGAGGGAAATGGGAAGTAGTGGTTCACTGAGCACCTGGAGGGACCGCCATCCTCATCTAGAATGCCAAGGTGCTTACACAGTTGACCTTTGCCAAGCTTGGGTGTCCACCTGCCACATTAGCCAAAGTCTGGCTCTTGCCCTGGAACCTCCACCCCTTCCTCCCTCCCCTGAGTGTCCTGTGTTGCCACCAGACCCCAAGGCTGACCCGAAGCCTAGCTTTCTCCACCTTGAGAGACACCTCAGAGTCCCCTCACCCACTCAGCTACCCACCCACCATCCCTTTCTTTCCCTTGGACCCAAGGCCAGTAACATAGAGGAAAGTAATTTATTATAAAATGATATTATTTTAGTATGCAATGAGCTGAGCATGGTGGCCCACACCTGTATTCCCAGTGCTCATGACACTGGAAAGCTAGGGATACATAGCCGGACCCTCCCACCACCCCCCGCATAAAAAAGAAAAGTAAAAGAAAAAGAAAAAGAAAAAAAGAATCAGGCAAAGATACATAGGTGATGCACACAATGGAGTCATCTGTCCTTCACAACTACTTATAATGAATAAAATTAAAAGCTATTGAAAGTGATTCTTTACAAAACGTTCAGGAAATCAAAAGGACAGAAGTGCCACAAGGATCAATATTCTCTTTTGTGCCTCAAAAACAATGAGACCCACTGAGATATCAATGAAATGTGGAACTTGAAGGGTGGAGCACTTGCCTAGCATTGTGACCCCTGGAGTCAACCCTTTAGTACTATTTTTTAAAAAAATCCAAGCACTAGAGGATTGACTCCAGGGCCTTACACATGCCAGGCAAGTGCTCCACCACTGAGCCTCACCCCAAGCCCTGTTTGTTTTGTTGTTGTTGTTGTTGTTGTTGTTGTTTTAATTATGATACAGAGTCTTCCTAAGTTGTTCAGGCTGCCTCTTGCTTGGAACTTGTGATCCTCCAGGCCCTGCTTGCCCAGCTGAGATTACAGGTGTGGACCATGGGCTCCTAGCTTGAGTTCAGTTCTTAAGAAAGTTCATGTCTTGTGCCGGGCATGGTGGCGCACGCCTGTAATCCCAGCGGCTCAGGAGGCGGAGGTGGGAGGATCGCAAGTTCGAGACCAGAGGTAGTCTTTGTAATTTAGCGAGACCCTGTCTCTAAAAGTAAAAATTGGGCTGGGGGTGCAACTCAGTGGTCCAGCACTTGCAGAGGATGCAGGCGAGGCCCTGGGTTCAACCCCCAGTACCGCAAAAAAAAAAAAAAAAAAAAAAGAAAAAAGAAAAGAAAAGAAAGAAAGAAAGTTCATGTCTTCATTTTCTTTTAGCTTTATTTGCATTTGTTTGTTTCAGCTGGTACTGGGAAGGAAATGTAGGGCCTTAGGCAGCCTTGGCAAGTACTCTATTACTGAGCTACATGCCCAACCCAGTCCCTATCTTTCGAGATGTATAGGCAAAGCTTACAGATGGAATGTGTTAAGTGAAATTTCTGGGTACTAGGGATGGAGGTATAGCTCGATGGTAGAGCATAACCTTAGCATGTCTGAGGCCCTGGGTTCAAAACTGAGCATCACACACACACAAAAAAAAAAAAAAAAGAAGAAGAAAAGAAAAGAAAGAAAATATGACTGAAGCAAAACTTGTAGTGGACTGAGCCCTTGTAAGAGGCCCCAGCTGACAAAATCAAAGAGGCATCTTTCATGCCAAGTGTGCCATAATCAAACTGATACATAAAGGAAGCATGTCAGTCCCCAAACAGGTCAGGTTTTCCTGAAAGTAGGATTCCTAGCAACCAATCAGAAAGGCCCCAGTCAGCCTGAAGCAGCAGGATATTGGAGTCTCCTATGTAGCTCACAGTGGCCTGGGAATTACTATGTAGCCCAGCCTGGCCTCAAACTCATGATTCTCCTGTCTCAGCCTCCTGAGAGTTAGGATGATAGGGGTGTGCCACCATGCCCAAGTTTTTTTTTTTTTTTTCTTTTTTTGCTGTGTTGGAGATTGAACCCAGAGCCTTATACATGCTGGACAAGTACTCTACCGCTGAGTTAAATCTCCAACTACCACCCAGGTTTGTTTGTTTGTTGGTTGGTTGGTTGGTATATTTGAAATTTCTCATAATAAAAATGAAAGCACAAAAAGGTTGTGATACCCTTGCTGTGGTGTCCTATGCTTGTAATCTTAGCACTTGGGAGACTAAAGGAGGAGAAACAAAATTCAAGGCCAGTGGGGGAAATATAGAAAGATCCTGTCTCAGAACAAAACAAAACAAAAGTTATACAAATTATTACTACATACAGATTATGAAATTGCCTTAACTCTGGGTGTAGTGGTGCATGCCTGTAACCCCAGCAATTCAGGAGGCGGAGGCAGGAGGATTGCAGGTTCAAGGCCTGTGTAACTTAGCAAGACCCTGTCTCAAGATAAGAAATTTTAAAAGACGGCCAGGGGATGCATTTCTGTGGCAGAACACTTGCAAAGTATTTGAGGCCCTGGGTTCAGGCTCAAAGTACCACATATGCAAAAAAATTGTATTAACCTTTAAAACAAAGATGTGTCCGTGTACACACCAGATCGCCATGAGCGGAACGAGACATGCTGTCCTCACGGCTGTAGGAAGCCTTGGGACAGAGCATTCCTGTTTGAAACCTATAAACACTGATTACATCATTTAAATTTATTGCTGCTTATTTAACATTTTTATTGAGTTATTGAACATTGAAATTATGCATGTTAAATTTACTTAACATGTACTTATTCATTTATTTATTGCCATTTATTTAACATTTGTTTTTTTGACACTGTAGGAGTGAGCACCTGAGGTATAAGGTAGAAGGGGATGAACTTTAGTTTTCTTAGGGATTATTATCTGTATGTTAAACAAGTCACCACAGATATATGAATGAGTTTAGTCAAGACTAACCAAACTCAGCCAGCTTCAGCAGACCATGCCCAATAGCCCACAGAATCACAGGAAATAATAACTGGTTGGCTTAAGCCACCACATTTGGGAGTTGTCTTTTCTCCAGCATTACTGGGAGAGTAGAAACATGATACAGAGAGCAAGAGGGCGAGATAGTGAGAAAGAGAGAGAGAGAGAGAGAGAGAGACAGAGAGAGAGACAGAGAGAGAGAGAGCCAGTGCTTGATGGACAGTTAGCAGTCCCTGCCAGAGGGTACTAGTTAATTAGATACCTTTTGAACTTCCCAAAATGATAGTTTCTCTTCTTTTGGGAACACTAGTGGATTTCTCAATATTGGGCTATATTTCCATCTATTGATAAATCCCATGTGCTCATGATTACAGATATCTTCATACGCAATCTACATGTCTTACAAATTACTTAGCAATAAAAGAGAACAAGCTTACATATCTAAAAAATTACTTGGCATTAAAAGAGAACAAGTTTCTGCTGCCTACAACAAGAAGGCATCTCCAATAAATTGCAATAAGAAGTCACACTCAAAGGGCTACATATGAGCTTTGGATGTTGCTCAGTGGTAGAGCATTTGCCTAGCAGGTGCAAGGCCCTGGATTCAAGCCCCAGCACTGTAAAAAGTGAAATTTAAAGTCTACATATTATAGGATTCCGTTTATAGGCATTCTTGCCACAAGAGCATAGGGACAGATCAGTGGTTACCAGGGCCTGGTGGAGGTGGGAGAGAGTTGACAACACAGGGGCAAAGGGGAGTATATTAGTCAGCTTTCAGTTACTATAACAAAGCACCTCAGATAAGGAGAGGAAGTTTGTTTTGCTTACTGTTTTCTTTGGTTTCAGTGCAAGGTTGATTGTCCATTGCATTTGGGCCTGTGGCCAGGCAGCCCATCATACTGGGAAGTCCAGGAGAAGAGTCAGATGTTCACTTCATGACCAGGAACCAAGGAGAAAACAGCAGTGGTCAGGGTCCCAATATCCCCTCAATGGCAGCCCCAATGACTGGAAAACCACCCATGAGGTTCCAACTCTTCTTTTTTTTTTTTTTTTCCCAGTACTGGAGGTGTTGAACCCAGGACCTTGTGCATACTTTGCAAGTGCTTTACCACTGAGTTGCACCTCCAATCCCTTTTTAATTTTCTATCTTGATACAGATTCTTGCTTAGTTGTGCTGGGTGCCTCTGGCCTTGGACTTGTGATCCTCCTACCCCTGCCTCCCCAGACCCTGGAATTATAGGCATGTGGCATACCACCTGGCTAGGCTCTACCTCTTAAAATTTCCACCACCTCTCACTGGGTGTGGTACTGCACACCCAGCACTCCAAAGGCTGAGGCAGGAGGATCAATGTGAGTTCAAGGCCATCTGGTCTACACAGCAAGATCCAGGCCAGCTGGGGCCACACCACACAGTGAAACCCTGAACTAAAAAAAAAAAAAAAAATTCCACCCCTCTCAATAGTGCCAAGATGGGGATTAAGCCTTTAACACATGGGCTTTTGGGGACATTGAAGATCCAAACTATAGCCAAGAGATTGGGGATGATGGCAGTATGTACAAATTGATTGTGGCTGGGTTAGTCACAAAACTGAATGTGGCCGGGTGCAGGGGCACACACCTGTAATCCCAGCAGCTCGGGAGGTGAAGGCGGAAGGATCCCAAATTCGAGACCAGAGGCAGTCTGCATAATTTGGCGAGACCCTGTCTTAAAAAGTAAAAAAAAAAAAAAAAAAAAAAAATGCCCTGGAGATGCAGCTCAGTGGTCCAGCACTTGCAAAGCATGCAGGCACGAGGCCCTGGGTTCAACCCCCAGTACCGCAAAAAACAAACAAACAAAAAGAAACTGAATGTGTTCACCCAAACTCACAGAACTACACACCAGAGAGTGAATTTTAATATGCAAATTATACCTTAAAAATTGACAGTTGAGTGAGGTGGTGCACCCTATAGTCCTAGCTGCTCCCGAGGCTGAGGCAGGAGAATGGCTTGAGCCCACAAGTTCTACACTAGCCTGGGCAACACTGCAAGATCCCATCTAAAAATATATATGGGAGCACTGGGCGCGGCACATGCCTGTAATCCCAGCGGCTCAGGAGGTGGAGGCGGGAGGATCACAAGTTCAAGACCAGAGGCAGTCTTCGTAATTTAGCTAGACCCTGTCTCAAAAAGTGAAGAAAAAAATAAAAAAAAGCGGGGGGCTGGGGGCGCAGCTCAGTGGTCCAGCACTTACAAAGCATGCAAGGCGCCAGGCCCTGGGTTCAACCCCCAGTACTGCAAAAAAAAAAATCATATATATATATATGTACACATATGGAAGGGAGAGGGCTGTAGCTCTGTGATACAGTGCCTATGTAGAATGTGTGGCTCCCTGGGGTTGATTCACAGAAACAAAATGAAGAACAAGAATAAAAAAACAAAAGGAGGAGGAGGAGGAGGAGGAGGAGGAAAAGGAGAGAGAAGAAAGAAGAAAAAGCAGTAAACAGAATGGAACAAGCTGTATAAGTGAAATATGAGACAAAAGGAACATAGGAGGGAAATGTTGATACTGGACAAAATATAATCAAGGAGAAAATCATTGGGGACAATGTGATTACATACAACGTTTTTGCCAGCTCAGGGCACGGGCATAAAAAGGCAGGACCGGAGAGCGCACCACCAGTCACAGACCCTGGACTCCAGACCCAGAGCGTCCACACCATGGGCGGCCCCAGCCTCGCCTGCTGCCTGCTCGGCCTCCTGACGCTGACCTCGGCCTGCTACATTCAAAACTGTCCAACAGGCGGCAAGAGAGCTGTGCGGGACGCCGAGGTTCGCGAGGTGAGCGCCCAGATCGATCCTGCAGGGGCCGTCCTGCCACTCCCTTCTCCGTCCAGGCACTGCCTCGCCCGAAGGGCAACTCCAGGACTATAGTAGATTTCCACTCTCTCCAGTTACGGATGTCAAGGCACCGCAGCACCGCAGCACCTGCAGCCCAGGCGGTCCTATCTGCACCCTCGAGCTCGGAGCCCAGCACCCGTGCCTCATAAACCGCCCCAGCCTCGCGGCGCTCCCCCACCGCCCGTCATGGCCCCTCTCCTATTGACCCCCGCCCTTTTCCTCAGTGCCTGTCCTGCGGCCCCGAGAACAAAGGACTCTGCTTCGGGCCCAGCATTTGCTGCGGGAAGGACCTGGGCTGCTTGCTGGGCTCAGCCGAGACTGCCCGCTGCCAGGAGGAGAACGACCTGCCGACGCCCTGCCAGTCCGGGAAGACCTCATGCGGGACCGAGGGTTTCTGCGCCCCCGGGGGTTTTTGCTGTAGCACTAGTGAGCTGAGCGGCTGAGGCCCCCATGGGGGTTGGGCGGGGAGGGGTGGGGGGCGCAGCCCCACAGCCACTCACTCCCACGTGTCCTTGCAGACGGCTGCATCATGGACAGCGCCTGCAACACCTAAGCCACATTCTCCGAGCACTGAGTCCAAAGGACTCCGGACACCGTCAGAGCCTATGCTTGGCTTCCCATAGTCACCGCGAGAACTTATGAAAATCAATAAAGCTGACTTTCCTCTTAGCCCTCAACTCGTGCCTAAGTGTCAGAAATGAGGGGATGGGCGCTGGGAATTGGAAGGTCGCTGAGCCTGGGCCTGCGCACAGCTGGGCCGGTGGCAATTCAGAGCGCTGAACAGCGGGGTGCTGTTCCCTGTCTTCTAAAACCCTATAAGCTGATGGAGGAAGGAGGCTGCCAACAGGGCAACCCACTCCCAAAAATCAATCTGCCATTGAAAACCCTATGAACAGCAGAGAAGCACTGACAATAGTGCTTTGCCTGTTGTATGCAGGGTGGCTATGAGTCAGAAACCGATTCGACGGCACCTAACAACAACATAATCAATAAAGCCTGCAACCCACTCCCAAAAATCAATCCACCACTGAAAACCCTATGAACACCAGAGAAGCACTAACAGTAGCATTTCGTCTGTTGCATGTAGGGTTGGTATGAGTCAAACACCTAACAAAGACAACAGATTCAATTTTTTAAAAAGCCAATTTGATCTTTGAATTGCATTTGTTTGAAATTTTGTTTTGAACACATGATATTATGGCTGAGATTTATTTCAAAGTAATCTGTGGTTGGGAAGTATGAGCTGGAGGTATGGGGGACTTCCGTGACCATTGGTGATAACGGTTGAAGATAAGGGAGAAGGGACATGAGTGTGAGGGGTGGCAGACATAACACAGGAGACTTAAGTGTAGGCTAATTAGCTTTTATTTTATTCATCCTAGGTGTAGGGAGTAGGGGAGTCAGAGGCCAAAATGCTTCAGCAATTTATGGCTGCCAAAGGCAGGCTTTCACAGATGATAGCAGAAAGGGGTGGGAGAGTGACCTCTGGAACAGCTGATTTCTCAGGTTCCCTCTCAGGTTGTCAAGGTCTCTGGTCCTCCTGATGCCCTGCTTATCTTATCCCATGATTGGGGTTCCCACTGTGCTGCAAGTTCTCAGAAACCTCCACACTGGGAGTACTTTGTTGCTTTAAGAGCTGTTGTTGTTAAGTGCCATCGAGTGGGTATTCAACTCATAGCGACCCTATGTACAACAGGCAAACCACTATTGTCAGTGCTTCTCTGCTGTTCATAGGGTTTTCCATAGCAGGTTGATTTTTGGGGGGAATGGGTTGATTTGTGGGGGGAATGGGTTGCCGGGTCTATCTCCCAAGCCTACAGCACCTGGTGTTCCCAGGCAGTCTCCCATCTAAGTATTAACCAGGCCCAACCCTCCTTAGCTTCCAAGATCTGATGGGATCAGATGCCACAGGGCTAGGGCTGCAGGCTTAATAGCTGTAGGGCTGGGTTATTGGCAGATGAGCCTGTAAAATATTTTTCTTAGGGGAAAGGGAGGAGACCCTTCTCACAGACATGTTATTCAGTGGAACCCCTATAATGAGGAGTCTTTGTTGGTTTTTTGTGTGTTTTTGGACAAGGTCTTCTGTGTAGCCCAGATTGACCTGGGATTTCCTATGTTGTTGGGAGAATGTTACCCCAAAGAGCTGCACCTTAAAACACCTCATGAAGGGGTTCAGGCATGGAGGAGTGATGTGTGACACTTAGCCTAAGGAAAACAGTCTTGCACGCTCAGGGGAGGCTAAACCGCCCACCTGGCCAAAGGGAGAGGCCTAACTGCCCACCTGGCCACTGCGGAGGCGGAATTGCCCACCTGGTCACTGTGCCCCTTGCAAGGACCTACTATGGTGAAGGTGTTTAGTGGTGCATGTAGTACAATGTGATCTTGAGACATTTGTTATGGTCCTGGTATCCCGGAGTTGTTGTTTTTCATTTACAAGACTATGTGTTTGATCTATAGTCTTGGGAACAGGTCAAGAAAAGCTCATGTACTTGCTATATGCTTGATGTGATTTGTTGATGATTAAGAATAAAAAGTCAAGATGTAAGCTGGGGTTCGAGAAAGCTTCAGCAGCTTTTGCAATGGCTCACTGACTCTTCATTTCTCGAGAAGGCATTGCTGCTTCATATTGTTGACCAGGCTATCCTCAAACTCATGATCCTCCTGCCTCCTACTTCAGCCTCCTGAGTCCTGGGATTACAGATGGGTGCCACCATACCCAACTTTTTGGGGGGCTTTTTGTTGTTTCTTTCTTTTTTTTGCTGTGCTGGGGACTAAACCCAGAGCCTTGCACATGTGCGCCTTCTAGGCAAGTGCTCTTCCACTGAGCTAAATGCCCAGCTACTCCCCTTTTTTTGTTTTTGTTTTGTATATTTGAAATTTCTCATAATAAAAGTAAAAGCACAAGACAGTTGTGGTAAATCTAGTGTGGTGGCCATTGCTTCTAATCCTAGCACTAGGGAGACAAAAGCAGGAGATCTTTGATTCAAGGCTGGCCTGGGCAACATAGGGAGACTTTGGTCAAAACAAAACAAACCAGAAATGATCCAGGCATGGTGGCCCGTGCATGTAATCCCAGTGACTCTGGAGGCAGAGGCAGGAGGATTGCAGGTTTGAAGTCAGAGGCAGCATGTGAAACTTAGCGAGATCCTCTCTCAATTTAAAAAAATTTTCAAAACGGATTGGGAAATGCATTTCAATGGCTGAACGCTTACAGAGTATGAGCAAGGCCCTAGGTTCAGCCCCCAAGTACTGAAAAAAACAAACACAAGTAATATGAATTATAACTACATAGTGATTACAAAATCCTATTAATTTTTAAAAATGAAGACGTGTCCATGTACACACCAGACTACTGTGACCACCATGAGACATGCTGTCCTCATTGCTGTGGAAGGCCTTGGGACAGAGTGTTCTTGCTTAAAATCTATAAACACTGATTGTGTCATTTAACATTTATTGCTGCTTATTTAACATTTATTGATCTATTTAACACCAAAATTTTGCATGTCAGATTTATTTACCATGTACTTATTTATTGCCATTTATTTAGCATTTGTTTTTCTGACACCCTGTAGGAGTGAGCACCTCAGGTAGAAGGTACAAGGGGACCGATTTCAGTTTCCTTTCAGGTCACTATCTGCATGTTAAGTCACCACAGACATGAGCGAGTTCAGTCAAGATCAACCAAACCCATGCAGCTTTGGCAAACCATTCCGACAGCCCACAGAATCACAGGAAATAATAACTGGATGGCTTAAGCCAACTTTGGGGGTTGTCTTTTCTCTAGCATTACTGGGAGAGTACATACGTGATACAGAGGGAGAGAGAGCTTGATGAACAGCTAGTACTCTGAAAAGCATACTAAGTTATTAGACACCCTTGTTGTTGTTAGGTGCCGTCAAGTTGTGTCCAACTCATAGCGACCCTCATAGGGTTTTCAATGGCTGATTGTTTCAGGATTGCCTTGGGAGTGGATTGCCACGTCCTTATCCCATTTTTGCAGTGTTGGCAATTGAACCCCGAACCTCAGAGACTGCAGAGCAGCACTCTACCAACTAAGCTAAATCCCAGCCCAGACACCCGTAGAACAAAATGACAGTTTCTCTTCTTTAGGAAACATTAATGGATTTCCCAGTACAGGGCCATATTTCTATCCAGTAATAAATCCTATGTGCTCATGATTACTCTTCAATTCACTCTTCTGGATTTGATTGGTTAATATTTTCTCTGGAGGCTTGAATCTATCATATTAAATTAGATTAGACCATTTTCTGTGCTATAATTTTATATTGATTGGACTGAATTTATAAATAACAGAACACAGCAGACAGCACCTTAAATGAGTACTTTATTCATTCATTAGTGGGCCAGAGAGCAACATTTCAGAACAAATACAGCCATTCTGTGGTATCTTGATGACTGTCTTTGAACATTTTTCATTACTATAATGAAATACCTCAGGCAGGCTAGCTTAAAGAAAAGGAATTTCTTGCCGGGTGAGGTGGCACATGCCTGCAATCCCAGTGGCTCGGGAGGCAGAGGAGGGAGGATGGCAAGTTTGAGACCAGAGGCAGTCTGTGTAACTTAGTGAGACCCTATCTCAAAAAAGTAAAAAAAAGGGCTAAGGGTGCAGCTCAGTGGTCAAGTACTTGCAAAGCATGCACACACGAGACCCTGGGTTCAACCCCCAGTACCACAAAAAAAAAAAAAAAAAAAAAAAAAGGAATTTCTTTCCTTCACAGTTATGGAAGCTTAAAAGTCCAAGATTGAGTGGCCTGTGGGCAACATCCTGACCACAGTGCACCTAGATGAAGTCTGCCAGGAGCATGGCTGTCCCACTTAGCTGAGGAGGTGCAGAAAAGAGCTGCCAAGCCCCTCAGCAAAATACCAGCAAATAAAGTCCAATAATATATTAAAGGGATAATGTGGCCTATCTAAATGGAATTTATCTACAAAATAAATTCAACATTTGAAAAAAACAGTCAACATAATTCACCATGTCAACAGAATAAGGAAGAAAATCCACATTACTATTTCAACAGATGCACAAAAGTCCTTTGACAAATTTTGACATTCATTGATAAAACAAAGAAAAATAATAAAACACCTCAACAAACTAGGAATAGCTAAAACATTCAGCGACCAGAGAAAAGTGTTTGTTAATAAATAAAAATAAATTATTACAGGTGAAAGAGCGAGCTGGGGACAAGGTAAGGCTGTCTGCTCTTGCAGCTACTACTCAGCATCGCACTGTAGGTCCTAGTCACAGACTAGGAAAAAGGGTTTTTAAATAAAGTAACTTACATATAAAGAAATTATGTCCAGAATGTATAAAGAACTGTCCAAAGTCAATAATAGGAAAACCACTCAAAAGCCTGGGATTGTAGCCTGTAATGCATGAATTTGCATGGTGAAACAGGAAGATCAGAAGTTTGGAGCTTGGGCTACATAGCAAGGCCCTTATGGGGGGCAGGGAGAGAAAGACAAAGAAAAGAAAAAAAAGAAGAGAAGAAAGAAGAAAGGAAAGAAAAAGAGAGAGAGAAGGAACAGAGGGAGGAAGAAAGAAAGGGATGTAAAGCACTAAGTTGTTCAAGTGAGAAAATGATTTAAAAACACTCCTCACCATATACGGTATGTACATGGCAGGTGTTTGTTGTTGCTAGATGCCATTCAGTTGGGCAGATTAACATATGTAAACTTGTTCCACATCAGTATTCACTAGAGAAACAAAAAAGAAAACTACAGTGGTCTCTGGGCACCTCAGTTGTTGTTGTTGTTGTTGTTAGGTGCCATCAGGTCGGTATCCGACTCATAGCAACCCTTAGAGGGTTTTCAATGGCTGACTGTTTCGGGATTGCCTTGGGAGTGGATTGCCAGGTCCTTCTCCCATTTTTGTGGTGCTGGGAATTGAACTCTGGACCTCAGAGACTGCAGTGCAACGCTCTACCAACTGAGCTAAATCCCAGCCCCGGGGCACCTCAGTTCGTGCCTGTAATTCCAGCAATTCAAGGGTGAAGCACAAGGATCACAAGTCTAGATCAGAGGCAGCTTGGAAGACGTAGCAAGACCTTGTCCCAAAATAAAAAAGAAAAACGGGGTTATAGATGCAGCTCAGTAGGAGAGCACTTGTGTACCATGTGTGAACTCCTGTGTTCAACCTCCCTTACTAAGTAAAAAATCTTATATCAATATATCTGCTGCAATGGCTCAAAAAAATTAACTCAAAAGAAAGAAAGAAGGAAATCACGTGCTAAAAAGGATATGGAACAATGGAAAGCTCATTATTGTGAATGGGACATTCAGCCACTCTCAATGAAAGTTTCTCATAGAGTTAAACTTATAATTACCTGGTGTTCTCAGGTAGTCTTCTCCCATCCAAGTACTAATCAGGCCCGACCATGTTTAGCTTCCGTGATCTGACGGGATCAGATGCCTAAGTGGTATGGCTGCAGGTGATCTACGTATAATAGGATTCCATTTATAAGACATTCTTAAAAAGCAAAGGCATAGGGCCAGTGGAGGTGGAAGACAGTTGACAACACAGGGCAAAGGGAAGTGTATTAGTCAGTTTACAGTTACTGTAACAGAACACCTTAGATAATGAACCTCTAAGGAAAGGAAGTTTGTTTTGCTCACCATTTTCATTGGTTTCAGTGCAAGGTTGATTGTCCATTGCATTTGGGCCTGTGGCCAGGCAGCCCATCATGGTGGGGAGCCCAGGAGACAGGTCAGTCCTTCATCTCATTGCTAGGAAACAATGGTTAAAAACAGGAGGGGCCAGGGTCCCAATGTTGCCTCAGGTGTACTGCCCCAAGGACTGGAAGACCTCCCACTAGGCTACAGCTCTTTTTTTCCCCCCAGTACTTGGAGTTTGAACCTAGGGCCTCACATACACGGGCCTCACATACACTTGGTAATGCTCTACCACTAAGCTGCACTCACACCCATTTTTTAATCTTAATCTTGAGATAGAGTCTTGCTAAGTAAACTAGGCTGCCTCTAACTTCAAACTAGTGATCTATCTACCTCTGCCTCCCCAGTCCCTGGCTGCCTCAACCCCTTAAAGTTTCCACTACCTTCCACTATTGCCAAGTTGGAGACCAATCCTAAACCACATGGGCCTTTGGGGACATTTAACATACAGACTATCTGTAGCCATAGCATCCTAGCCTCTGATCCCACCTGGTCTCCCAAGGTAAGCATGGTTGACCTGGTTCCTCCTTGGATGGGAGAAAACCTGGGAATACCAGGTGCTTGCAAGCTAGGGAGAGGGACCTGCCAGCCCACTCTCCAAACAATCCACCATTGAAAACCCTATGAATAGCAGAGAAGCACTGACAATAGTGCCAGTCATGGCACAGTGTCAGGAAATGTTTCATTCTGTTGCACATAGGGTCACTATGAGTCAGACCCTACTCCACAGCATCTAACAACAATAATACCCAAACTATAACCAAGAGCTTGTAGGATGATGGCACTGTGTACAGCTTTCCAATACTGAATGTGTTTGTCAAAATTCACAGAACTGTACATCAAAGAGTGAATTTGATCATATGCAAATCATATCATAAAAAATTAACAGTTGGCTGAGGTGGTGCTCCCTACAGTCCCAACTACTCAGGAGGCTAAGGCAGGAGGGCTGCTTGAGTGCACAAGTAGTTCTAGATTAGCCTGGGCAACACTGCAAGGATATATATGTATGGGAGGGGTGCTTTAGCTCCGTGATAAAGTGCCTATATAGTGTGTGGCACCCTGTGTTTGATTCACAAATCAAACAAACAAACAAGAAAATGAAGGAAGCCCTGTAAACAAGCTGTATCAGTGAAATATGAGAAGACAGGAACACAGGAGGGAAGTGTTGGTATTGGAGACAATCTTTGAGGACAAAGTAACTATTATACACAGTGCTCTGGCCGGCACAGCGCCAAGGTATAAAAAGGCAGAAGCAGCGGGAGCATTGTCAGGCACGAGACTCAGGACCCAGAGCATCCACACCATGGGCGGCCCCAGCCTCTCCTGCTGCCTGCTCAGACTCTTCATGCTGACCTCAGTCGGCTACATGCACACAGTCCCACAGGCGTCAGGAGAGCTGCGCGGGACGCCGAGATTCGTGAGGTGAGCGCCCAGATCCTCATCCCCTGCAAGGGTGCGTCCCGCAACTCCCTTGTGCCCCTGCCTCGTCCGCCAGGCAGCCTTGAGTTTAGATTTCCATCCCTCGGTTGACCGATGTGGAAACCGAGACAGCACCACAGCACCGGCAGCCTAGTCAGCCCTCAGGGGGTCTCCACCACCGCTCCCCCTCCCCCGCCTCTCTCCTGCTGAACCCCTCCTTCCCCTCAATGCACCCCCTGCGGCCCTGGGGACACAGGACGTTGCTTCGCGCCCTACTTCTGCTGTGTGGAAGGTGACAGCTGCTAGGAGTACACACCAGAGTCTCTCCCCTGCCAGGAGGAGGAGCGGCCGACCCCCTGTGACCCGGGGCACAATACCTTGTTGGGACTGTGGCTACCCTGGCGTCTGCTGCAAAGGCAGTGAGTGGTTGAGAGCCCCGAGGGGGCGGGGCGGAGCGGGATGCAAGTCAGAGCGCTGCAGCCATTCACTTCCCCGTCTCCTCACAGGGCTCTGCATGACCTCCAGGATCTGCAACACCTAGGCCGCCTTCTCTGAGCGCTGACCGCAGATGGTTCTGGACAGCCACGTAGCACACACTTCGTTCCCCAGAGTCACCACCAGAAGTTATGAAAACCAATAAAGCACATTTTTCCCTGCGCATTCAACACGCCGCAAATGGGAAATTTCTCATAATAAAGGTAAAACACAAAAAGTTTGTGGTAAACCCGGTGTGGTGCCCTATGCTTGCAATACTAGCACTGAAAAAGCTGAAGTAGGAGACCATCAGAGCAAGGCTGGTAGGGTACACAGAGAGAGATCTTTCTCAAAGCAACCCAAACAAACATGATAAAAAGTGCTACTATGTACAGATTATGAAATCATATTAATCTTTAAAAATGAAGATGTGTCCATGTACACACCAGACTACCATGACCAGTGTGAGACATGCTGTCCCCACGGCTGTGGAAGCCTGGGCACAGAGCGTTCCTGCTTGAAACCTATAAACACTGATTATGTCATTTAACATTTATTGCTGCTTTTTTAACTTTATTGATCTATTTAATTTGAAATTTTGTATGTCAAATTTATTTACCATGTACTTATTTACTTATTGCCTTTATTTAGCATTTGTTTTTCTGACACACTGTAGGAGTGAGCACCTCAGGTAGAAGGTACAAGGAGACAAATTTAGTTTCCTTTCAGGTCACTATCTGTATGTTAAGTCACCACAGACATGAGTGAGTTCAGTCAAGATCAAGCAAACCCATGCAGCTTCAGCAGACCATTCCAACAGCCCACAGAATCACAGGAAATAATAACTGGTTGGCTTAAGGCACCACCTTTGGGGGTTGCCTTTTCTCTAGCATTACTGGGAGAGTACACATGTGATACAGAGGGAGAGAGAGCTTGATGGACAGCTAGTAGTCTGCCAAAGCGTACTAGGTAATTGGACACCATTTGAACTCCCCAAAATGACAGTTTCTCCTCTTTTGGGATCATTAACGGATTTCCCAGTCCTGGGCCATCTTGCTATCCAGTAATAAGTTCCATGTGCTCATGATTACTCTTCAATGCACTCTTCTGGATTTGACTGGTTAATATTCTTTCCTGGAGGCTTGAATCTATCATTTTAAATTAGATTAGATCATTTTCTGTGGTATACTTTTATATTGATCAGACTGAATTTATAAATAAGTAACAGAACAGAGCAGACAGCACCTTAAGTGATCACTTTATTCGTTCAATTTGTGGGCCAGAGAGCAACATTTCAGAACAAACACAGCCATTCTGTGGTAACTTGATGTCTGTCTTTGAACATTTTTCATTACTATTAAGAAATACCCAGGGCAAGCTAGCTTAAGAAAAGGAATTTCTTTCCTTCACAGTTATGGAAGTTGAAAAGTCCAAGATTGGGTGGCCTGCAGGCAACATTCTGACCACTGTGCACCTAGATGAAGTCTGCCAGGAGCATGGCTGTCCTACTCAGCTGAGGAGGTGCAGAAAAGGGCTGCCAAGCCCCTCGGCAAAATACCAGCAAATAAAGTCCAATAATATATTAAAAGGATAATGTGGCCTGTCTAAATGGAATTTATCCACAAAATAAATTCAACATTTGAAAAAACAGTCAACATAATTCACCATGTCAACAGAATAAGGAAGAAAATCCACATTACTATTTCAACAGATGCACAAAAGTCCTTTGACAAATTTTAACATTCATTGATAAAACAAAGAAAAATAATAAAACACCTCAACAAACTAGGAATAGCTAAAACATTCAGCGACCCGAGAAAAGTATTTGCTAAAAAATAAAAATAAATTATTACAGGTGAAAGAGTGAGCTGGGAAGAAGGTAAGGCTGTCTGCTCTTGCAATGACTACTCAGCATCACACTGTAGGTCCTAGTCACAGACTATGAAAAAGGATTTGCAAATTAAGTAGCTTATTTATAAAGAAATTAGGTCCAAAATATATAAAGAACACGCCAAAGTCAATAATAAGAAAACCACTCAAAAGCCAGCCTTTATGGCTGTAATCCCTGATTTTGCAGGGTGAAACAGGAGGATTACAATTTTGGGGAAGCTTGGTCTACATAGCAAGACCCTATTGGGGGGCAGGGAGAGGGACAGAGAAGAAAAGAAAAGAAAAGAAAAAATAAAAAGAAAAGAAGGGAAGAAGGAAGGGAGGAAAGAAGGAGGGAGAGAGAGGGAAGGAACAGTGGGAGGAAAAGGAAAGGGAAGAAAAGAAAAGAAAAGTACTAAGTTGTTCAAGTGACCAAATTATGTAAAAAGACTCCTCACCATATACAATACATATATGGCAGATGTTTCCTGTTGTTGTTAGGTGACATTGAGTTGGGCATATTAACACATGTAAACTTATTCCACATCAGTATTCACTAGAGAAACAGAAAAGAAAACTACAATGATTGCTGGGCACCTCAGTGCATGCCTGTAATTCTAGCAACTCAAGGCTGAAGCAAGAGGATCACAAGTCTAGATCAGAGGCAGCCTGGAAAACGTAGCAAGACCTTGTCCTAAAATAAAAAATAAAAATGGGGTTATAGATGCAGCTCAGTAGGAGAGCACTTGTGTACCATGTATGAAGTCCTGTGTTCAAACTCCCATACAGGGGGAAATAGTCTTATATCAATATATCTGCTGCAATAGCTCAAAAAATTAACTTGAATGAAAGAAAAAAGAAAGAAAGCAAGAGAGAAAGAAAGAAAGAAAGAAAGAAAGAGAAAGAAAGAAAGAAAGAGAAAGAAAGAAAGCAAGCAAAAGAAAGAAAGATCATGTGCTTAAAAGGATACGGAACAATGGAAAGCTCATTATTGTGAATAGGACATTCAGCCACTCTCAATGAAAGTTTTTCATAAAGTTAAACTTGCAATTACTCTTTAACCCAGAAACCCCATTAATATGTAGTTATTCGCTTATATTCACACAAGCTATACATCAATGTTTATGGTGGCTCTATTTGTAATCACCAAAACCTGGAAACAATCTGAATGCCTCTAATATGGAGAATGGATAAACAAACTGAGGTTCATTCACACAATGGAATGCTGTTGTTGTTGTTAGGTACTGTCACATGGGTATCTGACTTATAGCGACCCTAAGTACAACAGGCGAAACATTATATCAGTGATTCTCTAGTATTCATAGGGTTTTGAATGGCTGCTTGTTTTTTGGGAGTGTGTTGCCAGGTCATTCTCCCAAGCCTACAGCACCTGGTGCTCGCAGGTGGTCAGTCTCCCATCCAAGGACTAGTCAGGCCCCACCCTGCTTAGCTTCTGAGATCTGATGGGATCAGATGCCAAAGTGGTACCGCTGCAGGTTGTCTACATATTATAGGATTCCATTTATAAGACATTCTTAAAAAGCAAAAGCATAGGGACAGATCAGTGGTTTCCAGGTGCTGGTGGAGGTGGAAGAGAGTTGACAAAACAGGGCAAAGGGAAGTGTATTAGTCAACTTACAGTTACTGTAACAGAACATCTTAGTTAATGAACCTCTAAGGAAACGAAGTTTGTTTTGCTCACCATTTTCACTGGTTTCAGTGCAAGGTTGATTGTCCATTACATTTGGGCCTGTGGCCAGGCAGCCCATCATGGTGCCCAGGAGACAGATCAGTCCTTCATCCCATTGTTAGGAAACAAAGGTTAAAAACAGGAGGGTCCAGGGTCCCAAAGTTCCCTCAAGTGTACTGCCCCAAGGACTGGAAAACCTCCCACTAGGCTACAGCTCTATTTTTTTTTTTTTTTTTTTGAGGTACTTGGAGTTTGAACCTAGGGCCTCATATACACCTTGTAATGCTCTACCACTAAGATGCACTCACACCCATTTTTTATGTTTAATAATGAGATAGAGTCTTGTGAGTCAACTAGGCTGCCTCTAACTTCAAACTAGTGATCTATCTACCTCTGCTTCCCCAGTCCCTGGCTGCCTCAACCCCTTAAAGTTTCCACTACCTTGAACTATTGCCAAGTTGGAGGCTAAGCCTAAAACACATGTGCCTTTGAGGGTATGTGACATCCAAACTATCTGCAGCCATAGCATCCTAGCATCATATCCCCGCCTGGTCTCGACAGCTAAGCATAGTCAACTAGGTTCCTCCTTGGATGGGAGAAAACCTGGGAATACCAGGTGTTACAAGCAAGGACGGTTACCTGGCAAACCACTCCGGAAACAATCCACCATTGAAAACCCTATGGATAGCAGAGAAGCACTGACAATGCCGGCCATGGCACAGTGTCAGGGAATGTTTTGTTCTGTTGCACATAGGGTCACTATGAGTCAGACCCTACTCCACAGCATCTAACAACAACATCCAAACTATGACCAAGAGCTTGGAGGAAAATGGCACTGTGTACAGCTTTCCAAAACTGAATGTGTTTGTCAAAATTCTCAGAACTGTGCACCAAAGAGTGAATTTTATCATATGTAAATTATATCATAAAAAAAATTAACAGTTGGCTGAGGTGGTGCTTCCTATAGTCCCAACTACTCAGGAAGCTGAGGCAGGAGGGCTGCTTGAGTCCACAAGTTCTAGATTACCCTGGGCAAAGCTGCAAGACTCCACCAAATATATATGGGGGGTAGCTCTGTGATAAAGTGCCTATGTAATGTGTGGCACCCTGTGTTCAACTCACAAACAAACAAACAAGAAAATGAAGAAAGCTCTGTAAACAAGCTCTATCAGTGAAATATGAGATGGCAGGAACACAGGAGGGAAGTGTTGGTATTGCAAGAAAGTCTTTGAGGACAACGTAATTATTATATACAGTGCTTTGGCCGGCACAGAGCCCAGGTATTAAAAGGAAGGAGCCGAGGGCGCACTGCCAGGCACGAGACTCAGGACCCAGAGCGTCCACACCATGGGCGGCCCCAGCCTCTCCTGCTGCCTGCTCGGCCTCCTGACGCTGACCTGGGCCTGCTACATCCAGAACTGTCCCAAAGGCAGCAAGAGAGCTGCGCAGGATGCTGCGGTTCGTCAGGTGAGCGCCCAGATCCTCATCCCCTCAGGGGCGCGACCGGCAACTGCCTTCTTTCTGCCCCTGCCGCGCCCTCCAGCAGCCTTGACTTTAGATTTCCACCCCTCGGTTACCGAAGTCAGAACCGAGACAGCACCACAGCACCGGCAGCCTCGTCAGTCCCCTCTGCACCCCCATCCCAGGACCCCAGCACCCCTGCCCCACGAACCGCTCGCGTCCTCGGGAGGGTCCTCACCGCCCCTCCTGGCCTCTCTGCCTCTGAAGCCCTCCCTTCCCCTCAGTGCCCTAGTTGCGGCCCTGAGGATGCAGGACGTTGCTTTGGGCCCGACTTCTGCTGCGTGAAAGATCTGGGCTGCTTCCTGGGCACACCAGAGACTGTCCCCTGCAAGGCGGAGGAGGGGCCGACGCCCTGCGACCCGGGCACAACACCTTGTGGCGATGGCGGCCACTGTGCCACCAGGGACGTCTGCTGCGACTCCAGTGAGTGGTTGAGAGCCCTGCAGGGATGCGGGCGGAGCAGAATGGGAGTCAGAGTCCCGCAGCCACTCACTCCCACGTGTCCTTTTAGGGGACTGCTTCTATGACTCTACCTGCAACAGCTAGGCCGCCTTCTCCAAGCGCTGAGCACAGATGGTTCTGCGCAGGTAGCCCACCCTCTTTCCTCATGGCCACCCCCAGAAGTTATGAAAACCAATAAAGCACATTTTCCCCTGTGTATTCAACTCGCCTCTAAGTGTCATAAATGGGAAATTTCTCACAATACAGGTTAAAATACAAAAAGGTGTGGTAAACCAGGTATGATGCCCTATGCTTGTAGTACTAGCATTGAAGAGGCTGAAGTAGGAGACTGTCAATGCAAGGCTGCTCTGGGAAACAGAGAGATCTCTTTCAAAGCAAAACAAAGCAAACATGATAAAAAGTACTACTGTGTACAGATTATGAAATCATTGTTGTTGTTGTTGTTAGGTGCCATTGAGTCCTGTCTAACTCATTGATACCCTCATAGGGTTTTCGATGGCTGATTGTTTCGGGATTGCCTCAGGAGTGGATTGGCATGTCCTCCCGTTTTTGTGGAGCTGGGAATTGAACCCAGAACCTTAGAGACTGCACAGCAGTGCTCTGCCAACTGAGATAAATGCCAGCCCACTATGAAATCCTATTAATCTTTAAAATGAAGATGTGTCGGTGTACACATCAGGCTACCTGACCAGTGTGGGACATGCTGTCCTCATGGCTATGGAACGCCTTGGGACAGAGCGTTCCTGATTGAAACCTATAAACACTGATCATGTGATTTAATATTTATTGCTGCTTATTTAATATTTATTGAGCTATTCAATTTGAAATTTTGTATGTCAAATTTACTTACCATGTACTTATTTACTTATTGCCTTTATTTAGCATTTGTTTTTCTGACACACTGTAGGAGTGAGCACCTCAGGTAGAAGGTACAAGGGGACCGATTTCAGTTTCCTTTCAGGTCACTATCTGTATGTTAAGTCACCACAGACACAGACATGAGCGAGCTCAGTCAAGATCAACCAAACCCATCCATGCAGCTTCAGCAGACCATTCAACAGCCCACAGAATCACAGGAAATAATAACTGGTTGGCTTAAGGCACCACCTTTGGGGGTTGCCTTTTCTCTAGCATTACTGGGAGAGTACACATGTGATACAGAGGGAGAGAGAGCTTGATGGACAGCTAGTAGTCTGCCAAAGCATACTGGTAATTGGACACCATTTGAACCCCCCAAAATGACAGTTTCTCCTCTTTTGGGATCATTAACGGATTTCCCAGTCCTGGGCCATCTTGCTATCCAGTAATAAGTTCCATGTGCTCATGATTACTCTTCAATTCACTCTTCTGGATTTGACTGGTTAATATTCTTTCCTGGAGGCTTGAATCTATCATTTTAAATTAGATTAGATCATTTTCTGTGGTATACTTTTATATTGATCAGACTGAATTTATAAATAAGTAACAGAACAGAGCAGACAGCACCTTAAGTGATCACTTTATTCGTTCAATTTGTGGGCCAGAGAGCAACATTTCAGAACAAATACAGCCATTCTATGGTATCTTGATGTCTATCTTTGAACATTTTTCATTACCATAATGAAATACCTTAGGCAGGCTAGCTTAAAAAAAAGGAATTTCTTTCCTTCAGTTTTGGAAGCTGAAAAGTCCAGGATTGGGTAGCCTGTGGGCAACATCCTGAGGACAATCCAGCTAGATGAAGTTTGCCAGGAGCATGGCTGTCCCACTCAGCTGAGGAGGTGCAGAAAAAGGCTGCCAAGCCCCTCGGCAAAATACCAGCAAATAAAGTCCAATAATATATTAAAAGGATAATGTGGCCTGTCTAAATGGAATTTATCCACAAAATAAATTCAACATTTGAAAAAACAGTCAACATAATTCACCATGTCAACAGAATAAGGAAGAAAATCCACATTACTATTTCAACAGATGCACAAAAGTCCTTTGACAAATTTTAACATTCATTGATAAAACAAAGAAAAATAATAAAACACCTCAACAAACTAGGAATAGCTAAAACATTCAGCGACCAGAGAAAAGTATTTGTTAATAAATAAAAATAAATTATTACAGGTGAAAGAGTGAGTTGGGGACAAGGTAAGGCTGTCTGCTCTTGCAACTACTACTCAGCATCGCACTGTAGAAAAAAAGTTTAAAAGGAAGAAAAAACATAAGGGGCGGGGGGCTTGCCATGATTCCCCTAGCACCAATTAGACTAGCTCCAGTTAGACTCCAAGGTCTCCTGATAAAGGAAGCTGCAGCATTAAGCAGGTAGTGCAAGACAAGTTAGTCAGCAGGAAGATATCTGGAGTTCATTGTAAGGACAGGCTGACCTCTGAGGAATGAAAAATCACTCTGTACCCACTTCCCCTTAACGGCTAAAGAATTCTCACTTCTGTAGCCTTGCTTCTTTGCCCCTACCCAATAAAGCCCCTAACCAATGTGAGTTGGCTGCTGCTTTCTGAAAGTCCACTCCCGGGACTCAGAGTAGCCAGACAGCTGGTCTAAATAAACTTTTCTGATCCCAATCCATTTGTGTCTTGGAGTATTTCTTTCTGGGTTTGAGCCACTGGGTACAACATAGGTCCTAGTCACAGACTAGGAAAAAGGGTTTGCAAATTAAGTAACTTACTTATAAAGAAATTAGGTCCAGAATATATAAAGAACACTCCAAAGTCAATAATAAGAAAACCACTCAAAGCCAGGCATTGTGGCCTATAATCCTTGAATTTTCAGGGTAAAACAGGAAGATCACAGGTTTGGGGAAGTGTGGGCTACATAGCAAGACCCTATTGGTGGGCAGAGAGAGAGAGAGACAGAGAAAAAAAGAAAATAAAAGAAAAGAAAGAAAAGAAAGGAAAGGAAAGGAAAAAAACAAAAGAAGAGAAAAAATGAAAAGAAAAGAAGGGAGGAAGGAAGGAAAGAAACGGAGAGAGGGAAGAAGGAACACAGGGAGGAAGAAAGGGAAGAAAAGAAAAGCACTAAGTTATTCAAGAGAGTAAATGATTTAAAAAGACTCCTCACCATATACAATATGTAAGTGGCAGATGTTTTTTGTTGTTGTTATTGTTGTTAGGTGTCATTGAGTTGGGCATATTAACACATGTAAACTTATTCCACATCAGTATTCACTAGAGAAACAGAAAAGAAAACTACAATGGTCTCTGGGCACCTCAGTGCATGCCTGTAATTCCAGCAACTCAAGGGTGAAGAGTGAGGATCACAAGACTACATCAGACGCAGCCTGGAAAACATAGCAAAACCTTGTCCCAAAATAAAAATTAAATATAGGGTTATAAATGCAGCTCAGTAGGAGAGCACTTGTGTACCATGTGTGAAGTCTTATGTTCAAACTCCCATACAGGGGAAATAGTCTTATAACAATATATCTGCTGCGATGGCTCAAAAAATTAACTTGAAGGAAAGAAAAAGATAAGAAAGCAAAAGAGAGAGAAAGAAAGAAAGGAAACGAAAGCAAAAGAAAGAACGATCATGTGCTTAAAAGGATGTGGAAAAATGGAAAGCTCATTACTGTGAATGGGACATTCTCATTGAAAGTTTGTCATAAAGTTAAACTTGCAATTACCCTTTAACCCAGAAACACCATTGTTGTTGTTGTTAGGTGCTGTCGAGTCAGTATCCGACTCATAGCGACCCTCGTAGGGTTTTCAATGGCTGACTGTTTCGGGATTGCCTTGGGAGTGGATTGCCAGGCCCTTCTCCCATTTTTGCGGTGCTGGGAATTGAACTCAGGGCCTCAGAGACTGCAGCGCAGCGCTCTACCCACTGAGCTAAATCCCAGCCCATAGAAACATCATTAGTATGTAGTTATTCAAGTGAAATAAATGCTTATATTCATATATGCTTATATTCACATCAATGTTTATGGTGGCTCTATTTGTAATCACCAAAACCTGGAAACAATCTGAATGCCTCTAATCTGGAGAATGGATAAACAAACTGTAGTTCATTCCCACAATGGAATGCTGTTTTTGTTGTTAGGTACTGTCAAGTGGGTATCTAACTCATGTTGTTGTTGTTGTTAGGTGCCATCAAGTCGGTATCCAACTCATAGCGACCCTCATAGGGTTTTCAATGGCTGTTTCGGGATTGCCTTGGGAGTAGATTGCCAGGTCCTTCTCCCATTTTTGCAGTGCTGGGAATTGAACTCAGGACCTCAGAGACTGCAGCGCAGCGCTCTACCAACTGAGCTAAATTCCAGCTCATAGTGATCCTAAATGCAACAGGCTAAACACTATTGTCAGTGCTTCTCTGGTATTCATAGGGTTTTGAATGGCTGCTTGTTTTTTGGGAGTGTGTTGCCAGGTCATTCTCCCAAGCCTACAGCACCTGGTGCTCGCAGGTGGTCAGTCTCCCATCCAAGTACTAACAAGGCCCTACCCTGCTTAGCTTCTGAGATCTGACGGGATCAGATGCCAAAGTGGTACCACTGCAGGCCTTCTACATATTATTGTTGTTGTTGTTAGGTGCCGTCGAGTCGGTATCCAACTCATAGCGACCCTCTGTACAACAGGGGAAACACTATTGTCAGTGCTTCTCTGCTGTTCATAGGGTTTTCAATGGCAGATTGATTTTTGGGAGGGGGTTGCCAGGTCCTTCTCCCAAGCGTACAGCTTCTGGTGTTCCCAGGCGGTCTCCCATCCAGATACTAACCAGGCCTGACCCTGCTTAGCTTCCGAGACCTGACGGGATCGGATGCCACAGGGCTATAGCTGCAGGCGCTACATATTATAGGATTCCATTTATAAGACATTCTTAAAAAGCAAAAGCATAGGGACAGATCAGTGGTTTCCAGGTACTGGTGGAGGTGGAAGAGAGTTGATAACTCAGGGCAAAAGGAAGTGTATATTAGTCAGCTTGCAATTATTGTAACAGAACACCTTAGATAATGAACCTATAAGGAAAGGAAGTTTGTTTTGCTCACCATTTTCATTGGTTTCAGTGCAAGGTTGATTGTCCATTGCATTTGCGCCTGTGGCCAGGAGGCCCTCATGGTGGGGAGCCCAGGAGACAGGTCAGTCATTCATCTCATTGCTAGGAAACAATGGTTAAAAACAGGTGGGTTCAGGGTCCCAATGTTCCCTCAAGTGTACTGCCCCAAGGACTGGAAGATCCACTAGGGGCTACTTCTTTTTTTTTTTTTTTTTTTTTTTTTTGTGGTTCTTTGAGTTTGAACCTAGGGCCTCATGTACACTTGGTACTCTACCACTAAGCTGCACTCACACCCATTTCTTATTTTTAATCTTGGGTCTTGCTTAGTTAACCAGGCTGCCTCTTACTTCAAACTAATGATCTATCTACCTCTGCCTCCCCAGTCCCTGGCTGCTTCAACCCCTTAAATTTTCCACTACCTTCTATTATTGCCAAGTTGGAGACTACGCCTAAACCACATGGGCTTTGGGGACATTTAACATCCAAACTATCTGCAGCCATAGCATCCTAGCATCCAATCCCCACCTAGTCTCGACAGCTAAGCATGGTCAACCTGGTTCCTCCTTGGATGGGAGACCACCTGGGAATACCAGTTGCTTGCAAGCTAGGGAGAGGGACCTGCCAGCCCACTCTCAAAACAATCCACCACTGAAAACCATATGGATAGCAGAGAAACACTGACATTAGTGCTGGCCATGGCACAATGTCAGGGAATATTTTGATCAGTTGCACATATGGTTGCTATAAATCAGACCCTACTCCACAGCATCAAACAACAACAACACCCATACTATAACCAAGAGCTTGGAGGAAGATGGCACTGTGTACAGCTTTCCAAAACTGTATGTGTTTGTCAAAACTCACAGAGCTGTACAAAAAAGAGTGAATTTTATCATATGCAAATTATATCATAAAAAATTAACAGTTGGCTGAGGTGGTGCTCCCTATAGTCTCAACTACTCAATAGGCTGAGGCAGGAGGGCTGCTTGAGTCCACAAGTAGTTCTAGATTAGCCTGGGCAACACTGCAAGACCCCCAGAAAAAACAGATATATATGTATATATTTGGGAAGGGCTGACGTAGCTCCATGATAAAGTGCCTGTGTAGCATGTCGCACCCTGTGTTTGATTCACAAATCAAACAAGCAAACAAGAAAATGAAGAAAGCTCTGTAAACAAGCTGTATCAGTGAAATATGAGAGAACAGGAACACAGGAGGAAAGTGTTGGTGTTGGAGAAAGTCTTTGACGACAATGTAATTAAAATACACAGTGCATTGGCCGGCACAGTGCCCAGACATAAAAAGGCTGAAGCAGAGGGATTGCTGTCAGGCACGGGACCCAGAGCGTCCACACCATGGGCAGCCCCAGCCTCGCCTGCTGCCTGCTCGGCCTCCTGACGCTGACCTGGGCCTGCTACATCCAGAACTGTCCCAAAGGCAGGAAGAGAGCTGCGCGGGACGCTGAGGTTCGCCAGGTGAGCACCCAGATCCTCTTCTCCCAGGCGCGCGCCCCATAGCTCCCTTCTGCCCCTGCCGCGCCTGCCAGCAGCCTTGACTTTAGATTTCCACCCCTGGGTTGACCCATGTCAAAACCGAGACAGCACCACAGCACCGGCAGCCTCATCTGTCCCCTCTGCACCCCCATCCCAGGACCCCAGCGCCCCTGCCCCACAAACCTCTCCTGGTCCCCGCTGCGCCCCCACCCTGCCTCTCTCCTGCTGAACCCCGCCCTTCCCCTCAGTGCCCCAGCTGCGGCCCGGAGAACAGAGCCCGTTGCTTCGGGCCCTACTTCTGCTGCGGGAAAGATCTGGGCTGCTTCCTGGACGAACCACAGGTTCTCCCTTGCCAGGAGGAGGAGGGCCGGCCGACGCCCTGCGACCCGGGCACAACACCTTGTGGAGATGGCGGCCACTGTGCCACCAGGGGCATCTGCTGCAACAACAGTGAGTGGTCGAGAGCTCCGGGGGGCCTGGGCGAGCGGGATGGGAGTCAGAGCCCCTCAGCCACTAACTCCCACGTGTCCTCTCAGTGGACTGCAGGCCCAACACTACCTGCAGCACCGACTCCTCCTTCTCGGAGCGCTGAGCACAGATGGTTCTGGACACCCACGTAGCGCACCCTTCATTCCTCATAGCCACTCCCAGAAGTTTTGAAAACCAATAGGCAGATTTTCCCCTATGGACTCAACTCTCCTGTGTCAGAAATAGGAAATTTCTCACAATAAAGGTTAAAATACAAAAAATTTTTGGTAATCCCGGTGTGGTGCCCTATGCTTGTAATACTAGCATTGAAGAGGCTGAAGTAGGAGACTGTCAATGCAAACCTGGTCTGGGAAACAAAGATCTCTTTCAAAGCGAAACAAAACAAAAATGATCAAAAGTACTGCTATATACAGATTATGAAATCCTGTTAATCTTTAAAATGAAGATGTGTCCGTGTACACACCAGACTACTGTGACCAGTGTGAGATATGCTGTCCTCATGGATGTGGGAAGCCTTGGGGCAGAGCATTCCTGTTTGAAACCTATAAACACTGATCATGTCATTTAACATTTATTGCTGCTTATTTAACATTTATTGAGCTATTCCGTTTGAAATTTTGTATGTCAAATTTACTTACCATGTACTTATTTATTTATTGCCATTTATTTAGCATTTGATTTTCTGACACATTTTAGGAGTGAGCACCTGAGGTAGAAGGTAGAAGGGGACCAATTTTAGTTTCCTTCAGGGTCGGTATGTGTATGTGAAGTCACCACAGACATGAGCGAGTTCAGACAAGGTCAACCAAACCCATGCATCTTCAGCAGAGCATTCCAACAGGCCACAAAATCACAGGAAATAATTACTAGTTAGCTTAAGCTGCTACATTTGGGTGTTGTCTTTTCTCCATCTTTACTGGGAGAGAGTAGATACATGATAGATACAGAGAATAAGAGAGAGAGAGAGAGAGAGAGAGAGAGAAACACAAGCTTGATGGGCAGCTAGCATTCTCTGCCAGAGGGTACTAGGTAATTAGATAATCTTTGAACTCCCAAAAATGACAGTTGCTCTTCTTTTGGGAACATTAATAGATTTCCCAATATTGTACCATATTTTCATCCATTAATAAATCCCATGTGCTCATGATATACTCTTCAATTCAATCTTCTGGATTTGATTTGTTAGTATTCTTTTCTGGAGGCTTGATAGACCTTTTTCTGTACTATAATTTTATATCAATTGAGTTGAATTTATGAATCAGTAACAGAACACAGCAGACAGCACCTTAAATGACCGCCTTACTCATGGAGCTAGTGGGCCAGAGAGCAACATTCCAGAACAAATATAGCCATTCTATGGTATCTTCATGGCTGTCTTTGTCCATTTTCATTACTGTGATGATATCTCAGGCAGGTTAACTTTGTAAAGAAAAGAGGTTTCTTTCCTTCACAGTTTTGGAAGCTGAAAAGTCCAAGATTGGGTGGTCTGCAGGCAATTTCCTGACCACATGCAGCTAAATGAAGTCTGCCAGGAACATGGCTGTCCCACTGAGCTGAGAAGGCACAGAAAAGAGTTGCAAACTCCTCAGCAAAAGACTAGCAAATAAAGTCCAATAATATTTAAGAGGATAATGTAGCCTGTCTAAATGGAACTTATCCAGGAATGAAAATAAACATTTGAAAAAACAGTCAACCTAATCCATCACATCAATAGAATTGAGAAAAATGCCACATTAGTATTTCAACAGATGCACAAGAAGCCTTTGACAAAATTTGACATCCATTGATAAAACAAAGCAAAATAATAAAACACCTCAACAAACTAGGAATAGATGCATCTTCCTCCCTCAGGGAAATTTATTTGCCAAAAACTGAAAAAAATAAAATAAAAATCAATACTTAAAGGTGAAAGAGTGAGTCAGGAACATGGTAAGGCTGTCTGCTCTTGACACTCCTACTCAGCATTACACTATAGGTCCCAGTCCAGGTTTGGAGAAAGGATTTGCAAATCAAATAGCTTTTTTTTTAAAATAGCTTATTTATAAAGAACATATGTCTAAAACATAAAAACAACCCTCTAAACTCAATAATAAGAAAACACTTTAAAAGCCAGACATTGTGGCACATAGTTGTAATCCCAGGCAGGAAGATTGCAAGTTCAAGGCCAGATGTAGCCTGCATAACTTGTTGATACCCTGACTCATAGTAAAAAATTAAAAATGGGGTGAAGGGTGCAGCCCAGTGGTAGGATACTTGCAAACTATGTGTGAGACCCTGGGTTCAACTCCCATTAACTGCACATTAACTGCAGATATGTAGATCATAGATGAACACATGTAAATATGTTCCACATCATTAGTCAATAAATGAACACAAATTAAAACTATGATGATAGCTAGGCACCACTGTGCGTGGCTGTAATTCCAATTACTGAGGAGGCTGAAGCAAGAAGATCACAAACTCAAGGGCAGCCTGTGCAACTTCATGAGACCTTCTCCTACAATAAAAAATAAAAATGAGGCTGTGGGTGCAGCTCAGTGGCAAAGCACTTGCCTAGCATGTGTGAGGTCCTGGGTTCAATCGCCCAGTACTGGGATTAAAAAAAAAAAAAAAAAAAAAACTACAGTGATATATCTGCTGCAATGGCTAAAAAAAATTAATTCATTAAGAAAGCAAGAGAAAAAGAGAGGAAGGAAGGAAGGAAGGAAGGAATTTACCATACCAAGTACTAGCAAGGATATGGAGCAATGGAAGTTTCATTATTGTGAATGGGAATGCAAAATCATTTGGCCACTCTCAAAAATTGATAGTTTCTTATGAAGTTAAACTTACAATTATCTTTTATCCCAGCAACACTAGTAATATGTAGTCATCTCAGTGAAATGAATCCCTATATTCACACAGCCTATACATCAATGTTTATAATGGCTCCATTTGTAATCACCAAAACTTAGAAACAATACAAATTCCTCTCACCTGGAGAATGGATAAACAAACTGCAGTTCATTCACACAATGGAATATTACTCAGCAATAAAAGAGAACAAGCTTCTGCTGCCTACAACAAGAAGGCATCTCCAACAAATTGCAATAAGAAGTCACACTCAAAGGGCTACATAAGGGCTGGGGATATTGCTCAGTGGTAGAGCACTTGTCTAGCATGTGCAAGGCCCTGGATTCCCACTCCAGCACTGAAAAAAAAAAGTTAAAATTAAAAAAGCTACATACTCTAGGATTCCACTTATAAGACATTCTTGCATGAGCAAAAGCATAGGGACAGATCAGTGGTTTCCAGGAGATGTTGGGGAATGAAAAGAGTTGACAACAGGTGCAAAGGAGAGTGTATTAGTCAGCTTTGTGTTACTGTAACAAAACAACTTAGCTAATGAACCTATAAGGAAAGGCAGTTTGTTTTGCTCATGGTTTTCAATGGTTTCGGCCCAAGATTGATTGTCCATGCTTTTAAGTCTTTAGCCAGTCACCACATCATGGTGGGGACCCCAGCAGAAGGGTCAACCATTCACCTCATGGCCAAGAAACAAAGAGAAAAACATGAAGGGCCAGGGGCTCAATATTATCTCCAGGGCATGCCCCAGTGACCTCCCACTAGGCTCCACACCTTCCAGTTTCCATCACCTCTCAAAAGGGTCAAGTTGAGGTCTAAGCTTTTAACACATACGCCTTTGCAAACTATAGCTAAGAACTTGGAGGTGATGGTACTGTGTGCAACTTGATTGTGGCTGGGTTGGTTGTGAAAGTGAATGTGTTTATCAAAACTCACAGAACTGTGCACCAAAAAGAGTGAATTTTATCATATATAAATTTCCCCTTAATAAGCTTACAGTTGGGCAAGGTAGTGTGCCCTATAGTCCCAGCTACTCTGGAGGCTGAGGCAGGAGGACAACTTGAGCTCACAAGTTCTAGACTAGCTTGTGCAACACAGCAAGACTCGACGTAAAAAAATAAATGGGAGAGTGCTGGAGGGGTTGCCCTGTGGTAGAGTGCCTATTCAGCATGTGTGGTATTCTGTGTTCAATCTACAGGAAGAAGAAGGAGAAGGAGGAGGAGGAGGGGGTGGGGAGGAAGAGGAGGAAGAGAAGGAAAAGAAGGAGAAGAAAGAAGGAAGAAAGGAGGAGAAGCAGCAGCAGCAGCAACAGCAGAAGCAGGAGCCACAGCTGTAAACACAGAATGGAACAAGGTATATCAGTGACATATGTGACTAAAGACAGGAAGGAAATATTGATACTGGATAAACTATAATTAAGGAGAAAGTCATTAGCAACAATAAGATTACTATGTACAGGTAAACAGAACAACATATCAAAAAGATGTGATCATGAACCCATATATATCTAACAATGTCCTAAAATTATATCAAATAATAAATGGTAGAACAATGAGAAACAAAGAATAAGCCAAAAAAATTTTGTGTATGTATTTCTGAGGATTGAACCCAGCATCTCAGGCATGCTAGGCAAGCGTTCCACCACTGCAGAGCACCTCCAAACCCTTATTTATTTATTGGTTTGTTTGTTTGTTTGTTTGTTTTTGAGATAGGGTCTCACAACCTGTGATCCTCCTGCCTCACCTTCCCAAGTCACTGGGATTACACATGTCTGCCACCATGCCCAGCTAATTTATCTGGTTTTCTAAAACAGATGAAACAGACAAAATGAGCAAAGATATACTAGATTTTAATAACGCCATTAATAACTTTGAACTAAAAGATATCTAGAAAATATTACACCCAACTACCTATATGGAAAACTCAAAAGTCAACCAACTGCTTGCCACAAAAGAAGGCAGTTTCAAAGAATCACATTATATAGATTATATTCTCTGACCTCAATGCATAAAATTAATGATAACAAAAGGAGTGTGAAAGGAAATTCTCAATGTCTGCATTCTAAATACATATTACAAAATAACCTTTGAGCTAGCACAGCAATCATTACAAAATTACCAAATACTTAGAATAGTGGAGATTAACAATCAAGGCCAAATGATGAAAGCAGGATTTAGTGGGGAATGTCTTGCTGTAGATAACAGAAAATAAGAAATATTTGTTTTCTTTTGTACTGAAGATAGACTTCTGCATGCATGTGCTCTCCCACTGAGCCACTGAGGTGTATCTCCAGCCCCTCTTTGTTGTTTGTTTGTTTGTTTGTTTTTGTTATTGTTGTCTGCTTTTCATTTTGTTTTTTGTTTTTTGACACAGGATGTCACTACAAAGTCTGAGGCTGGCCTCAACTTTGCAATCTTCCTGTGCCCATTTCCCTAATCTTGGAACTATAGGTAGCTCCTGTTTGGTTTTTAATGAGCTAACTATTGAACTTGAGAACTACAAAAGAGCAACAGAGAAAATCTAAAAACATAAGAAGTAAAATAATGATAATAATAAAAGACAGAAATCAATGAAATAAAACACAAAACAAAACAAAAAGGGCTGGCACAGCCAGGCATAGTGTCACATAGCCTCAAGATTCAGGAGGTTGGAGCAGGAGATCTCGAGTTCCAAGCTCAGGTTCAGCCTGAGTGCCATAGTTAGACCATGTTTCCAAGAACCAAGGAACAAACAAACAAAACAAACAGACAAAAGTCTATGTTTTCATTTTATTAAACAATAGATATGGTGCCCAGACAGTGTGCCTTAACTCCAGTCTCCTGCTGCGGCAGCCCCTTTGCATCTGGAGAAGCTGAGCACAGCGGGGCACTTCCGGGGACTTCTGCTGGACTCTCCTCTGAAATGGCTCTGTAGCTGGGACCGGGACTCCAGAAAAGGGAGAAAGAGTGGAAGAACATCCAGGGCAGGTAAATTGGGGGTGGAAGATGTTACTCCTCCTCAAAGAGGGGGCTGACTGTTCTGAGACAGTCATGCCTCTACCTGGGAAGAGAAAGGGTGTGACTCTCCTACTGAAACTGCTCCAGGCCCACACACCAGCTGTAGGGATTGTATCATGCAGCCACACCACATGTCTCTTCCACCTGCCTCCCTCTGCCAGAGAGTGAATAGATTCCTTTTGGGGCTTGTGCTGCTCTGACACTAGCTCCCCTAGGGCAGGCCCTGAGTGGGGTGCATGGGGAAGAAGTAGGAAGTCATAGCAGGGAGGGGATCCCACCTGGCTCCACCTCACCTGGCTAGACCCAGTCATGCTGGGCAGGGTCACTGCAGAGGCTGCCAAGGCCAGGTCAGGGGCCAAGGACACTGAAAGAGAGCAGGGTTGCATGTGGCACCTGGACTCTGTCTGGGGCTGACTAGTCTGAGCAGCTTGAGTCATGGGCTCTGTCCCAAGGCTGATTGGAGGGGTCAGGGCTCAGAGTGACTTTTGTCTGCTCCCTTCTGGCCTCAGAGTGCCCCTGTATCCAAAGGAGACATAATGCACACACACGCACACACACCCATACTGGAGCATTGAACCCAGGCCCTCACACTTGCACACTTACAAGTGCTGTACCACTGAGCTGCACCCCAGCCCATTTTTCACTTTTTATTTTGAGACAGGATCTTGCTAAATTACACAGGCTGCCTCTGGCCTCGAACCTGCAATTCTCCTGCCTCCACCTCCTGAGTCACTGGGATTACAAAGGCGAGCCACTGCCCCTTGCTGAGATGCAGTATCCCGTGACCCCATGACCTGGAGCAAAACAGCACAAAGAGGGGAGGCCCAGGAACAGGGGCAAAGGAAGAAGTATATGAGGTAATGAAGGGCTTCAGGGACAGAGGAGGCAACAGAGGGTGAGGCAGGGAGAGCAAGAGGGATGGAAGGACAGAGGCCAAGTGCCCTGAAGTTGCACGTGTTAGAGGCCAGTGTGAGTGCATGTGCTCCTTTCACCTGTGCCTCTCCAGGTCTGTCCTCCTCTCTGCTGTTTGTATTACTCTGGGCCTGTGGTTCTCAGGGTCTCCGTGGCTGAGGCACAGAGACCCAGGCATGGCCCCAGCAGTTATTTTCCTTGTCTTATTTATTATTATTTATGTGCACACGGTGCTGGGACGGGCTCCAACGCCTCAGCTCACCTTGTTTGCTTTTCTCTGAGCATGTGTGTTGGGTGGGGCTGTGTGTAGGGGGCTTGCCATTAGGTCCTCCCTGGGGTCTGCCTCCCACACTGGGTAAAGGCCCTAATGGTGGGGCTCTGCCTGCTGGTGTTTGCCTACCCGCAGCTCACTCCTCTCCCCGCAGCTCACTCCTCTCCCCGCAGCCTTGGGTAAAGTTGACATTCTGCTGGGAATCTGGGGACCTGGCTTGGCCGCTGGAGTGGTTTGTGCTTCAGTCTCCTGGGACGAAAAGGGGTATCTAAGGGTGACCCCTTGACTTGTCCCCTTCTTCCCTCTGTCTCATTCTGCCCTCTGTCACTTTCAACATCTCTCTTTGCCCTTCTGCTATCTCTGCCTGTGTCTCTCCTGCCCACCACCTGCCCTTTATTTCCACCCCTCAGCCCCAGAATCCCACACCCACTCCAGGGCCACTCAGCCTAGCCACCTCGCCCCCGCACCCCCCGTGTCGCCCTTGTCCTTGGTTTTATGTATGTCTCTGCTGGCCCCCAGATCGCTTCCCCTACAGGCTCTGCCCATCCTCTGAGGTAGACGTGCCCACGACTTTAGGTGCGGGGGGCCGGCAGAGGGGGGTTAGGGAGTAGAAGCCCCTTCCCTCTAATTCCCCTCCCCGCCACCAAGAGTCGAGGCAGACGCGGTAGTGCATTTACAAAGGTTTATTTTCTGTGCTGCGGGGACGGAGAGCGGGAGCGGGAGTGGGGCGTGCGGGGTGCCTCAGTAGACCCCAGTCTCGGCGGGCTCGGCGGGCTCGGGCGCCGCTGCCAGCTGTACCAGCCGCAGCAGCAGGGCCCCGGCGGGCCCGTCCAGCTGCGTGGCGTTGCTCCGGTCGCTGGCGCGGGCGCGGCGGTGGAAGCCCTCGCGGCACTCGGGCTCAGTCAGGCAGCTCTCTGCGGAAACGAACCCGTGAGCGTGGGGGCCCCGAGGAGGAGGGGGGTGGTCCGCCGCCCTCGCCCCCCGCGGGGACCTGCCGGGTCACAAGTGCCCACCGTCGTTGCAGCAGATGCCCGCGGCGGCGCAGCGGCCTCCGTTCCCGCAAGGCTTCTGGCCGGACTGGCAGGGCGACGGCAGGTAGTTCTCCTCCTGGCAGCGCAGCGCCTCGGCAGTGCCCACGAAGCAGCCCAGCTCGTCCCCGCAGCAGATGCTGGGCCCGAAGCAGCGCCCTTTGCCCCCAGGGCCACAGGGGAGGCACTGCGGGGAAGGGCGGGGTTCAGCGGGGCCGGGGCATGGGGGTCCCGGGCTGGGGATGCAGACAGCACCGAGCGTTTGTAGGCGCTGGGGCGCCGTCTTGGTCAAGAGCAGGCGTGGAAATGAGCTAAACTCCTTGGTTTTTCGGGTGACTGAGGACCAGCTCCAAGCAAGAGCTCAACGCCCTCACCTTCCCTAGGGAACCGGACTCCCGTGGGCTACGGAAGGGGGCGACCTTCCTCTTCAGCTCTGGGCCATCCGTGGGGGCAGCCCTCTCTCAGCTACTCCCCTTACCTGCATTCAGACCATCCTCCTGTCCGTCACTCAAGTTCCACGCCTCAGCCTGCCCCGTCTTCCCCTCACCTCGCCCCCAGGACCGCCTGCCCCGCCCTGTCCAGAGCACTCCCAGGCCCTTCCTCCCTTTTTCTGGCTTTCTTGCCCTGTGCCCAAGCTGATGGGCTTCACTTGGCCCCTTTATTGACTATGCCCTACCAGGTGGGTGGCAGGGGCCTGACCCTCAGGGAAGGGCATGGACACCTGGTGCCTCAGGCCTCCAAAGGAGCCATCAGAGAGAAGGTAGGCAGTGGAAGCTGCCCAACTGCCCACTCAGGCGTATTCAGCAACTGAAAATTGAGCCACCTGCGGCCTGGGCAGAATGAAGCCTGGCGATCTGATTCCCTTCAGCTCTGCCAGAACTGAAATGAAAGGGAACCAGCTGGACTCACAGCATAAAGGAATTGGGCTAGATACCCAGCAGAACTTCCTTACAAGATGCTTGGGTGAGCTCAGAACAATGGCCATCTTCTGTGTGTGGGTACAGGCACTTGTGGCTAGAAAAGGCCGGTGCCGGATGGCAAAGGTCTTGAATTTGGGGTAGAGCAGAGCTTGGGATACTTTAGTCTATCCAGAAAAAAGGAGCCCACAGGAACAGAGGAGGCCTCACCACCCAAGCCTACCTCCCCCAGCCCCAAGCCCAGTCCTGGGGAAGCATCTCCTAATTTTCTGCCTCTCCTGTCTGGATGGAGACAGGTCCCCTGGCAGCCTGGTCCCTTCTTGCCCACCCTGATGGCCTTTCTGCCCAACCATGGCTCCTCCTCCTCCAGGCACCTTCCCTACAGGCTGCCTTCTCCCACCACTTCCCTCCCTCCTAAGCCCTGCCCTGTGGTGCAAGTCCTGGGGCACTGCGTGCTCCCGGCAGCCCTGAGATGGGCCACGGTGGTACCTGTCGCAGCTCCATGTCCAGCATGGCCCTCTTGCCGCCCCTCGGGCAGTTCTGGAAGTAGCAAGCCGAGGTGATGGCCAGCAGGCCGAGGAAGCAGGCAGGCAGCATGGTGTTGGGCATCCTGGCGCGGGCAGGTGGGCACCCTGGGCAGCGCTGCTCTGCTGGTTCTGTGCCGCTGCCTTCGCTGGCTGCCTATTTATGTCCGCAGGTGTCCCTCAGAGGTGACGTGGCTGCCCCCCTAGTGGCTCCCCAGGAGCCCACGGCCGCCAGGTCCCAAGCCGTCAGCAGTGATTCAGGCGTCTGGGGACACACGTGGGCCTGTCTGTGCAGAGGATGGTGGAGGAGGGGGGCAGGCCACCGGCTGTCAGTGGCCACAGCATGACAAGAGCTGCTACAACTCTGCCTGCGGCGCTCTGGACTCCAGTAGGGGGACAGACTGGGGGTCACTTGGAGTCCATCTCAGAGCATTTGGCTGCCCAGAAGAGACTAGGGTGTAGACAAGCCCCATCCAGCCAACACAGCCCCCCAAGAGAGGCCAGAGGGGCCCGGCAGCTGCTGTACTCAGAGCAGGGTCAGATCCACCTAGGAGTGGGAAGCCAGGGGACATCTAGGTTAGCCTTGCCATAGGACAAGTGACTGGAACAACACACACCTCTTATGGTGAGGACAGAGGGCTTTGGAAAGGGAATTCCTACCTCTGTAGACTCATGGGCAGGGCGGCCACTGTCATGGAGTCAAGGAAGCAACACAGAATCTGAGGCTTGTTCCCATGGCAGTGCGGTGGGCTTCCAGGGACAGCTCAGGATGTTTCCGCCCCATGCATGCCCCTACAGAGCAGGGGCCAGGGACTCAGATCTTGAGACCAAGAGCCTTAGGGACAGCTTTTGAGATGTCCCCAGTGACCCTCTAATGGCCAGGAGCATGGGCTGGGGAGCCAATGCAGAGCACGTGAACTACAAACCCAGTGAGGTTCAAAGTTGTGGGGAGAGCCCCGTGGAACCTGACAGTCCCCTGCCTCAATTCCACCCCTCCAGCACCCTAGGCTCAGGCTTAGGGTGGGAGTGGGGGCTATGGGGACTCTGGGCCTGGAAGAGGAAGGAGAGGTGCCGGAGTCAAATAGACTTGACCTGAGCAAGCAGATTTTGTCTCCTCCCCTCAGTGTGCAAGTGTTCAAGGGGCCGCAGCCTCCTCCTGGCTACCAGAGCGGTCTGGTCTTGATTGAGGCTGGCCACGCCACATTCCTCAGGCTCTGCGCAGCCCCTGCAGGCTCTTGGCTGCCTCTCCAGGGTGCACCTGGGGGCTTCAAGAAGCTCCAGGGATACAGTGGCCTCCTCGGTACCACATCAGTGCCAGTCCCGGGGCCCAGGAGTGGGCCTCTCACTCTTGGCCCCAACATCAGACCTTTCAGGAATGACTCCTTAGGGACTTGGGGATCCTTTGAGAGGCAGAGCTGGGCAGCTGTTATTTCAGGGACACCAAGCCCAGTGACCTCGTTGCTTGGAGCTTCCTGACTTGGGTGGGCCACTGGACCCCTCCATGACTCACTTTGCTCCGTTATAAAGCAGGGAAGAAGAGCAGAAACAGCAAAGGGCTATTGAGAGCACTGAGTAGTTCAATAAGCAAAAGTTTTTAAGAAGCACTTACACCACTGTCACGTTATTTGATAGTTGTTCAAAGCCAGAGACTTTTCCAGGCAGAACAGCTTCCTGAGTTAGGCCAGAAGGAGCCTTTTCACTCCACTATGGCTGGAAGCAAGCTTGGTTGGAAACAGTTGCCCTGCTCCGGTTCTGTGGGTTGTGAAGAGGCAGGCCAAGCAGGGCAGAGGCCTAGATTAGGCCTGCTGTGTGACCTTGTCCCACACCTCATCCTCTCTGTACTTCAAGTTCAAGTTACCATCTGAAAACCAGTGAGACCAGACTGACTGAAGGGCACAAACTGTGTCTAGCAGGATCATGATTCTAAGGCCTGCTTCCACACCAGGCCCATTCAAAGATCCCATACTCCACCTCTATAACATGCTAGAGGGACCCAATACCTATCTTCTCAGAGCCTCCTCTAGCTAGGAAAAGTCTCCTTACTGTGCTGATCAGCTGCATCTCAAATACATCATCTCATATGTCCCATGGACCCCCAGGGAGGCTGCACTCCTTCTACACTTCCCTTACAGATTCTCTTTCCAAAAAGACTTTCTCATACTCTCCATCCTTACATTTCCTACACCCTAGCTCATGATTCTGATTCATGTGTCATTTTAAAAGGGAGGAATTTAAAAGGGGAAGGGGGAACGGGCTCCTTAATCAGTCCTGCCTCCCCTCAGTGTGCACCCTCCTCTCACTGTTTCCTTGATATGATAATGCTTAGAACAGTATTATAAATAAGATTGCAATTACACCTTTCTGAGCTATGCTATATAGTACACCATGATGCCTTTTCCATCAGTGAATAACTTTTTGTGTTTCCTGCAATTAGTGATTGTCTTGGTTTTTCATTGTGGTTCATTTGCCATTTTTATCCAGAAGTCAGCATTTACTTTTCAAGTCCCTCCACTCAGGCTTCTGCCCAAACCAGTCCACTGAGACTCCTGTTATCAAGGTCATAAATTACCACCATGTTGCCAAATTTGTTGGGCACCTCTACCTCCTTCTTTTAGGTAATCCCATAGCAGTATTTTTGAGACTTATTCTTTCTTTCTTTCCTTCCTTCCTTCCTTTTCTTTCTTTCTCCTTCTTTCTTTCTTTCTTTCTTTTTTTTTTTTTTTCAGTACTAGAGAAATGGGGATTGAACCCAGGGCAACATGAATGCTAGGCAAATGTTCTACCACTGAGCTGCACCCCCAGGTCCCTCGCACCATCTTTTTTTAAAATTTTGAGACAAGGTCTCACTAAGTTGTATAGGCTGCCTCTGGCCTTGAATTTATGATCCTCCTGCCTCAGCCTCCCAAGTAGCTTGGGTTACAGGCACGCGGCAGTATGGTATCCCTCTTTCCTTGTCCTTTTTCACAATACACTTCATTTGGCTCCACTGCCACTATAATTTCCTGGCTGTTCCACCACAGTGGATATTTTCTATGGGTCTCCTTTTCTGGCTCCTTTTTGACCTTGACTTCTAAGTGTTGGAACATCCCAGGACTCAGTACACCATCCCTCTCTTCTCCTTTTCTTGGGTAATTTTATATACTTTCCAGAAACTGATGATTCCTAAGTTTATATCTCCATGCTAGGCCTCTCCTCTAAGTGCCAGACGTGTAGTTACAACTGCCCAATGATACCTCCCCTTGGATATCCAATAGACCCCTCCAACTTAACATAGCCAAACCCCTGATGCTCAGCTGCTCCGTGCTCTTTCCCAGGGTCCCTGTTTCTGCAGTTGCACCACCAGCTGCTCCTTCTAGAACCTGACACTCACCCTGGTCCTTCTTTTCTCCTCACTCTTTGGCAGTCCTGTCTCTAAAAATGCATCTCAATTCTGTCTGCTTCTTTCCATTACAGCTTTGGGATCTGAGAACCTGCTGCATCTTTGTCCTACAAGGCTGGGCTACCGTCTTCCCTCCTCAGGATCCACTTAACTAACTTAACAGCTTCTCTTACAGGGAGCCTTCCCTGAATGTCCTATCTAGAGCACGCCTCATTCCCACTGCTACTATTTTCTGACTTGGGTCTGTGCTAATGGTCACATGACACGTACTACAACTTGTAGTTCATTTCTCCCCACCACCACCTTGTTCCCCATTCTAGAATGAAAGCCCTGGGACATAAAGGACTCCATCTATTATGTTTGTAAAGCATTCCTGGGAGAGTGTTTGCCACGATAGGTTTTTAATACATTATGGCAAGAATTAAGGGAGGGAAGTTCCAGCCTCAACTCTGTCTTGCATTGCTGTGTGACCTTGAGCAAGTCATACTTGTTCCCAATGTTACTTATTTGACGGACTAACCCAATTCCTACCTCAATGAGGTGTTTTTTGTTGTTGTTGTTGTTGTTGTTGTTTTTTGTTTGTTTTGTTTGTTTGTTTTTGGCAGAGTCTTGCTATATAGCCCAGGCTGACCTTGAACTCTCTATCCTCCTGGCTCTGCCTCCCAAGTGCTGAGATTACAGGTATGCCCCACCATGCTTAGCTTCACTGAGGTCTTCATGGAACTGACAAGTGTGCTACAAAAGGGTCAAGAGTTTCTGCAATCCTTAAGTAACAATATGTTGCAAATCTCCAGATGAACCTCTAAATCTCAGCATGTTCTTTAAAACACTTCCTTACCCGCAGACCATGATGTCTGAGAACAGGAAACAATGTCAGCAGAGCATCTGCCTCTCCTCACCCCTTCTGTTTCTTATTCCAAGACCTCCTAATCCCCTTTATTTATTAATTTTGTTTGTTTGTTTTAAGTCAGAGTCTCCTTTTGTAGCCCAGGGTGGCCTCAAGGTCGCCATCCTTTTGCCTCAGCCTCTCCTTTTATTCCCTTTTGTATGTAGCATACAACGTCTCTGCTACTACCTGACTAGGGTTGGCCTTGTTTTCAATGGATGCTGCTGCTAGTGGCAGGCCTAGCTTTCTGTCTTCTCATGGGTTTCCCAGGAATCTAATCTGAGGACCCTTCATCTTCTACACACACAAATGTTCTGTAAACTGTGAAGAAGTGAACAAAAGCAAGTAAAAGTTGTAGAAGCCCAGGAATTGCTTCCTGTATTGAATGGCAGAGGAGGCCTTGAGGGAGGATAACAAACATTTGAGAAAATAGTGGGCCTGAGGTTGATGGGTATAGAATTGAAGTGGATCCATATCAAGAGTAAGCGATGAGGGGAAAAGGCCCTCACTTGTTTTCAGGTGCATACTGAACCACAAAGTACATCTCAGATGGACTGAAGAGCTAAATAGAATAAAATCAGAAGTGTGTGTGTGGGAGAGAGGCGTATTTGGATATTTGTCACCTCATTAAAAGAGGTTACAGTAAGCCTAAACACAATTAGAAATGAAAAGTCTTCATAAAAATTATTTTTGTTTTTGTTTTTTTCTCAACACAATGTTTTGCTATGTAGCTCTGGCTTGCCTCAAACTTGAAATCCTCTGCTTCTTGAGTGCTGGGATTAAAGGTGTGCACCATTATGCCAGGTCCCTTATTTAAAACACACACACACACACACACACACACACACACACACACACACACACACACACACCCTACAGCCATACCACCCTGGTGTCTGATTTCATCTGATCTGGGAAACTAAGCAGGGTTGAACCTAGTTAGTACTTGAATGGGAGACCACCTGGGAATACTAGGTGCTGTAGGCTTGGAAGAAAGACCTGGCAGCCCACTCCCAAAATAAACAGCCACCGAAAACTCTATGAATAGTAGAGAAGCACTGACAATAGTACCAGGCATGGCACAGTGTCAGGTAGTGTTTCACCTATTGAATGCAGGGTAGCTATGAGTCAACCTGAATCGAAGCACCTAACAATGTATATGTATATGTATATGTGTGCGTGCGTATGTATGTGTGTATATTGCTGCGATGGGCATCCAATGCAGGGCCCTGCACAAGGTAGGCAGGTGCTCTCCACTGAGATACAACCCCAATCCAAAAAATTTATTTTATTTTATTTTATTTTATTTTATTTTATTTTATTTTTGTAGTAATGGGTGGTTAAACCTTGGGCTTCATACATGCTAGGCAAGTGCTCTGCCCCTAAGCTGCACCCCCAGCAGCTTTTTCATTTTTCATTTTGAAGCAGGGCCTCGCTAAAATATGCAGGCTGCCACTGGTTTGAAACTAGCTATCCTCCTGCGTCAGCCTCCCCAATCGCTGGGATTATAGTGCACCATCGCACCCGGCTCAAAAAAAATCTTAATTTACAAAAATCACCTAAGTAAACGGCTGGGATTTAGCTCAGTTGGTAGAGCGCTGCACTGCAGTCTCTGAGGCCCTGAATTCGATTCCCAGCACCGCAAAAATGGGAGAAGGGCCTGGCAATCCACTCCCAAGACAATCCCGAAACAGTCAGCCATTGAAAACCCTCTGAGGGTCACTATGAGTCGGATACTGACTCGACAGCACCTAACAACAACAACAACAACCTAAGTAAAAGCAAAATACAGGAAGGAAAGTGGTTTTGACAGTCTTTTTTGCTCTAAAACCCGGGACAATGGCAAGTTGTTGGATTCACGTCTGGAGACGCTCATCTCCAGCTCCAGGTCCCGGTGCTCAGGCCTGCTGCACTCATTAGGGACAAAGGCTCCCTCCTGGCGATGACAGATGTTCCCTTCGCTGGGTCGGGGAAGTCAGTCCTGCCCGAATCGCTTCTTCTCCAGAAGCAGCCTGACAAAGCCGCAAAAAATAACGATGGGCGGGGCGGGGGGGGGGCGGGCATCGGAAGGGACTGTCACTAGGAAGGACGAGAAACTTCCAGTGCCTCTGGGAAGCTACAGGGCAGAAGCGCGGCGGCCGGGTTGCGCACAAATTAGACTGCGCAGCGCGGGCGCACGGCGCGGCTCGCCCCGCGGGCTTCAACGAGATGCGCGGCCCCCACTGCAAAACGTGACGTGAGCTCAGCTCCGCGACCCCCGGGGCCTGTGGGTTGGCGCCATCCGGAGCGCAGCGCACAGAATCACTTAGCGCCATCAGCCGGGGGTGGAGGGTGGCCCCGGCTCCCCAGTTCGCTGCTGGCCCTGGAGGCCTCGCCAGCAGCTGAGCATCCGCGCCTGGCCGAGCGGAGCCCGCAGACAAACGCGCGCAAAGCGGCTACGCGGCTCCGACGCCTGGCGATGTCGGGCGGGTATTAAGGAGCCTGGCCCGCAGGGCTCCTTCCTCGGCTCACAGAGGTGCCGCCTCACCCAGTGACCCAGCGGGGGAGAGCGGACACGAGTGGGAAGGGGAGGCCTCCCCTCAGAGAAGGTCAACCGGCAGAGAAGGCTGCCCAGGTATAAGCCATCCCTGTGGTTCAGGGACAGAAGTTCCCCAGGAAGAAAGGGCGGAAGGGCACCCTGGCAGGATAAACACCTTGTACAAAGGTGTGCAGGAGCAGGATCTAAGCATGTGTGTGCACACGCGTGCGCACTGAATCACAGGCACTAACAATGTTCCAGCACTACGTGCGATATCTCTTCCTCCTTGAATCACGTAAAAACCCACGAGGGAGCAAGTATTTTTATCCACCAAGACAGGAAAATGAGGGATAAAGAGGTTGAGTCATTTGCCTAAGGATGCAAGGTAATAAAGAGCAACCCCAGGACTCAAATCATTCCACTGCCCGGAACGCTGACAGTGACTAACCCACGAAGACATTCTAATTTGATTTACTTGTTTATTCATTTTATTTTTGTCGTGCTGGGGAGGGAACCCAGAGCTTGGTGCATGCTAGGTAAGCCCTCTGCCACTGAGCTACATCCCCAGCTCTCCTTGTTAAGTGCCCTCGAGTCCGATCCATAGCGACCCTATGTACAACAGACAAAACACTACTGTCAGTGCTTCTCTGCTATTTATAGGGTTTTCAATGACTGTTTTTTGGGGAGTGGGTTGTCAGGTCCTTCTCCCAAGCCTACAGCACCTGGTGTTCACAGGCAGTCTCCCATCCAAGTACTAACCAGGCCCGACCCTGCTTAGCTTCAGAGATCTGATGGGATCAGTTGCCACAGGTGGTAAGGCTGCAGGTTTTTATGGATATGTGTGTGTGTGTGTGTGTGTGTGTGTGTATATAAAATGTATAATTTATATAAACATATATATGTATTTATAATATATATGGATGTATGTTGAGGCAACACAGGGAAAATTAAGGGGACAAGGGAAGGAACAGAGCCTCACCCCAGGATCTAGTTTAAATTTCATCAGCTGAGAATTGATGATTTCACCACAACTAAAAAAATGAAAACTGCTGTGAGGACTGCCCACATACAGACGTTACTTTGGGGAGATATTTCAAATGAAAATATTAAAATAAACCATGCTTAGGGTCAAAATGTATGCGATCTTTGAGTGTAACCTCACTTTCTCCTCTATAATCCGGTGCTTCTCTGAGAATCTCACAAAAAAAGATTATGGACCACATTTACATCTCAATAGTACTCTTTTCTTATCTGTAAACCTGTACAATGCACCTCCTAGACCACCTTATAGTCTCAGGTTACTAAAGAGAAGTATACCAAAACATATTCACTTAATCTTTTTAAATCCTCTAAACAGTGGAACTTCTTCCTTTGACCTATTTTGGCTATGTTTTTGTCTGACTGGCACTTCTCTCTCATCAGTACACCTAAACAATGCACTTTGTAAAGCCACCTTACAATTTCATTTACAAAAGAGGAAATTCTTTTTTTTTTCTTTCAGTACTGGGGTGTTGAACCCAGGGCTTGCATGCTCTGCAAGTGCTGGACCACTGTTCTGCACCCCAGCCCATTTTTTTTTAACATTTTTTGAGACAGGGTCTCAATAAGTTACGCAGACCACTTCTGGTCTCAAATTTGCGATCCTCCTGCCTCTGCCTCCCCAGCTGCTGGGATTACAGACATGCACCACTGCACCTTGCTAAGAGGAAATTCTTTAAGATAGAATAGGTAAACCAGCTCATGGTTTTTCATACTATTATTCTTTGCTTAAGCAATTCTCTCTCTGGAGAAACCTGCATCCATGTCTTGAATGTGTACTATTATTTTCTTAAGGATCTCTTTTTCTTTTCTCTGAATGCCCATGCTTAAATTTAAAGTGTGTACTATCTCTTATCTGTAATGAATAAACTCACGGTTTCAGTCTGACTTGTCCTGTAATTCTTTTCTGCAACAGAGCCAAGGACTCACCCCCACCTCCCAAATAGAGTTCCCTGAGAAGGGAAGCTCCTCAGGCTACAGGTGACAGGCAGTGCTGGGCTGCGTATCTCCGCTGCTAATATGTGTGTGTGTGTGTGTGTGTGTGTGTACACACACACACACACACACACACACACATATATATATATATATATTTAGCCTGCAGCCGTAGCCCTGTGGCATCCGATCCTGTCAGATCTCGGAAGCTAAGCAGGGTGGGGCCTGGTTAGTACCTGGATGGGAGACTGCCTGGGAACACCAGAAGCTGTAGACTTGGGAGAAGGACCTGGCAACCCCCTCCCAAAAATCAATCTGCCATTGAAAACCATATGCACAGCAGAGAAGCACTGACAATAGTGTTTCCCCTGTTGTACATAGGGTCGCTATGAGTAGGATACCGACTCAACGGCACCTAACAACAACAACAACAATATATATATTTGCTGTTTTTTGTTTGCTTGTTTGTTTTTTGCAGTACTGGGGGTTTGAACCCAGGACCTCAATGCATGCTAGGCAAGTGCTCTACCACTAAGCCATATGCTCAGCCCCTTTTTAAATTTTCTTTTATTTATTTGCCGTACTGAATGGTTAAACCCAGGGCCTAACTCGTGCTAGGCAAGTGTTCTACCACTGAGATTTAACCCCAGCCCCTTTAATTTTTTTTTTTTTTTTTTAGTTTGAGACAGGAATTGCACAGGCTGCTCCTGCACTTGAATTTGTGATCCTCTTGCCTCAGCCTCCAGAGTCATTGGGATTACTGTTGTTAATATTTTAATTTTATGTTGTTTTTAAGATCTGTATACATTGCTATTAGTAATGTTGATTAAAAATCCAGTCACTCTTTCTTTAACAACTAAATATTCTATATCCTCTAAAGGAGAAAGGAAAAAAACAAAAATTTCCTAGATCAATAACTGCACCTTGAAGCCCAGAGACTGTACTGACTTACTGTAGTGGGAAGACTATATTAGAAGCTGGTCTCCAGGAGTCACCCCTGGATTAAATTTAGAAAAATCTCTCATTGTCAAGATTTATGAATCTAAGCAGGAAAATGTAACAACAGGGATAATGTAGAAGTGCCAACATTTACTGCATGCTAACAGTATGATCCTGCCTACAGCTGTAGCCCTGTGGCATCTGATTCCATCAGATCTTGGAAGCTAAGTCTGGTTAGTACTTGGATGGGAGACTGCCTGGGAACATCAAGTGCTGTAGGCTTGGGAGACAGACCCGGCAACCCACTCCCAAAAATCAATCCACCATTGAAAACCCTATGAACAGCAAAGAAGCACTGACAATAGTGTTTCCCCTGTTGTATGAAGGGTTGCTATGAGTCAGATACCAAATTAACAGCATCTAACAACAACAACAGTGTGGTCCTGGCATGTACTTAATAAGATACACATATGACTATGTCATGAAATGTTTATCAACATTATATTGATGTGAAACTGAGGCACAAAGAGGTACAGCAAATTTCCTACAGAGCCACAGGTAACAAGGAGCCTAATTGGGATCTGAACCTAGCATTCCAATTTCAGGATAGACCTGAGAGGGATCACTACCGGGAGTCTTAGAGTTTTTCATAAGTTCTCCTGGGTGGCAATTTGCTATTCTGATGAAATCGGGAACTCCACATGCTTTCAGCATTATGCCTTAAATTTACTAACTAGTATCACCTTAATCTGCTTCAAAATAATATGAGAGGGGAGCTGGGCACCATATGTGCATGACTGTAATCCCAGGGACTTGGGAGGCTGAGAAAGGAGGATTGAGAATTTGAGGCCAGAGATAGCCTGCACAAATTAGTGAGACCCTATCTCAAAATGAGAAAGGGACTGGCGATGTGGTACATGAGGGCCTGGGTTCAATCCCCAATGCTGCAAACAAAAACAAAAACATAGTGGTAATAATTAAAATAAAATAGTATGAGAGGGGAGAATTGGGTGAGGGTAGTACAGTAGAAACAAGACTATTCTTGAGTTGAGAACTGTTGAAACCAAGTGATGGGTACAGAAGAATTCATTATACTAATCTATAGTTTGTATATGTGTGGAAATTTCCATAATAAAAAGACCTTTAAAAAGTATCATCCCCACCTTTTGTGGGGTCTGGGGTAAAATGTGACCAAATATTTCAAAGTTGTAAGTCAAGCTAACAAAATGTTTGAGTAAAACATGCTCTATCCTCCTACCTCGAACCTGAAAGGCCAAGTTCAAGTGTGAAATTCCTGTACTGTTTGGCGTTCTGCAGCAGAAGTTGGCAGCTTGGGAGAGCCAGCCTCTTCCCATAGCCTTGTTCTGTCCCTCATTCCAATGTCAGTAAGCACCCAAAGTTGCAAGTTCAATTTCTGCCCATGCACCTCACAAACTCACATTCACATGCCAGAGGCGGGGCCCACCCTAGGGAGCAGAACCAGGGCAGAGGATGTCTCTAGTCCTAAAAGAGTCATGGGAAAATTGGGTGGGGCACTGCTCAGAGTGCAGACTCTGGATGGTCTCATCCCTTCACCTCACCCTAGGAGGGCCACACAGGCCCTCTAAGACATGGGGCCAGGCAAGACACTCTCCTGTCTAGGACTTAGGCATTACTGGTCCTTGAAACCCTCAAACCCTGAGGTCCTGTGCAATAGATCCGAGTCTGCCAGAATCCCACCCTCAGGGCTCCACCAGCTCAGTGGCTTCATCGCCACCAACCATTGGACACTGAGGTCCAAACCAAAATACCAACATCAGTTTCCCTGCCTTCTACCCCTCCCTAGACAACCCCGCCAGTCTGTCCCCAGCCCTGGGCTCCTGGCTCCATATTCTATAGAAGGCTATGGGAATTTGAGCAGAGGGAATTTACTGGAAAGTGACCAAACCCCATAGTTTAGGGGAAGGCTAGAGAACCAGGGTTGGAAACTGACTAGACCCGGAGGGCCTCAAAACATGAACCCCAGAATGTTGCCTGCAATGGACAAGTGCAGCCCCCAGCCACAGTGCCCAAGATGGGAATTCTTGAACATGTGATTGATTGATTGATGGAAGGCCCTCAGGAGAACCTGAGAGGAAGTGACTGAGGCTGGATAGGACAAAGAGAAGAAGCCAAGTGGAGCTGTCTTGGCTGGAGTTGACTTCAGCTTGATTTCATGCTTCATGGGGGGCTTCTCTGAGTGTGAGGGGCACCACAGAGTTCCCTACCTTGAGGCAAGATCATTGATTTTTATACACTTATGTCTGTATATTACTCAGTCTTTGGCCCAAAGGATTAGGGGTGGGGCTTTCTCTTGATGAGGAGGCTCCCATTGGCTGAGGGCAAATGTCTGGAGCAAGGCCAGCTGCAAGCCATTGACCCCAGCACCCACAGCACCTGGGGGATGGGTGTCCCAATGGGAGAGATGACTCTGGGTGCAGCCCACAGGGCTGGTGACACGGTGACTTCATGTGCCACGGGCCTGATCCCTCTGCTCAGATTCATGTTCCATGTCCATGTGGCTTAGTATAGGCCACATGCTCATCCCTGTGGTGTCTGAATGAAGCTCCATCAGACTGCCCCCAATGGAGAAGGGGAGACGCCTTAGAAGAAAAGCAAAGTGGGCCAGGTGCAGTGGCGCACGCCTGTCATCCCATAGACTTGGGAGGTGGAGGCAGGAGGACTGAGAGTTCGAGGCCAGAGGCAGCCTGTGCAACTTAGCAAGACCCTGTCTCAAAATAAAAAACTAGCCTAGTGGTAGGGCACTGTCTCAAAATAAAAAACTAGCCTAGTGGTAGAGCACTTGCAAAGTATTTATGAGGCCCTGGGTTCAATCCCCAAGTACCAAAAAAAAATTTTTTTTAAAAGGTCAGAGTGAATTACAAAAGGAAAATGCACGCTGTAGAGTGAAATGCCAGCCCCTGCCTCCAAATCCCCTGACGTATTTTCTAAAACCAGAGCCAGAGTCTCATCTTTTCTGCTCCCTCCCCTACCCCTAGCAAAACCACCCTCTCCACCCTCAGGCCATGATGGTGCCCTGCTGTTGTTGTTAGGTGCCATTGAGTTGGTATCCAACTCATAGTGATCCTACATACAACAGGTGAAACACTATTGTCAGTGCTTCTCTGCTGTTCATAGGGTTTTCAATAGCAGATTGATTTTTGGGAATGGGTTGCCAGGTCCTTCTCCCGGCTTCCAAGGTCTGATGGGGTCAGATGCTGCTGGGTGACAAACCACTCCAAAATGAAGTGCAAAAGCTACCTGAGCTTTATTATGCTCATTGGTCCTGAAGGTCAGGCGTTCCAACAGGGCCCAGCAATGATACCTTCGCAACGTGTGAGGCCTCCACTAGAAAGAGTAAATGGCCAGCAGCTGGAACAGTCCAGAGACTTCTTCACTCACATACTTATACCCAGGACTGAGTGACCCAAAGGCTGGGCTCTGCTGAGACTGCTGACTGCACTGCTACCTTCCCACCTCTGTGGGGCTTGGGCTTCTTACAGCTTGGTGGCCTCGAGATAATTGGATTCACTCTTAAAGGCTTTGCATGGTTGCAGGGTTTCAAGAGTGAATGTTCCAGAAAACAAGGCAGAAGTGATGTGGTATTTTATGACAGCTTCAGAAATCACACAGGACCAATTCTGCCATATTTTACACTTCAAAACAGCCACAAGCTGTCCAGGGTCAAGGGAAGGGAACAGAGTCTACCTTTGGCTGGAGAGGCATGCCAGATAATTTGGGAAGCAAGTTTAAAATAATTATAGCAGCATGAAGGCAGGAGAAAAGGTGAAGACTAAGGTTTGAAGGACAGATTTTCCCATGGAATGTTGGAAAGGGAGGAGAAAGAAGCTGCAGAAGAGCATGAGGAGGCAGCTGAAAGGAGACTTTTAAGAAGGGGTCATGGATATGAGGGCGATCTGGCTGTGACACCTGTCACCCCATTGATCGCCAGGGTTGATTCGGCTGCTCTGGCTGGCTAGGCGGGTGTCCCCTTCCTCCCTCACAGATCCATGTGCGTCCCTCCCGAAGCTGCACGCTCGGTCGAAGAGGACGACCATCCCCGATAGATGGAGGACCGTTCTTCGGTCAAGGGTATACGAGTAGCTGTGCTCCGCTGCTAGAACCTCCAAACAAGCTCTCAAGAAGGGGTCACAATGCCATGATGGCACAGGACCCTAACCCCAGCTCTTAGGAGGCTGAGACAGGAGGACTGTAAGTTCAAGGCCAACCTAGGCTATATAGTGAGAGGCTGTCTCAAAAATACCCCAAATCCCAAAAACCCCAAAATAGTAGTTGAAAAAGGAGTCACAGTCCTGCAAGTCTGATACCAATTGAGCTGAAGCAGCTGGGACAGGCCACACTTCAGTCTGCCCCCTGGTTTCTTGGTGGAGGAAACTTTGAGGTTCCGCCGCTTAGATCATTTCCATCATCTCATTATACAAGGTCACCTCACAGGCCATCGTTCGCATAAGTATGTGCCCTGGCATCTCATTTTCCCTGTTGCTCATGCTCCCCTTACCCTCCTCAGTCCCAGGGGCTAGGGCCCCCCAGCCTGAGCTCATTCTGTGGGTGGGGAGGGAGGAAGGCAGGTGAAAGGGGTTCTCTCTGGAGGCTCTTGGTTTCTGAGACAGGCTAATTACAGGCCTCCTAATTAATGAGCCATGGGGTTGCATTTCATCAGCTGAGTCAGAGCTGATATCTGAGCTCTGGGCCCGAAGGGAAGTACCAAGAGTCAGGGAAGAGAAGGAGGCCCACCTGGGCTGCTGCCCCCTGGTCTGACTTTCTACCCTTCCCTTTTCAAGCCCAGGTCTACCTGTTGAGAGCAGCCCAGGCCCAGCCTTCCCGTTCCTGACATCTTCCTGGGATTGTCCCTCAGTCTGTCTGTCTCTGGTAGCTTCTCACCCCACAAGGACCACATGGGGCTCATTTAGTACCAACTCATACATACTTTCCCAATCACCCAGTTCCTCTGACAGACTAGAACTCCCTCGGCCACATGAATCACACACCTGGGGTCCTGTGAAGTATAGTAAACCTACCTAGCAGGAGCCTGGCACCCACAGTTCTGGGCTGCAGCCTGCTGAAGAGCCATCCCCATACCCTTTTCTTCCAATAACTGCACAGGATGGGTACTTTTCCACTCACATTTCAGCCAGGAGATCTATCCATTTATATGAGGCTAACTCTGCTGGGAGAAGGACCTGGCAACCCACTCCCAAAAGTCAATCTGCCATTGAAAACCCTATAAACAGCAGAGAAGCACTGACAATAGTGTTTCCCCTGTTGTATGTGGGGTCGCTATGAGTTGGACACCGACTCGACGGCACCTAACAACAACAACAACAACTCTGCTGAGCCTGCGGCTGTAGTCCTGTGGCTTCCAATCCCATCAGATCTCAGAAGCTAAGCAGGGTCAGGCCTGGTTAGTATTTGGATGGGAGACTGCCTGGGAACACCAGGTGCTGTAGGCTTGGGAGAAGGACCTGGTAACTCACTCCCAAAAATCAATCTGCCATTGAAAACCTTATGAATAGCAGAGAAGCACTGACAATAGTGTTTCCCTTGTTGTATGTAGGGTCGCTAGGAGTCAGACACTGACTCCACGACACCTAACAACTCTGCTGAGCCCTTATTTAGGGAAGCACCTTCTATTTTTTGTACCTAGAGGTGTAACAGTGACTCTTTGAAAGGTGTGCTGTGGGCTGGTCATGAGGTTGGCACTCCATAGCCAGATGCTACTGTGCCTCTAGTTCTGCATGGTGGATTTGGACTCAAGTGAAGAAGTTCCTGTACATCATGTGGCCAGCGGGCTCTCACCAAATTGGTGCTGGTAGCGCCCAAGTGGTCTGTGGGAGACCACCCAACTATGGCACCAAAGTTGGAGCCAGTCAAATTAGCTCTTCACAAAACTGGGCCTCAGCTTTCTAATCCCAGAGTTGTGTGGCGATAATACGTGGAAAGTACTTAGTACAATACCCAGATGTTGTGCTCAATACATAGACTTTCTTTCTTTTCTCTTTTCATTTGCTTTTTTGCCTTCTTTCCTTTTCTTTTTTCCTTTGTGGTGCTGGGGATCAAACCCAGGGTGTCATGCATAGTCGGCACTATCACTTAGCTACAGCTTCAGCCGCCTCTTAAATTCCTGAATGCAAACTCAAGTACATGTCACTTGTTACCCAGCCCACAGGCTGGATACAGCTGGCTCCTCCACAGGGGTGATATGGCTCCTTAGTCCAAAGACCAATCCTGGCTGCCCACACTGCTTGCTGGCAGGGTAGGTGTTCTTGCAATTATTTTTCTTTTTTCTTTTCTTTCTTTTTTTTCTTTTTTTTTTTTTTGAGATGGGGGTCTTGCTATGTTGTCTAGGCTGGCTTCTAACTCCTGGACTCAACTGATCCTCCCAACTCACGCCCCTGAGTAGTTGGGACGATAAGCATGCCACATGCTTTAAGACAGAAATTCTATATTTTTCCGAGGCTCTTTGGACCAAAATCCCAGAAGGGTCACATGCACACACAACTTGGCTAGATATTGTCACATTCCCTTCCACAGAGGTTATACCTTTTGTGTTGCCGCCAGTAGGGCATAATAGGACCAGCTAATGCATAACCTCACCAAACACTGTGGGCGTCCAAACGTTGAGATTTTTGCCAAAGTGTTAATTAAGAAATAGTATTTCATGGTCCTCTTTATTTCATCATATTGTGAGCAAGGTTGGGCATGTTTTACATATTTAAAAGCCTCTTGTATTTATGAATCTTCTATGCACTATGGAGCCTGCAGCCATAGCCCTGTGGCATCCGATCCTGTCAGATCTTGGAAGCTAAGCAGGATTGGGCCTGGTTAGTACTTGGATGGGAGACCACCTGGGAACACCAGGTGCTGTAGGCTTGAAAATGGACCTGGCAGCCCACTCCCAAAAATCAATCTGCCATTGAAAACCCCATGAACAGTAGAGAAGCACTGACAATAGTGTTTCGCCTGTTGTATGTAGGGTCGCTATGAGTCGAATACCAACTCGATGGCACCTAACAACAACAATGTACTATGGACATTAAGCATGGTGATACAAATTGCAAATATATTGTCCCAGCTTGTAATTTATGTTTTTACATTGCTGTTTCAAAATTGTTTAATGTAGTCAAACTTGGTCTTTCCTCTTACTACAACTGGATTTTGAATCAGTAGGAAGGATTTCCTCACTCCCAGTTGTACAGGAATTGCTTATTTCTCTTTTCCCTCTAGCTCTCATTCTCCCAGTGACTCCAGCACCACTTGTTGGAAGGTCCATTTGCCCCCATTCATTTGTGATGCCACCATTATAAACCTATATGCACAGCTGGGCCATTTCTAGATTCTTACTTCTGGAGCTACACTCAAGCCCCCAAACTGTTCTTTTTCAAGGTTTTCTGGTTATTCTGATTTGTTCTTACTGTAGCTTTATAGTAAGATGACGGGAGCAAATATCCATAAATGACATTAAAGTAAATAACAAGAGAACTACACTGTATACATCCATATAAATAGACCTTTTTGGCTGGGGATGTAGCCCAGGAGTAGAGTGCTTACCCAGCATGCTCAAGGCCCTGAGTTCGATCCCTAGCATGGGGATGAGGGGAGAGTGGGGCAGACAGAGTTCAAGCACCTCTTGGCAAGGAAGGGAGGGCACCCTAGCAAGTGGAGCTGAAGGCTATGGCCAATGGCCAGTGCAAGGGTAGCGGGATAAGGTTCAGGCCCATCTGATTTGCTCCTCCATTATCCTGCCCTCCCTGCCTCCATGTAGGGGTACTTCTCTGCTCTCCCAAGGGACAGATACCTAAGAGGTAAGTGGCACACTAAGACCGGTGTCACCAAATACACATTTTGTTTTAGCACTGTCCATTAGAACTTTCTGTGGTTAGAACTTCTCTGTATCTGTGCTGTCAAATACAGTGGCCACTAGCCACATGACTATCAAGTACTTGAAATTTGACTGGCTGGTGGGACTAGGAAATGAGTTTTAAACTCTAGTTTTAGTTTACTCACGTGTGGCTAAAGTCTACCATACTGGATAGTGTAGCTTTGGCCAATTCCCAACCCAGCCCGGCCCTTCCTCACTCAGAACCCAGGGGAAGATGCTGTCTGTGCACGTGGGTGGAGAGGCCAAGCGAGGGGACAGGTGACTGGGGTAGGGAGCTGAGAGTGGGGGCGGGCAGCTCAAGTCCTGGTCCTGCTCACAGGACACCTATGGGAGCTTTGAAGTTGAGGCCAGCCTGCAGTGGCCCCACCCCCACCCCAGGAGCCATCACAATGGCATTCAGGCCAGCATCACAATGCCGCCGGCCGGTAGGAGGCTGAGCAGCTGAGCGGCCCGGCACTCGTGGGAGGTTTCCTCCAGGGGTAGGTCTCTTTGTCTGCAGACCTACTTACAGCAACTCAGGTGGCGTCAAAGGACCCCGTTTCCTGGGGAATGGAAAGGCTGCCAGCAGCTGAGTGGCTTCAAGCTGGAGACTCATAGGAGAAAGAAGGACAGGTGTGGGGCTAGGGCAGCCTACTCAGCCCCAGCACCCAGGGGCTGCAGGGCCCGGCTACCCAGCTGCAGAGAGCAGGGACTCTCCGTGAGCACTGAGCACCTGCTCGTCTTCTTCCTGGCGATTTGGTTCTTCTATTTCTTCTACCTTCAGGACTAATTCTGACAGGGCCTCCCTTCCACCTGTTCAGAGGCTGGAGGAGTGATTGGCGGCAACAATAGCTGGCATGGCCCAGCCCCTTGGACTGAGGACAGGGAGTGGCCCAGGGCTGGACCCTTGGTCCCACAGGACCACCTGCTGGGCCTCACCTTTACACCTGGGGAATGGAGATTTGGAGACTGGAGTTGCCTGGGCCCTCCTCCCTCACCAAGCCACCCCACCTTCTGCAGTCAGAGAGCCTGCGTGTGACACACTTCAAATGGGCTTCATGCTTTTTTTGTGCCTCCATCGAGTAAATGACACCGGAAGGGAAATAGACGTGTCCTGCCGAGCCCCGTGGTCAGGCAAGGGCCAGGGGATCCTTGGGGGGCAGCGGGGACATGGTGAGGCTGTGGGTCCCAAGTCTTCTCCGTGAGTGGAGTTGGACCCTGCATGTTTATTGGGAAGCTGCTTGGGGCCTGACCCCAGACTCTGGTGAGAAATAAATTGCCCTTGAAGCCAGCTGGCAGCAAGAGAAATTTGATTCCCATTTTCTAAGAGAAAGAAATGGAGCCTGGTGGTGCTGAAGAGTGGTTTCTGTCAAGGGTGGGGAAATAGTACTATCTTTTAGGGGAATCTTTAAGACAAAAACAGACACATCTGCAAGGACACGAGGTGGCTCCTGTGGACCCAGGGCAAGTCCCACCCACCTCTGGGGTTCCCACGCATGGTTTTCCACCAGAGCTGTCCAGGCCACAGGAGCCTGTTCAAAACGGAGATGGCCAGGCCCCTGCAAGAGAAGTGGGCAGTGCCTCTAGCACTGCTTCTGGAGGACAGGTGGCACTGGGCACTCCAGGACTGGGTGGACAGAATGTCTCCCAGAGGGAAGAGTCCTCAGCAGTCAGCATGGAGGTCATCAAGCAGCTGGTGGGGAAGTGGGCTGCTCCCCTGAGACCATGCAGGTTAAGGATAGGACCACCTCCACCCCCACCACAGCCAAGAAGCTCTGTGGTGTGCTGGGGCTGCCCAAGAACCCACCACAGGGGAGGCAGCAGGATCTGGGAGGGGCCCAGGCATTTAAAGCCAAGGAGCCTTGCAGCCTCTCATAGGAAGGCTGCAGGAAGGTCAGTAACAGTGGCACATGGAGAGAAGGATGTGACCACATCTCTACAGATACCTCCGCGGACAAATCCCCTGGGAACTCTTAGAAATGCAGATTCACTAAGCCCAACTCAAGTCAATAAATTCTGGGCTTTAGACTGGAGCCCTTGGCAGCTGGGAGGGACAAGGATTGCACAGCCCACGGCTTGTCCACAGGGCCTCATTGATCCAAAGATAGGAGTGTGTCAGGCTGCTCCTTCCCTCCTGTACTCCAAAGGGAGCCAGGACAGGGGCATATTTTCACACTGACATTTTCCAGTGACTAGAATCTATTTGACAGAGTTGTAGGAATACTTATTTTCCCTTTGTAAAGCTAAATCTTGAAAGGAAAAAATGAAGGCGGCCTATACATGTCTTTTTCCTGAAATAAGCTGCATGCAGAACAGGTGCCTCCCCCTCAGAGAGCAGCTCCGACAGCATGCTTACACCTGGCCAGAGGCCACTGGCCTCCCCACTGGGACACCCACAGCAGACCTGTGACGCTGGGCCCTTGTGCTCTGCCCAGATCTGAAAAACTCCAGCTTTTGTCCTTTCAGGCCGTTGATGAGAATATAGCCTGACAGGCTGCAGTGACTGTGCATGCTGTCCTGTGTCAGTCTCACTTATGTGGACACAGGTGGGGGACAAGTATGACGACACAGGCCCGCACTCCACCAGGAGGAAACCCACAGCAGACGTCAACCATTGCTTTATTAAGGCTCAAGTGTCTGCCAGTGGGAGACTGAGTCATGTGCCCCACAGCCCCCACTGTGGTCCACTTCTGGTGACCCTGAGGCAGAGGCTCTCTGGGAGGTCCCGAGCCAGAGTCCACTGTGCTTTATACACGTGGCCCTGCTGAAAAAGGGTGTGTGCAGACAACCTGGGGGGCCCTCAGCGGGGCCCTGGATCCTCCCGGTCCAGCCTATGGCTTTGTTATTCCTGTTGCTGCCTGAGTGGGAGTGGGTTGCCCCCCACTCGGTCCCTGTGCTTCACTGTGAGATGCAAAAGACCCTGGGAAAGAACAGGCAGCTCTGGGTCTGTCACCAGCCAGGCTGCAGGGGAGCTGGGTCCTGGTCCCCTGGGCTTCTCCCAGCGAGGGGCTTCTCTGGCTGAGGCTGGTCCCTCAGAAGTGGACCCGCAGCACATCCTGGCTGGCGATTGGCTGCTGGCAGGCTGTGCATGTCATGGGCAGGGAGCGCTGCTTCTCACCCAGGCAGGGTCGGCACAGGAGGTGGCCACAGGGCAGCTGGTACACGGGCTCCTTTTTGAAGTAGTGAGAAAATGCTCTTTTGCAGGAGGTGCACTCGGGGCCAGGGCCGCTCCCAGGCTGCTCTGGTGAATCAGAAGAATGGGCCAGTGTTAAGGAGAGGTTGCTCCCCAGTCCAGGCTTTGTCCCTCCCTAGCCCGCCCACCGCAGATCTGGCAGGAGAGGTGTCAAAGAGCCAGGAACCTGGTGGGCCTCCTCTTTACCGCCTTTGGCCAAATCGTAGTGCTCCCATGACTGCTTGAGAAGAACTGGCTTTTGAGGGCAGCAGGCAGGGCTGGGCCCATCCCCCATACCCCCAGCAAGGTGTACTTTCTCTTGCCAAAGCCATCGCAAGGCGCAAGCTCATCCTGACAACATAAACTGCAAGAAAGGGGAGGTGTGACCAGAAGACGGAAAAACAGAATGTGGTCCCTTGGGCCTGGCACCAGAGTCAGGGCAGAAGGAGATCACCAGAGGGGCAGCCCTTCCGCTCTCTGAAACTCCCACCCACATGCACCTCCTGAATGAAGGCAGCTCCACCCCTCCAAGTTGCTCCTGTCCTACTCTGTGGAGTGCAGTGGCTGGGCTTGCCTGTCCTCCTCCTAGCCTACTTCTCCATTTCCAGCAACCACTTTCTGGGGGGCCCCAAAGGCAACTCAAACCAAGCTGCTTTGGAAATTCTTATTTAACCCAGCCCCTCCTCTCCATCCACTGCCAAGACCATAATCCAGGCCACTTGGTGTGTGGCTTCCTCCCTGGCTTACTCTCCTTTAGCCCTCTCTGTCTATCTTGAAGCTGCCCCCACACATGCTGGGGGCACCCTTGCACGACCTTGTCCAGCCTGCCCTCCTTCATACTTAGCCTCATTTGTTAGGGTCCTGCAATTTCAGATCTGTTCTCTTCCGCATACTTGGCCGTGTTGTCCTCCTACCATTGTGCTTGCTGTTCCAGTGGCCTAGAGCGTCCTCATTCTGAGGTGTAGCTCAGATCACATGCCTTCCAGATGCGCTGGAGAGGCAGGCTGCCCACTTCCAGTACTTTTGGAGCCTTTACCAGCTTTCCTCATACTACCAGGTCACATACTTGTGCCTTCCCCAAGCTTCGGATTCCCCTCAAGGGTAAGAACCACACCTGTGCTTCTCTGTCCATCCTCGGGGTCTCACAAAACATCTCACATAGCCCGAGCTCAGTATGTAATGAATGGATCTGACAAAGGGAATGGCTACCAAGAAATGCATCGCAGCTTCCTACACTGAGCACCCCAACTCTCACAGGGGAGCCAAGTGTCTGAAACGTGTCGCTCTGCCTCGATCTCCCGGAGGCTGCAGCCAAAAAAGAGAGGCCTGGCCTTGAGTGGTTTCTTTCATCCAAACATGAAGCATCCTAAAAGGATGCGGTATCTATCACATGCATACAGGTAAACAATCTCCTAATTCCCTTCCTTCCTGGTGACCCTCTAAAATGAAGGGAAGGAAGGAGGAAGTAAGCTAGGAGGGAGGAATGAGGGAGGAGGGGAAAGAGAAGGAAAGAGACACTAACTGCTATTTACTGATGCCCCTTCCATGCCTGTTCTGTGCTAGATGCTTCTGAGAGCTGTCTGACCCACAAGTGCACTATGAGAATTCATTTTTCATTAGTCTTAAAAAACATGCCTGGCATCGCACCACACTACAGAAGCATACAAAGGGCCCCCATTTGCTCTATCACCAACTGGAAGTCCCATTAGGGACTATAGCTGCAAGGGCAGTTTCAGAGACAAAAAACAAAGGTCATTAAAGGGAAAAAGAGAAGCCATAGGGCATGGCTTCAGCCAAGATGAAGAGGGGAGACAGGCTACAGTGTGCAGGACCTTGGAGGCAGCGGGTCAGGCGCCATTCTGGTTCGATGGCACACTATAAGAAGGTGTTAAGAAGCAGAGCCCCATGGTCCTGAGTATATTTTTCAAAGATCTCTCTGACTTCTTTGAGAATGATGGGGAACGGAAACCAAGGGTGGCCGTGGGGAGCCAACAGGATGACTGCAGGTGCTGGTATCAGCCGGGAAGAGAAGACTTATCTGAGATGTACCGTGGAGGAGCATGAATGGGCTTCATGATGCACTGATGTCAGGGTAAGGACTCTAAAGGAAGGATAACTTCCATGTTGAAGGCTAACACAGGCAGAAGACGGGGTGCTTCTCCCAGCTGGGCTGAGGGGAGCGTCGGGGGAAGCTCTGGGTGGCAGGCAGGACTGTTGGGAATTAGAAAGCTTGCTCAAGATACGAGTGAGAAGAGGCTGAGTAGCTGTCAGGGAGGTTGGGGCCTGAGTTCCAAGGAGAGGCAGGACATGCAGGCTCTCCCTGGCTGACAAAGGACACACAGGAGAGGGGCCAGGAACACAGTCTGGGAAAAAGGGATGCTGGCAATGGGAACTGAAAAGAGACCATTGAAAACAAGGAAAAAAGCATGCCATCAGAAGGCCAAGAGAGAAGGTGACTGAAGAAGGAGGGGCTGGCAGCCACTGGATTTGAGGGCTAGGATATTGCTGGTCACTCTGACAGGTTCTTGGGAATGGTCAGGGTGGAAACAATCAGCATGGGCAAAAGCAAGCTGGGGAGATGGCCTGAAATCTAGACGACAACAGAAGGGACAGGCTTTGAGTGAACAGGAAGATTCACATATCTGCTGTATCATTGTTGTTGTTGTTAGGTGCCGTCGAGTCGGTATCCAACTCATAGCGACCCTCTGTACAACAGGGGAAACACTATTGTCAGTGCTTCTCTGCTGTTCATAGGGTTTTCAATGGCAGATTGATTTTTGGGAGGGGGTTGCCAGGTCCTTCTCCCAAGCCTACAGCTTCTGGTGTTCCCAGGCGGTCTCCCATCCAAATACTAACCAGGCCCGACACTGCTTAGCTTCCGAGATCTGACGGGATCGGATGCCACAGGGCTACAGCTGCAGGCATTAGCTGTATCATTAGCTAACTAGGTTTCATCTGTAAAAGCTAACTAGGTTTCATCTTGTAAAAATTGCCCCAGCATTCCTATAAGTTCCTCTTACTTTCTATCTGAACAGATTCTACAGTACAATGTGGTCTTAGGTTCATGTTAGGCAAAAATTGGCCTACTAAGCTGCCACTGTCCTCTCCTATGACATTAATGAAAACATCAACAAGGGAACAGATATGGCCTCCAAATCTCCCCTCACACCTACATAAACCACCCCAAGACAGCAGATGGGAGACAGACTAGGTTAGAAAAATGTAAAGGGAGAAACCAAAGTCCTCAGGAGAAAATAATGAACATTAGATCTTATGAAAAAACAGGTGAGGGTGGCCTGGCCGAGTCCACAGAATGACAGGGCTGACTGAGGAAGGCTTTTCCTGTGAAGAGTCACCTTCCCAGACAGCCCCTCACCTCCAGTGGAGAAGGCAAGAGAGAGGTTGGGTGAGGAGGGAGCTGGTCACACAGGCCCACAGAGCCCCGAGGGCCCAGGCCCAGCATCCTGCACAAACAGATCCCCTGTGCTAAGGCTCCCCGGAAATGGTGGGCCCAGGTTACCCAAGCCAGAAGTGCTGCTTCCTCTTGTGCCCAGGTGCTGGAGCTGCCCCCTGGTTAGTCGGGCTGTGAAGGAAGGCATGGAGCCAAGTGTGGACATCAAGGCCATTTCCAAGCTTTGTGACAATTTCTGCTCATGGGACACTGGACCTGTTGAGAGATGCACAGACCACAACATCCAGAGAGAGATGCTGTAAAAGAGAAGAAGCCACAGTTCACTAAGGACTACTAAAGAACCCTCTAACTTCAGACACACAAAAATATATAGAAACTCCTTCTTATGTCTCCCAGGGGTGTGATGAGAGAATACGAGGCGGCACAGACCTCATACTTCCAATGACCTCAGGCCTTCAAGGTCCTGACCAATCTGTAGCTTCCTCTTTTGGGACTAATCTCTGGTCAGACAGGGGCCACCTTGTGGTTCCGCTGTGGAACTGCAACTACCCTTACCCCTGACCCCTCTCTGGTACTAGGGATGGAACCTGGAGCCTTCCACACTCTAGGCAAGTGTTATACCCCTGAGCTACAGCCCCAGCCACTGCACTGCCTTTCTAAAGCCCCCCCCCTGCTGGCGAAAGAAGTAATGGGGCAAGCAATTGCCAGTCCTGTACCCCTGTCCCCTGGCTCCATCTTCCCTCCTTGGCAGCTTTAGTCTCTTCCCCAACTCTTCCCTGCTGCGGTCCCAACCACTCTGCAGGGCTGCTTGTCTGTACTTTCTAGGTGTTGTACTTTCTAGGTATCTTGGCAAATAAAACAGAGTGGCCTAACCTTAGTTACTCTGATCAGGCCACGATCCAGGTAAGTAGTCAACAGAAAGCCAAGCTGTGGGATGAGAGCAGAGACAAAAGAAGTAGGGAGACAGCTGCCCAAGAAAGGCCCTGAGGATCTGCCTAATGACAGAACTTGCAATATTGCCCCAAAGAGGGGAGGTTGTGGTACACAGGACATAAGCTTCGGGCTTTGAAGGAGCACTAGTCGGGGTGGGTAGCCCTGTGTCACCATGTCTGTCAAGGCCAACATCACTCCATACAAAGACATAAGGCCTGAGAACCTTCCACACTATCTCATCCCATTGCACCTCATATGCTTCTAAGTTTCTGGGTGTCATGTTAACTAAAATTTATTCTCAAAACCAAAGATACAGATATAACCATTAAACACATATTTGCATAGCATTTTAGAGAAAGACAGGAAATTAAAAGAACAATAAAATTTAAACAGACTAATTTTCATCAGGAAAAAAAACATCAGAGAGCTAACCTCCAAAAGTACCAGGCACTGACAATCACTAGGGGAGTCTACCAACCACGTAAAGACTAGATTATGCTAATATCTAATATTACTAAATTGTTCAAAAGTATAAAAAGGAATATTTTTAATTCTTTTTATGGAACCAATAAACAACAACAACAACAAAAAGAAAATCATTAATACTAAAGCCTGACCAAAGATGCCCTGCTCTTGCCAAAAGACAGACAACAAATAGGGAAAATATATTTTCAGCTCACATCAAAAACAAAGGGTAGGCCGGGCGTGGTGGCGCACGCCTGTAATCCCAGCGGCTCGGGAGGCGGAGGCGGGAGGATCGCAAGTTCGAGACCAGAGGCAGCCTGCGTAACTTAGTGAGACCCTGTCTCAAAAAGTAAAAAAAAAAAAATGGACTGAGGTGCAGCTCAGTGGTCCAGCACTTGCAGAGCATGCAGGCGCGAGGCCTTGGGTTCAACCCCAGTAAAAAAAAAAAAAAAAAAAAAAAACAAAGGGCAAAGATTACATCACAATATAAAAGGAGGTCCTAGAAATGATTAAGAAAAAGACCAAAAGCCAACAGAGGATGGGCAAAATAGGGTGGGAATGGTGGTGGATACTTACAATCCCAGCACCAGGGAGAATGAGGCAAGAGGATGGTGAGTTCAAGGACAATGTGGGCTACACAGTGAGACCCTGTCTCAAAACAAAACAAAGCAAAACGAAAACAGAAAACGGCAAAGTAAATGGATACTCACAGAAAAGGAAACAGTTTTTTATCATAGGAGAAATGCTCAAGCTCACTAATGATGAGATGAAAATTAAATCAATATAACACACTATTTTACCTATCAAATAATAGTTTGATAACACCATATTAATGTAGCTATAAGGAATCTCATACACATCTTTGGTGGGACAGGGTGGAGAGCAATTCAGCAATGTCTATCAAATTTACAGAAGAATATATCCTTTAACTCAGAAATCCCAATTCTATGATCATCTTCTACAGAGATATCTCTCTGTACAGATGCATAATTATATATGTAGGGCCAGGCGCAGTGGTGCACGCCTGTAATCCCAGCAACTTGGAAGGCAGAGGCAGGAGGATTGCAAGTTCGAGACCAGAGGCAGTCTGCGTAACTCAGCGAGACCCTGTCTCAAAAAAGTTAAAAAAATGGGCTGGGGGCACAGCTCAGTGGTCCAGCACTTGCAGAGCATGCAGGCGTGAGGCCCTGGGTTTCAACCCCCAGTACCACAGAAAAAAAAAATTATATATGTAGAAGGTTAGCTCTGGGAAGCATTATTTTTAATAGCAAAAAATCAGAAACAAACCTAACTGACCATCAAAAGGAAGACAAGGAAGGAGTGCCTGATTCATTGTGTGCGTGCGTGCGTGTGTGTATGTATATATATATGTATATATATATATATATATATTTTTTTTTAATTCAGGTTTTTAAAACTATGTGAATATTGCTTACTTTAAAAAATTGGTGCTAGGCCAGGCTCGGTGGCGCACGCCTGTAATCCCAGCACTTTGGGAGGCAGAGGCAGGAGGATCGAAAGTTCAAGACCAGAGGCAGTCTGCATAACTTAGCAAGACCCTGTCTCAAAAAAAGTATAAAAATGGGCTAGGGGTACAGCTTAGTGGTCCAGCACTTGCAGAGCATGCAAGTACAAGGCCCTGGGTTCAACCCCCAGTACCACAAAAATAGAAAAAAACATTGGTGCTAGAAAAACAAAAAAGATTAAAAAGAAATTGGTACTGATGGCGTGGTGGTGCATGCCTGTAATCCCAACAACTTGGGAGGCAGAGGCAGTAGGATCGCAAATTGGAGGCCAGAGGAAGCCTGCATAACTTAGTGAGACCTGGTCTCAAGATAAAAGATTTTAAAAAGGACCTAGGGGAGCAACTCAGTGATAGTACTTGCAAAGTATGCACAAGCCCTGTGTTTCACCTCTCAGTTCCACACACTCCCCCAAAAAATTGTGTTAAAATTGTATTTGGATGGGCCTGCAGTTGTACCACTGTGGTGTCCAATCTCGTCAGATCTTACAAATGAAGCAGGGTCACGTCTTGTATTAAAATTGTGTTGTTGTGTGCCCTGGAGTTGTGTCTGACTCATAGTGATGCTAATAGGGTTTTAAATGGCTGATTGTTTCCCCAGGAGTGGATTGCCATGTCCTTCTCCCATTGTGTTAAAATTAGGTTTAGTTAAAATAGCAGTGATAAAGCAATGTAAAGATGTTTTATAAAATCACCTTTAGAATGCTTGCCTTATCTTAGATTCCAGAAATCATCAACTTTTGTCTCAATTTTATAGTTTAAAGATGTTACTGATTTTGCTTTTTTCTCTAAGTTTGAAAACAGGCTTTGCTCTAAATCATTTAGTCTGCCTCAGAGACAAATATCCTATCTGGGACCCTAAAATTTCTGCTCAGATTGTCCTCAGCTGAGAAGACATTTTTATTTATATTCCTTCATTTCTCTCATCTCCTGCCTTTTACTAGAATCAAATATATTACTTGTCAGTTTTATTTGGAACACACAAAAATCACAATGACCTTTCATGCAGGGCCTTTGAGTATGAACATGAACATGAATGTGGGGTACAGCAAAACAAGACTCCCCGTACTGAGCCCAATGAACACACAAAGAATGGGTGAAATAACTGGGGAGAAAAGCTAAGCTTAAGCAAAGCCACATGGTTGACCACACATGTTCAACTGCAGAGGTCACTCTGCAGCCAGGGCCCCTCTGCTCAGAAGACGGTCCCAGAAATCACTGATAATGTCCCAGAAAAGAGGCGGGAAGCCAGGAGGCTTAAATCTCAGACTCAGGAATGCTACAATTCACTCACACATTTACTGACAGCGCTTTCTTCAGGGTAGCTTTTCTCTTCTGAAAGGTGGGCCTCTAACCTTGTACTTTTCCACCTGGTGGGGAGGGAGGACCTCAGTGCATTCCCATCAATGCTCCTCTGTGAAGGTTGACACCATACCCTGGAGGAGCCCATCAAGACAAAAGGAACCATAAAGAAAGTACCAGAAGGAAGATGAGTATCTCTCCTCCCAGCAGATTTAACCAGAGGATCTAAGCCAGGAGAAAGTGTTGACCTGACGGGGCACATCAAGGGAGCCCAAGGCAGGGAAGCCCACCAGTAAGCAGGATGATCACTGGATGGAGGAACCAAACATGGAGACAGGAACAAAGGACAATACACACAACCCCTGAGGCCTCTCGTTTTTCTGTGAGGCACCCTACAATGAGAACAAGGAGGAAGCAGCATGGCAACCAACCTGACAAAAATGAATCTACAAAGCATAATGCCAAGGGCACTACTGTCATGTGTTAGTAGGAAGGGCAGGGATCACAATGGGCCACGGACACAGGCTAGTGAGTTACCTGTTGAACAGTCCATGTGCGTCAGGCTGAGCTCGCTGGTGGCTTTCATTTTCTTGGTGGTATGCTCTGAGGTAGTGGGTGAGACCAGAGGGCTTGTGGTAGAGAAACAGGAAGCAGCCACACCAAGGCTGCCATCTGGGGCCTGATCTACGTGCTCCATCTTCCTTTTCCTCGAGGGCAAGGCAATGATAGAAGGGGTCACTACTGATGCAGCCTGTGCTCTCCCAAGCAGGCAGCAGCCAGGGACTGAGTGCTGGAGCAGGAAGTGGTCTATCCGAGCTTTCAGGGATGGGTGGGGGACGGGCTGGGAGTGTGCAGTAAAAGCAACCCCTGTGAAAGGGTCGCTGGGCACACGGCCCCAGGCAGCTTCGCTGCGATTGCACTTCTCCAGGGTGCTCTGGTCCACAACCTTGCCTGAGGGCAGCAGCATGGGGCAAGGCATGATCTCCAGGGTGATGGGGTCCAGGAACTCCTCAGGCACGTCTCCAATCACTTCGCTCAGCTCCTGCAGGCTGGATGGGGCCTGCTGGCCCTCAGCCTGGCCTCCTAGGGCCCAGTCACTCTCCATGGGTGAGGACTGAGGCAGGCTCTCTGAAGCCATCAGCAGGACACTGTCTATCACCTCCTGAGAACAGGTCTTGGCTGGCTGGCCCCATACCTCCAATCGCTTGATGGAAGGGATGCCACTGCCTGTCACGTGGGTGATACAGATCCTGAGGTGGGCCACATGGCTAAGGGAAAGAGCCCCTTTATTCCAGAGCTCCTGGGCCACAACAGTAGGGGAGGGGAGTGTGACTTCCACTGGGCTAAAAGGAGGCCTGGCCTTGAAGCCCCTGTGGCTGAACACCACTTGGCTCTGGTTTTTCAGTATAACTTTGCCCACCAAGGTGAATGCCTCTTTGTCTGGGACAGATGGCTCAGCTGGTCCCAGGGTCTGGCACTCAGGTGAACTCCAAGAGGCTCTGCTGGATAAGGCAGATGTGTACATTTCCAGGCCAGTGACATTCTGGCCTCCTCCAGCTGTGAGGTCTATGTTAATCCTACAAATTTCCACAATAAAGGGAAAGGAAACTGTCACGTAGACTGGTGGCTTAATGAAATATTCTGTCCTAAAACCACGGCTTCTCTTTGTGAGGTCTTCAGAGATGAGATTTTCTACTTCATAACCATCAGCTGATATCTAGATTTAATGACAAATGAGACAAACCGATCTAAATAAAGACAACTGGTTTTCAAGAACTTGTCATTTTAAAGAAAACTCTTTAAAGAGAGCCTCGAATTCCTTATTTTAAATTTTCCTTTATTAAACTGAATTGTCCCAGGTATTTTTTAAGATACCCAAGATCAGATCAAAAGCTGAAGGCAACTGTGTCTCCAAGTATGGCTCAATCTTAAAAATACGAATAATAAAACTCTGCCCAACCCAGCCAAAAAGCCCTTCAAAATACCATATCTGAGAAGGAACAGATATACTAGTGTTGGGTTTTTGTTGTTGTTGTTGTTGTTGTTGTTGTTTTGTGTGTGGTACTGGGGGTTGAACCCAGGGCCTCACACTTGCATTCTTTGCAAGTGTTGGACCACTGAGCTGCACCCCAACCCATTTTTTTACTTTTTGAGACAGGGTCTCGCTAAGTTATGCAGACTGCCTCTGGTCTCGAACTTGCGATCCTTCTGCCTCCACCTCCCCAGCCGCTGGGATTACAGGCGTGAGCCACCACGCTTGGCTCTAGTGTTGGGTTTTTTAGGTTGTTTTGTTTTGTTTTGTTGGCCCCCAGAGGATGAAAACATACCAATTTAGAAGAATACCAAAAATGCTCTTTTTTTTTTTTTTTTGGTGGTACAGGGGTGCTGAGCCCAGGGTCTCATGCATACTTTGCAACTGCTCTACCACTAGGCTGTTCCCCCAGCCCTTTTTCAAATTCTCTATCTTGAGAAAAGGCTGGAGTTTATCTCGGTTGGTAGAGTGCTGCTCTGCACTCTCTGAGGCCCTGGGTTCAATCCCCAACACCACAAAAAATGGAAGAAGGATATGGCAGCCCACTCCCAAAACAATCCTGAAACAATCAGCTGTTGAAAACTCTATAAAGGTCTCTATGATTCGGACTCAATTCAACAGCGCCTAATACCAATAACAACAGTCCCAGGAAAAGGTCTCACAGTAAGTTACGCAGGTTGCCTCTGGCCTCAAACTTGCAATCTTCCTGCCTTCACCTCCCAAGTCACAGAGATTACAGGTGCATGCCACAGCACCCAGCCCAAAAATGTTCTTTATTAAATTTCTTAATTTTGTATTTGGACCCTACCAATTATAAGTTTCCATAGGAAGGCATAATAAACAGCCTGCTTATGAATCTGTGAATGATGACACTTGGAAAAAAAAATGTGTCAACAGGAATAAAAGCCACAAAATCATAAGAGAAATTTAAAATAGTGAATGAGCTGGAATCAGATTTGAAATTTCTTCTCCTTTTACAATTTCTAATACTCATCATCCCCTACATGTCTGTGAGCTTGTCATGCTGTGGGGACTTGTGTGTTGTTGTGATGCTGAAAGCTATGTCACCGGTATTTCCGATACCAGGAGGGCCACCCATGGTGGATAGGGTACAGCTGAGCTTACAGACTAAAACAGACTAGAGAGAAGCACCCAACAGCCCACTCATGTAACAATTAGCCATTGAAAACCCTATGAATAGCAGAGAAACACCGTCAAATATAGTGCCGGCAAATGAGCCCCCCCAGGCTGAAAGGCACTCAAGAAATGACAGAGGAAGAGTTGCCTCCTCAAAGTAATTGTTGTTAAGTGCCATTGAGGCGGGTCCAATTCACAGCAACTACCCTACCTGACACTGGGCCATGACTGGCACTATTGTCAGTTCTTCTCTGTTAGTCATAGGGTTTCCAATGACTGCATGTTTCAGGAGTTGAGTGCCAGGTCCTTCTCCCAAGCCTACAGCACCTGGTATTTCCAGGCAGTCTCCCATCCAAGTCCTAACTAGGTATGATCCTGCTTGGCTTCTGAGATCTGATAAGATCAAATGCCAGGGTGGTGTCAACCTTAATGCTGGGAATGGAGTAAAGCACCTGGGACCTCCTTTTGCTGATGTGGCATGACTCAAAATGAGAAGAAACATAGCGGCTGCAACAATGGGCTCAAGCATAAAAAGACCGTGCGCTTGGCACAGTGCTGGGAGGTAGTTGGTTCTGCTGTATTTAGGGTTGCTATGAGTTGGATGTGACTCAACAGGCACCTAACAACAAATGCTCATCATGCTGTTGTTGTTGTTTTGGGTGCCATGGAGTCTGGTGTGACTCATAGTGACCCTATATACAACAGAACAAAGCACTGTCCAACACTGTGCCACAGGGTTTTCAATGGCTAATTTTTTCGGGATTATTTCGGGAGTGGGTTTTCAGGTCCTCCTCCTGTTTTTGCAGTGCTAGGGATCAAACCCAGGGCCTCAGAGCACACAGAGCAGCACTCTACCAATTGAGCAAACCCCCAGCCCAATATTCATTACAACAAATGGAAATTTTAGGATATCTATGTCTGAAGGAGACAAGATAATTTGGGAACTTAAAGTAGTATGTCATGTACAGAACTCCAAATTAGGGACAGGGTTGAATTTTTCCCTTGTTTCCTTATTCCTTGCTTTGCTCCTTTGCACAAGAAGGGAGGTACCTTAACTCAAATAATAAACAGAAGGGTGGGCATGGTGGTGCACACCTATAATCCCAGCACTCAGGAGGCTGAGGCAAAAGAATCTTAGAGTTCAAAGCCAGCATGGGCTACACAGTGAGTTGGAGGCCAGCCTGAGGTACACAGAGAAAGCTTGTCTGAGTGGAAAAAAAATGAGGGGAGAGGAAGTATTTCTACCTTTGCTATACTTTGAGTAGAAATGAAATTGATCCTCCAGGAGGGGAAGAGCACAGTGAAGACGGCCCTGTACACAGTGAGTCACAGCTCACTTCATAACGGTGCTCTATGATTCTAGAGGTGAGCCTGCCCCATACTTACCTTAGTGCTAGCTGGTGGAATCTAAGGGTGAACTTACAGTAAGACAGAATTGAGTCCATATACACAAAGTAGGAAATAGGGAAAAACATGAAAAATATGTATTGTATACTTATGTGCATATATCTGTTTGGTTTACCTTGTTGCAGTGAATTGTTGGTCTGAACTGTGGTAGACAAAGATTTATTACCATCTTTGTGGCTGAAAGGGTAACTTCCAAGCATCAGAAACAGCCTTAAATAAAAAATAAAACTTGGTTAATTAGTCAGACAAGTTAAAATTCAGTCCTAACCTTTTAAGAGTTGATTCCTAAGAGAAGAGGATCAAACAAGAACAAAACCTTCAACACACATATTCTCTTAATCCATGCTCACTCTCCCTGTGAACAACACGTGATGCTGGGAAAAACTAGTCACTGAAAAGTCATGAAAGAGACTTCTATCGCAGGCTCCACAGGCTGGCAAAGCCCGACAGTACTTTGGCTGACAGCTATGCCAAAGAGTGACAGCAGGGCCTGTCAGCACTGCAGGGGGCTCCCCACAGGAAAGGGACAGCCAGAGTGGCTGAGCTTGGAAAAGAACAGAGGGTTTAGAGAGGAAAGGGTCACAAGAAATAATAATAGTGGTGCTGGACACCTCTGTTGTTTAATACTTGTCAATGCAATTGTTTTCTTCTTGAACAAAACAATTAGCCAGGCACAGTGGTGCACATCTGTAATCCCAGGGACTCAGAAGCAGGAGGGTTGTGAGTTTGAGGCCAGAGACAGCCTGACTCAAAAATAAAAAAGGAGGTTGGGGGTGCAGCCCAGTGGTAGAGCACTTGCAAAGCATGTGCAAGCCCAAGTACTGCAATTAATTAATAATTAAACAAATTAGAAGACTCAAAATCATTACTGAGAAGACTGTGGGGTTTTTTATGGGATTATACTGAATTTGCAGAGCAATTTAGGGAGCTACTATATCTTTATGAAATTCACAAGTATAGCATTTCTGTTCACTGATTTAGACTACACCATATTTCTCCTTGATGAATTACTATTAGGGTGGCCTATAAGGAATATTTGAAGTAATACTAACAACAATATGATCACAAATGGCAGCTGGTGTTTACTGAATGCTATGTGTCAGGCTTTATGTTAAATAGATAATGTGCATCTATCTTCTTTAATCCTCATAACCCTAAGGTGAATACTAATATCCTTCTTTGGAGGATGAAGAAACTGAGGTCTGAAAGAGACGTTATTTCCTCAAATTTCCTCAAGTACTCTGGTTACTTACTGCCACATGGACACCATTTGCATGAAAGGATTTACCAGTAAATTGGGTAGCTTAAAATTATATATTCTAAGATAACTTACAGTTTTTTTCTTCTGTTACTTAGATCAAAGTTTGATATCATTCATTGAAAAAAATTCTTTGACATTTTAATGTAGCTATGCTCTGTAATACAGAAATGTGGAAACCTAGTAGGGCGCCATGGCACACGCGTGTAATCCCAGTGGCTGGGGAGGCAGAGGCAGGAGGATCGCAAGTTCGAAACCAGAGGCAGTCTGTGTAACTTAGTGAGACCCTGTCTCAAAAAGTAAAAAAAAAATGGGCTGGGGATACTGCTCAGTGGTCCAGCACTTGCAAAGCATGCAGGCACAAGGCCCTCGGTTCAACCCTCAGTACCGCAAAAAAAAAAAAAAAAAAAAAAAAAAAAAAAGGAAATGTGGAAACCTCACCTGCCCTTTCCAACATGAGTTGGATAATGCTTCAAATTATTTTCTAAGGAAAATCTTAGTGGTTCCTGCTCATTCCTACTTCCTCTTCCCACCTGTATGGAGTTAAGTAAGTCTTCTAGTGAAGCATCTCACTTCATGAGGCTGCTCTTTCCTGGCATTGTGTCTAAGACACAGCTCTGTAAGGTTAAGAGCTGTTTTCATAGCTTATCAAAATGATCATCATCTTTGAGACCCATAAGAACATTTTTCCTTTGGTCTCAATCCTAGAATAATTGCTTCTCCCAAGAAACTCAATACTTTATGGTATGATCACAGATCACATTTTTCCTTTACTTTGGCTGCTAAAAAACTCAGAATAAGCCAGGCACTGTGATCCCTCAAGTTTCTCTTTGCCTAAAATCTTTACTTTTTTTACGTCATATGTCAATGTCATGTATTCTATGTTGAGAGTTACTTAAAATCACTTTAGAACAGGAAGAGTATAAATCATTAATAAATCACCTCTTTTTTGTGGATATTTAGGTTGTCAGCCTCCTTATAATATTAAGATAAACATAAGTAGAATTTTGTTTTTTCCCCCCTTTGGTCTCTGTAATAGTTAAGCTCATTGTCTCTGTGGCAGAGAAACCAACTGAGGCAAACTTATGAGGGAAGAGATATTTATTGGGGGCTTACAGCTAGAGGATTTTAGTCCACACAGGCAGGTGTGGAGGCAGAGTAGGCATGGCAGGGCCTGTGGTAGACTGCCTTATATCTTCATGATCAGGAAGCAGAGAGACCTTACCAGAACCACAGATCTGGGTAAAAACCTCCAAAGGCCTGCACCCAGTGACTCTTTTCTGACAAGCTAGATCCCGCCTCCCAAGGCTCCATAACCTCCCGGAACAGTGCGAACAGCTGGGGATCCCATGTTCAAACACATTTAGATCCAAACTATAGCAGCCTTAGTAGAATTTTAATTTTTTTCTTAATGGATCCTACATGTTTCTTGTTAAGGCTATTATTAATGAATAAGATCTCTTTTTAACTGGCAATTTAATGTTATCCATTTATTAAAAATTAGTGTATACCCAGTGTACAAAACAATGGGTTTCATTATGACATTTTCATAAACACATCACGTACTTTGAGCATATTTATCCCCCATTACTCTTTCTTGTCCCTCTTCCCCCTCCCACTGGTCTCCTTTCTCTTCCCGGTCCCCCTTCTATTTCTATGCCTTTTTAAATAAATTCTAGATGTTGTATATAAGAGAAAACGTGTGGTATTTATCTTTCTGAGTCTGGTTTACTTCACTTAACATGATGATCTTCATCCATTTTTCTGCAGATAACATAATTTCATTCTCCTTCTTCCCCTCCTCTGTCGTCGTCGTCTTTTTTTTTTCAGTATTTGGGGGTTGAACCCAGGGCCTCGCACATACTCTGTAAGTGCTCTACAACTGGACGCACTCCTTGCCTTTTTAAAAAAATCCTGAGACAGGATCTTGCTAAATTATGCAGGCTGCCTCTGGCCTTGAACCTGCACCTGTGATCCTCCTGCCTCTGCCTCTGCCTTCTGAATTGATGGGATTATGGGTGTAAACCACTATGCCCAAATAATTTCATGTCTTCTCTATGGCTGAATAAAACTCCACTATATATATATATATATATATATATATATATATATATATATATATACACACACATACATTTTCCTTACCCATTCATCTGTTATGGACAACTAGACTGATTATATAACTTAGCTATTGTGAATAGTGCTGCAATAAACATAGATGTCCAGGTAACTCTGTCCTATGCTTAAGATTCCTTCAGGTTATATACCTAAGAGTAGGATAGCTGGATTATATGATGGCTCTTGTTTTTTTGAGAAATCTGCACACTGATTTCCATAGTGGCTGCATTAATTTACATGCCGATCATTGGCATATTAGGGTTCCTTTTTCTCTGCATCCTTGCCAGCCAGTGTTGTTTGCTTTCTCTCTCTCTCTCTCTCTCTCTCTCTCTCTCTCTCTGTTTTGCAGATCTGGAGGGTTGAACCCAGGTCCTTGTGCATGCTAGGCAAGTGCTCTACCACTGAGCTGCACTCATGCTTTATTTATTTATTAGTATGGTTTTACCAAATTGTGCAGGCTGCTTCTGGCCTCAAATTTGCAGTCCTCTGCCTCAGCCTCCTAAGTAGCTGGCTCTACAGGCCTGCGTCATGGTGCCCAGCTTGTTATTTGCTTTCTTGATGATAGTAATTCCGACTGGAGTGAGAAAGAATCTCAATGTAGTTTTGATTTGCATTTCTCTGACAGCTAAGAATGTTGAACATTTTTTTGTATACTTATTGGCCAATTATACTCCTTTTGAGAACTGTCTGTTCAATTCATTTGCCCGTTTATTGACTGGATCTTTTTTGGTGTTTAATTTTTTGGGTTCTTTATATATTCTGGATATCAATCCCCTGTAAAATGAATAGCTGGCAAAGATTTTTCTCCATTCTGTAGGCTGTCTCTTCACTCTGTTGTTTCCTTTGCTATGTGGAAGCTTTTTAATTTTATGCAGTCTCATTTTTCAATTCTTGCTATTATTCTCTGGGCTATTGGAATACTATTTAGAAAGTCCTAGCATATTGCTACATCTACATCTTGAAGTGTTTTCCTCTAGTAGTTTCAGAGTTTTAGGTCTTACATTTGATCCATTTTGAATTGATTTTTGCACAGGCTTAGAGAGAGGGGTCTAGTTTCATTCCTCTAAATGTGGATATCCAGTGTTCCTAACACCATTTGATGAAGAGGTACTCTTTTCTCCAACATATATTTTGGACACCTTTGTCAAAAATCAGATAGCTGATGCCATGTGAGTTTATTTCTGGGTCCTCTATTCTATTCCACTGGTCTACATGTCTATTCTTGAGCCAGTACCATGCTTTTTGTTCCTGTAGCTTTGCAGTATAATTTGAAACCAAGTATTGTGATACCTCTAGTATTGCTTTTTGTTTAGGATTGCACTGGTTACTTGGGGTCTTTTATGCTTCCATATGAATTTTAGGATTTTTTCTAAGAAAAATGTCATTAGAATTTTGATAGGGATAGCACTGTATCTGTTAAACACTTTTGGTAAAAATAAACATTTTTATGATATTAATTTCTGCTCATCCATAAATGTGGGATATCTTTCCATCTTCCAGATTCTTCAATTTCTTTCTGTCAATGCTTTAAAGTTTTCATATAGAGTTCTTTCACCTCTTACGTTTATTCCTATGTATTTTTTAATTTTTTGAGGCTATTGTGAATAGAATTGTTTTCCTGGGTTTTTTCTCAGCAGGTCTATTCTTGGTATATACGAATGCTACTGATTTTGGTATGTTGATTTTTGTATCTTGTTACTTTGCTCATGTTGATTTTTGTATCTTGTTACTTTGCTCAAAGTCTTAATCAGATCTAAGAGTTTTCTGGAGTCTTTAAGGTTCTTTTAAGTATAGGATATTATCATCTACAAATACTGACAATTTGACTTTTTCCTTTTCTATTTGTATCTCTTATATTTCTTTTTCTATCCTTATCCATCTGGCTAAAACTTTAGACACTATATTGAATAAGAGTGGAGAAAGTGGACACTCTTGTTTCATTCTCAATTGTGGTGGAAATGCTTTGTTTTTTCCCTTGTAGAATACTGCTGGCTATATGTTCACCAAATATAGGGTTTATTCTGCTGTGGTGTGTTCTTTCTGTTATTTTTGTTTGTTTGTTTTGTTTTTCTTTCTTCCCCCACTTGAGACAGAGTCTTGCAGTGTACTTCAGGTTGGTCTGGAACTCATGTTGATCTTCCTGCCTCAGCCTCCCAAGTGCTGGGATTACAGGTGAGTGCCACTACACCCAGCTCTCTATTCCTAGTTTCTTCAGAGCTTTTATCATAAAGGGATGCTGGACTTTTTGAAAGGTCTTTTCTGCATCTATTGAGATGGTTATGTGATTTCTGTCCCTGAGTCTATTTAGGTAGTGTATTACATTTACTGGTTTGCATATGTTGAACCACACATCCCTGGAATAAAACCAACTTGTTCATACTGTATGATCTTTCCAGTGTGTTCTTGAAACTAAGATGTTAGTTTGTCTTTTATTGAGAATTTTTGTGTCTGTATATTAGGGAAGTTAGTCTACAGTTTTCTTTTTCTGTTGTGTCCTTATCTGGTTTTATTATCAGAGTAATACTGTACAGAATGAGTTTGGGAGTATGCCTTCCCTTTCTATTTTACAGAATAGTTTCAGGACCGTTGGTGTCAGGTTTTTCTTTAATGGTCTGCTAGAATTCAGCAGGGAATCCATCTGGACCTGGGCTTTTCTTTGCTAGGAGACTATTACTGTTTCAATCTCACTGCTTGTTCCAGATCTATTTAAGTTGTTTATATCTTCTTGGCCTAATTTTCATAGGTCATATGTGTCTGAGTGGGCTGGGATTTAGCTCAGCTGGTAGAGCGCTGCTCTGCAGTCTCTGAGGTCCCAGGTTCGATTCCCAGCACCGCAAAAATGGGAGAAGGACATGGCAATCTACTTGGAGGCAATCCCGAAACAGTCAGCCATTGAAAACCCTATGAGGTTTTCATAGCTTGACGGCACCTAACAACAATATATGTCTGGAAATTTATCTATTTCTTCTAGATTTTCCAGCTTATTGTAATTTTAAGTTTTCAAAGTATTTCTCATAATCCTCTGAATTCCACTGCAATCTGTTGTAATGTCCTCTTCTTCATCTCAAATATTAATTTTTTTCTTTTTTTTTTTCCCCTTTTTCTTTTCTTTTTGGTTTGGCTAAGGGTTTGTCAATTTTATTAGACACGGAACAATGTGAGGCAGGTTCAAGAAATGCTGAATATGCCACTTAAATAGCCAGGTTTATTTTGGTTTGTTTTTTTTGTTTTGAGATGGGGTCTCACTATGCTCCCAGACCACTCTCAACTCATTGGTTCAAGTGATCCTTCCACCTCAGCCTGAGCAGCTGGGACTGTAGATATACCAGCACAAAGGGCTTGAATATGCCACTTATCTGGAGGCAGGAATAGGAGGATGAGGAAGGCTCTGGATGTCATGCCAAGGGACTTAAGACTATTATCCCCGGGCTGAATTAGTGTTTCTTCAAACTGCAGGTCAAGAACCAAGAACATCAACTACTGATTCATAACCAGTAATTTTTAAAAATTAATAGAAAGAAAATATCAGAATATACCACACATAAAGGCAAGCATTGTTTTTTGAAGCTTTTGGTTACATGTATATGTGTACACACATATACTTATTTATTCATTCACTCAGGTTTTGATAGAAAAGGCAATTCTTTTTTTTTTATTCTTTTTTTCCCCATCCCTTTATTGGTAAATGATGGTGGGGTACAGAGTAATACAGCATTGGTTTTTTCCATTATGCAACTGTTACATCACTTTTGATTACACTTTTATCAACTTACAAAGTTTCTGGAGCTTTATGCAATCTTCACTTTCCTCTGCTAGTTCCCTCCTTCCTTCTTTCTACTCTTTATATTGTCCCTTCTTCACTAAGTCTGTGTATTTTTATATATCAATTTATGTATGGGATTTCTTCTTCCTTTAAGTAAGATTCAGCTCCCATATATGAGAACATATGGTATTTCTCTTTTTGAGTAAAAGGCAATTCTTACTAAGAGTTGTAGAAGAAGGAAAGAAAAAAAAAGAGAAAGAAAGAAAGAGAATAAGAGGGAGTGAGGAAGGAAAGAAGGGAGGAAGAGGGGGGAGGGGGAGGGAGAGAGAGAGAGAGAGAGAAACCCTACTGATCAGAGGGAAGTCACAGAAGGCTTAACAACCAGGAAGAGAAATGACACTAATAAAAGTCTGCCATTAACCTCCTAGATGACAAAAGCAATTCTGAACCACTTAAAAGCAATTCACCCTTCAAGGGCTTCCCTTTCCTCTGGCTGACATGTGCTGTGATCTTTCTGTACTACAGGAGGGGCTATCTTTGCAAATGGCTGCCTGAAGACAGCAGAGATGAGCACCAAGGTACAAACTACTCAGAAATAAACTGGTATTCTCAGTTTTTCCCTTAACATTTTCTCCCTTTAATATTTTTGAGGGAGGGATATTATATTTAAGGTATTACTGAGCCTATTACAAAGATTTCAAAGCTATTTTGTAAGAATTGTGTATTTTAAAAATATTTAACGAAACCTTTTATTTGAAGATACTTCTAGGTTCATGTGTAGTTGTAGGAAACAATAGTATTCTTCACCCAGTTTCTCCAATGGTAATTCTTACACAGCTATAATACATCTTAAGTAGGAAATTGGCAATGATAACTCACTCAAGGCAATCCCGAAACAATCTGCCCCTTTGAGGGTTACTATGAGTAGGACACGACTCGATGGCACCTAACAACAACAACTCACTCATATTTCATCAGTTTTACATGTTCTCAATTGTGTGTGCCTATCTATTCAGTCCTATGCAATTTTGTTCTGTTAGATTTGTGTAATCAACATTATATCCAAGATACAGAATCAATCACCACAAGGATCCCTTGTGCTACCTTCCAAAAAAAATGTTTGTTTTATAAATCCAAATACTTTTTTGTGTGTCATATGGTGCTGGAGATCAAACCCAAGGCCTCACACATTCTGTGCAAGTGCTCTACTACTGAACTACACCCTCAGCCCCCAAATACTCTTATTACCACAGAAGTCCTTTAGTTCTTCACCCAGATCTAAGCTCCTTAACATAAGACTCAAGCTCCACCGCTCACACTGTTAGAAACAAAATTGAGTGACACATTTATCCTTACTGTTCATGACACTTGAATGATAAATGTTAACTATGCAGAAAAATGCAAAACTCTATATAAAGAAAAAGAACACAAAACCTAGAAGTATTATGATCACACATTTGTTAAAAATGTGCATCTAGAGCTAGGTATTATGGTGCAGGCTTATAATCTCAGCACTCATAAGTCTGAGGCAGGAGGATCAAGAGTTCCAAGCCAATCTGGTCTACATAGCAAAATCTTGTCTCATACATACATACATACATACATACATACCTGAAAAAAGCACACAACAAAAAAACCTACACGTAGGCATATGTATACATGAAAGCATATGTATACGTGAATAGTTCGAGAGATAACAGTGAGCATGCAGAAATTCAAACATGTAATGCACTAGACTAGTGAGATTAAGTTATCAAGTCCTTTTCTGTGTTTAAAGCAGAGGTTAGTAGTTAAATAAGCCCGCAGCTATACCACTATGGTGTCTGATCCCATCAGATGTCAGAAGCTAGGCAGGGTTGGGCCTGGTTACTACTTGGATGGGAGACCACCTGGGAACACCAGGTGTTGTAGGCTTGGGAAAAGGACCCAGGAACCCACTCCCAAAAAACAATCAGCCACTGAAAACCCTATGAATAGCAGAGAAGCCAATAATACTATTTTGCCTGTTGTATGTAGGGTCGCCGCTAGGAGTCAGATGCCGACTTGACGGCACCAAACAACAAATAGTTAAACACCTGGACTGGATTTCTAAGATTGCAGGAAGACCTTATGGAGGACTGAGCACCCATATCCATGCTCTGGGTTCTTCTTGAAGCTGAGAGCCCCTATAGGTCTGAATATCAAGATGGAGACAAACCTTTTTCTGCTTCTCTATATTCAGGCTTGGGGCTGAGATTTAGTTCAGTTGGTAGAGCGCCGCTCTGCAGTCTGAGGTCCTAGGTTCGATTCCCAGCACTGCAAAAAACAGCAGTAGGACATGGCAATCCACTCCCAAGGCAATCCTGAAACAATCAGCCACTGAAAACCCTATAAGGGTTGCCATGAGGCAGACACAACTCGACAGCACCTAACAACAACAACAACAACAACAACATATTTGGGCTCAGGAAGGGAAAGTATAAGAACCAAGAAGGGATCCAGAAGTATAGTGACCAACTGTACTGGTCTAGCTAGGACTGAGATATTTTCCAGAACAAGGGACTTTAGCACTAAAACTGGGAAAGTCACCGGGCACATTGGCTCACGCGTGTAATCCCAGCAACTTGGGAGGAGGCAGAAAGATCGCAGGTTTGAGGCCAGAGGCAGCCTATGTAACTTAATGAGACCCTGTCTCAAGATTAAAAAAAAAAAAAAAAATGGGCTGGGGGTGCAGTCCAGGGATAGAGTACTTCCAAAATATGTGCAAGGCCCTGGATTCAACCCCCAAGTACTGCAAAAAACCAAACCAAAACAAACAAACAAACTGAGAAAGTCCCAGGCAAGCTGGGATAAGTTGGTCAACTTGCCCAAAAGGTTGCTACCTGTGCTCCCCTGCAGTTTGAAGCAACCAAGTAAACCTTTTGTTGAGGTTCAAAACTTGGAGGTAGAGGAGTGGGGAGGGATAATATGGAAGAGAATAAGGTGACCATGACTTTCTGAACACTTGTCCACCTATCCTCTTTTGCGTACAAAGAAGTTGCGACAGCCGAGTTATACAATCTGATTTTGAATCTCACAAAAATGTAATGGAAAGTAATTCTGACAGATACACATATTTTAAAGACTAGGTTCAAACAGGTTACAGAAGGAAAAAGAAGAAGAAAAGATTACCTGTCAAATAAGAGAAAAGCATTTAACCTCAAAGAGTAGGTGGAATACCAATGCAGCAAGCAATTTTATAAATTGGGCACTTCAGCCTTTAAACATGCATAATACTTCTTATAATTTCTAAATTGAGTTACTTGTCCACCCATGAAAAAAAGTTTGACTTATGTGCATTTTTCCTAGAGCTAGTTAAAAGACAGCTGTCCCAGTCTATCCCACATAGTAGCTCACCAGTGAGAGGTACACAGGAAAACCAAACACAGGTGTGCCCCAAAAGAAGCCTGTAATTTTATATTACATGCAGCTGAGTCACCCTGCATGGGCTTAACATATTCAAGGCACTGTGCTAGGCACAATGGACAGTTTTTGTTTTTGTTTTCTTTTTAATATTTTTGCAGTACTGGGGGTTGAACTCAGGGCATCACACTTGCATGCTTTGCAAGTGCTGGACCACTGAGCTGCACCCCCAGCCCATTTTTTTACTTTTTGAGACAGGGTCCTGCTAAATTACACAGACTGCCTGTGGTCTCAAACTTGTGATCCTCCTGCCTCTGCCTCCCGAGTTGCTGGGATTACAGGTGTGCGCCACAGTGCCTGGCTGAGTTTTATATTTGATTTTTGTGGTGCTGGTGGTTGAATCCATGGCCTTACACGTTAGGCAAGCATTCTACCAAGTTACACCCTCAACCCATGGACAGGTTTTACTATTTTATTTGTTTAGCACTGGGAGTTGAACTCAGGGCCTCACACATGCTAGGCAAGTATTCCACCACTGAGCTGTAATCCTCGCCCCATTTTTATCTTTATCTTTTTAATTAGTTAATTAATCTATTTATTTGCAGTACTAGAGGGGTTGATCCCTCAGCTCCTTTTCTATTTTCAGACAGGGTCTCACTAAGTTGCACAGCTTCTGGCCTTGAACTTACGATCCTCCTCCCTTAGCCTCCCAAGTAGTTAGGATTACATATATGCTCCATAGTACCCAGAACAATTTTTATTATTAAGAAACATGAAGGATCAAAACAATGCAGGGATGGGCAATTTTTCTTCTAAAAAAACTCAGTGTCAAAGAGATCTATAATTTACTCAGCACCTTCTTAACCATGTCAGTAAAATTCTGCAAGATCCCAGTTGAGATGACCAGGTTCTGCACATACAAACTTGACCCTAACTCTGTCCCTTTTCTCCAGGGCCTTATTCCATGTGCTCTTACCTCTCTCCTGAATTTTCACTTTATCTTTGACTAAGGCACTCTATCTTCAACACAAATTCATTCAAGTCTCTTCTGCATCCCCACTTCCCAAAATACTGTCTTGATGCTATGTCTCGCTCAGGGTTGCCAGGTTTAGCAAATAAAAATAGAGTGGCTGGCGATGGTTGCACAGACCTGTAATTCCAGCAGGAAGTTGAGGCATAAAGATGGAGAATTCAAAGTCAGCTGGGGCTACATAGTGAGTTCCAAGCCAGACTCAGCTATGGAGTGAGACTCTGTCTCAAACTAAACAAAACAAAAATAATGGTCCTCATGTACTCATGTACTATTTAGGACATATTTACACTTTAAAAAAAAATTATTTCTTGGATACTCACCACACCTGACGTAATACTCAATGATGAAAGACAAAGTATTCCCTTAAGATTAGGAACAAGACAAACATGTCTGTCACCACTTCTATTCAATGTCTTACCAGAATGTCTCGCCACAGAGCAATCAAGCAAAAAGAAATATAAAGAAATCCAAAGTGGAAAGATGTAAAACTGCCTCTATGTACAGATAACATAAGCCTATATACAGAAAATCCTAAAGAATCCACATTACAACCAAAAAGCTAATAAGCTAATGAGCTAATAAGTCCATTAAACAAAAGAGCAAGTTTTGATAGATTATGGTCAAAGGCCAATGGATTGCTATTTTAGTTAGCATGGACAGGAAGTTCTTTTTGAGGAAAGGACAAGAAGAGACCTGAATAATAGCGAGAGAAATTCCTTTTAAAGGAAGTTCTCACAGACCCCAAGTATTTACTTGTATTATGTTAATTACATATATAAAACCTCCCTACGTTGCTGGCTATAATACAATCAAACTTGAATCAACCAGACCTGCAGCCCACTGGACTTCCTAATTGGAGAGGTAACACATATCCTTCTTGTCTGAGCTGCTTGCTATGGAAAACATTTGCCAGATTTAGGAGCCACTGGCCCAACAGGCACTTATATAATTCCATTCTTCTATGTCCAATTTTAGTATGGGAATGTTAGGGGGAGTTTATGCAAGAGGAAAAGAAATGTGGAAGAGGAGGTTAAGAGGAAAATACTAATTCTGAAATGGCTTTTTCTCTTTTTTTGGACAGTACTTGAGGGTTGAACCCAGGGCCTAGCATATATTTTGCAAGTGCTCTACCATTGAGCTACATCCCCAGACCCTTTTATATTTTTTATCTTGAGACAGTATCTCACTAAGTTACACAGACTACCTCTGGCCTCGAACTCATGATCCTCCTTGCTTTCACCTCCCAAGATGCTGGGACTACAGGGATGTACCACCATGCCCAGCTTTGAAAGGGCTCTTTAAAGGAGGAAGAACCAACAAGTAAGTATAGCCAATCACTTTGAAACAAGAATGAGGACTTTTGTTTTAGAAGGTATGAAAAAAACACAGGAGAGAGAATTCCTGAAAGGTAAGTGAAGCTTTAAGAGATTCTTATTTTAAAACAAGTACATGGGCTGGATAGGGTGGCATACACCTGTAATCACAGCACTTGGGAGGCTGCAGAGTTTGAGACCAGCATGGACTACACAGTGAGACCCTGTATCAAAAATATCAAAGAAAGCTGGGCAGGGTGGCGCACGCCTGTAATCCCAGCAACTTGGGAGGCAGAGACAGGAGGACGGCAAGTTTGAGACCAGGAGCAGTCTGCTAACTTAGTGAGACCCTGTCTCAAAAAGTAAAAAAATTGGCTGGGGGTGCAGCTCAGTGGTCCAACATTTGCAGAGCATGCAAGCACGAGGCCCTGGGTTCAACCCCCAGTACTGAAAAAAAAAAAAAAAAAAATTAAAGAAAAAAGAAGTATATGAAAATCATTTTTTAAAAATTGGCTTTAGACAATACCTAAGCTTTTATTCTAAAAACTCAAAATAACTTTGACATAAGGCTACTAAACAGAGGACGAATAATGCAATAGGACTTACTATTGAACATTTTAAGATGTTTATTATTTACTGAGAGTAAAATGCACCAACTATCGGCAACCTGCTACTGGTAAGGGTTATAAATAATTCATAGTACCATACACTATTAAAACCACAGAAAAGAGCACAACTATGTCTCCTCAGCAGATTACCAAGCTTATATTCTGGCTTTGATAATTGTTCTGCAATACAGGTTGAGTATCCCTTATCCAAAATGCTTCACACCAGAAGTGCTTCAGATTTCAGGTTGTTCCAGATTGGGGAATATTTACATAGAATACTATTTGAATACCTGTAATCTGAAAAATCTAAAATTTTCCAATGCTCCAAATTCTAAAACTTGTTAAGAATCATGTCAATGCTCAAAAAGTTTCAGATGTGGGGCACTTTGGATTTTTGATTTTCAGATTAGGGATGCTCAACCTGCACCTGGTATGGTACACACACAGTTTTTGAGTCAAGGCACCTGAGGGCCCTTCAGAGAGCGGAGGTAAACACTTTCTCATGGAGGTATGCCAGCTTCTCTAAGCGAGTTCGTTTCAGTAGTGGGAGCCATTCCCAATAGGATAACTCTACCACACGGTACCCAAGCCGAACCAACTGCCTCCTCTTCATATTGTGCAGTCCCAGCATGTTCCTGGAACCATAGCAATATTGGTTCCTGTTTGTCAACTGAAGAGCTAGCTTCACGAGTGGGGTTTGTGCGTGGGCTGGGGGACACAGGCCAGTCATCTCTACAGCCCCTGACTTATCTGCCATATTGCAAGGGGAGCCTCCCGAACATATGGCTGCCTTCTTTTCTAACTTCTTGTGCTGGTGGCCAGTCTCTGACTCAATTTCCTCCTGGAAATACTCTCTTCTTTTCCCTTTCAGCAAGTGATTCATCAAATCATCTGTAAGGCTGACTCCCACATGCTTGAACCTTAATTTGCCTATATCTTCAGTTGGTATGGCTTCTCTGTTAAATGGCAATGGCTTCATATTAACATCAAGCTGGACCTCTAAGTCAGAAGATCGGGTATGAGGCAAAATCATATGGTGCTTGACATACTGGGGGCCACCCAACATGGTTTCAAGTAAAGAGAGAGCTTCTAGGAATTCTGGCTTTGAGCACATATCTTTTCTTGCTAAATTCCACAGGTGTGTGGATGCCTCTTGTTGAAGGTGAGAGCTAAGGCGACTGCCTCTGTAATCCGGACACTCGACGCCAACTATACCATCAAGAGTATACAGTTCTTTAGTGAGATCAAACTTCTCTCTCTCCTGAGCTAACCTGACAAACCGCGGACTCAGAGCAACATTGATGAACTCTGCTGGAAAGTACTCAGAGAATGCCAGGCCCAACAGGCAGGTGAGAAAGTGTTCTGGGTATTGGTTGAATTCAGGCATCTTTCTGTGAATCTCATTTATCAGGCTGGAATAAAATTCTTCTGTGTTGGGTGGCTTATAATTCAGAGTTCCAAATGACCATAGAATTTTGGCAACATCTTTACTTCGGCAGTGTGCTACCCTAGGAGGCAAGGAGGCAGCCACCGCATTCATTACTCCTTCATCCAGGAAGCGTAAGGCAGAGTAGGCAAGAGTCAAATGCATAACACCCTGGACCCCCAGGAAAGGAATTCGCTGAGGAGCAATCTCTCCAAGCTGCTTCATGAAATTTATGTGGTCCACATGAGTGAAACGGAACATTTTAAGAATATGCACTAATGCACAACTACTCAGATGCTTCATGTCAGCACAAGCCATGTCTCCAATTTTCCGCATGACAAATTCAGAGAGATTACTATTTGACTTAAAGAAGCCCAAACAGACTGCACCAACCTCTTCTAAATTCATCAAATCTATATAGTTAAGGATCAGTGATTCTAGTTTTTGCATTAGGTCCTGTGGTACCTGACGACTTTCACCGATGATATAAATTAAGTGAATCAGCTGGGACAAGGATAGATCTTTCCAGTGCAAATTAAGATAACTAAAAAAAATTTTTAAAAACCGAGGTGCTCTGTGGCCTAAGTTCCGCCAAAGATCAGCCACCAAAAGAAGCTGATCTAGACTCATCTCCCACACCTGATGGCAAAATCTGGTTTCATACATATCTAGCATTGAATGGGAGTGAGGGATTTCTAAACCCACAAAAGCTTTCAAAATACTAATCAGATCTGGGGTATCAAAACGCTGTATATTTTTTACACTCAGCTGGCAGAGCAAAGTAAAATTGGCACTGGACAGCAACACAGGACGCAGCTCTGCAGGCAAAGAGTTCAGCTTACAGAAATAATCGACAATGATTCCAGGCTGGAGTTTATTTTGGTAAACTCTGACTTTGTGCAAAATTAGTTCACCTTCTGAAAAGGACAGGGGCTGACGACTCTCAGATCTGTTATAGCTGTGAAGCTGGTACTCTGGCCTTAGCTGTAGGAAAACTCGGGTGCTTTCAAAAGAATCAAAAACTTCTACATTATCTTCATCAACTCTCACGGCGCTGGGTGAGCCTGGCTGCAACATGCTGGCCTCAGAGGTAGAATCCTTGCTGAATTCCAAACCCCAGAGGGTACTGCTGGTTGTGAGGACTCTCTGAGAAAAGGTAGTACTACCAATGTTCTTAACTTTTCTGGCAGGTTGGCGGGGGTTATTGTACTCTGGAGGGTCCTGTCCCACATGCTGTGTGATGCTTCCCATATTCCAATATGCCACACTTTGGGTTCTACTGTAGGCAAACGGATTGCAAAACGCTTGACATTTAAAAGGTTTTAATGACTTGAGAGTGGCTGCCATTCTGGTCTCAGTACTGATCTTTTTGGCAGTCAGAGCACAGTCCTCATAGGTCTGACCAGGCAATTTCTTGTTTATATGGTGCTTGATAAGAGCTGGCCAGGGAGGTGTTCCACAGAAACTGCCTGGAAATCTTCGGCATACCACAAGCGCCATGGATCACATGTGACTGGGCCAGAATTGGTGCCAGATACTGAAAAAAGGGTAGATGAAGAATGAGTGGCTTCCACCTATCACAATACCAAAATTTACACATTATAAGAAATAGATTCAAACTACACTGTTGTCCACACAAGTATCCAATGCTAGTGAATGCCCAAACCACAAGCCAGCATCTATCAAGGTTAAACCGTGTGCCCTGCATAAAGGCACAGGAAAACCCCAAACCTAGGATATCACCACGAAGTTGCTGCTTGATCCACACTTACTTCCTTGTAGAAGGAAAGCAGTGACAGCTAAAGACGATAGTCAGTTGCTCACTAACATTGAACAGGAATGAGGAAGGGAGATTTTCAAAAAGAAAGCTGAGAAAAAAGTGAGCAATTCATTCTATCTCTTTAATATCAACACATAAAAGTCACACTTAGAGAGTAAGAAAGTTTATAAAAGCTGCCATGATAACAGCACAAAGGAAAATAGGATTTGGATAAGCTTTAATTAATTATACCCATAGTAGCCCTCCCAGTTCTTAACAGTACAAGCTTTTAATTATAGAATTCTGTCATTCTGAGCCAGGCACATGCCTGTAATCCCAGTGACTTGGGAAATGGAGGCAGGAGGATTGCAAGTTTGAGGCCAGAGGTAACCTAAGTAACTTAGTGAGACACTGTCTCAAAATAAAAAGTAAAAACTGTGCTGAGGGTGCAGCTCAGTGGTAGAGGACTTGCAAAAGCATGAGGGAGACCCTAAATTCAACTTCCCAGTATTGCACCCCACCCACCCCCCAAAAAAGAAAGACTGTATCATTCTAATGCTGTTCCTGTACTGTTACAAGACACTGACTGTCCTGTCCAGGAGGCTAGTTTTTTTTTATTTTTATTTTTGGGGTCCTGGGGATCAGGAGGATTTTTTTTTTCTTGGAGGCAAGGTCTTACTATGTAGTCTAGGCTGGATTGGAACTCAAGACTCTCCAGTCTCAGCCTCCCAAGTGCTGGGATTACAGGAATGCACCACCATCCCCAGCTTCCAGAAGGCTTTTAATGGAATTTGAATCACTACTGCAGAATAGTCAGGCAATTGGAAAGTATACTCAGAAACTCACTTGTGGTGGGGGGCGCTTAGCAGAAGGCCAAGGGCCTGCTCACTGTCCATTCACAGATGAAAAGCACAGTTGCTCAAAGCTGGGCTCAGGGTGCAGGGAACACCAGTTTACACAACTGCCCTGTTGAGGATCTGGGAGGACAGCACAGCTTTTCTCTGGAGGAGGCAGATTAGTGTTGCTGTTACTAAGTTAGATGCTGATTACGTCCTCGCTCTGCCTGTGAACAATACAATTTCCGTTTTTCTCCCATGGCAGAAACCATAACAGGCTATGAAACTGACTCTGCCATATGCTGGCTTTCTAAAAATGCTTAGTCCCTTTCTTTCCACTTAGGTGCTAAAGTCTGACAAGTAAAACCCAACGAGACCTGAGCTGCCAATCAGGAGACCACACGTGACTGTTGCTGCAGAAAATTCCATGAGGATTCCCAGGGGGTCAGAATGCCTTTCTGAAATGTCTGCCCAACTTTGATGTCAGCCCCTTCCTTCCAGAGGTCATATATAGTATAAGAACCAGAAGACTGCAGGCCAGGCAATCTGCTCTGTAGCCTAGCTACACACACTTCTCTGGGTGACATGAAAGTGTGGTTTAGTTTCTTTGTGAACTACAGAAGAAATCTTTCACACTAAATCTTTATACATTTGGTTCTTTCTTGTGGCCTGTGGGCCATTTTGCCTACCAACTTTCAACCTATGGGTTCAGGTGCTACAGGCTAGGTGTCAGGAAACTCCATCCCAAACCCCATATCTACCTCTGCACCTGTATTTCTAAGTAAAGTTTAGTCACAGTGTACCTGCTACCTATGTTATCTTTCCCTCTACAAGAGCAGAACTGAGTAACTGTCACAGAGACTGTACAGCCTACAAGACAAATTGTTTACCATTTGCCCTTTACGAAAAAGTTTGTTTATTTTTGTAGTCCTGGGGTTGGAACTCAGGGCCACGCACATACTAGACAAGTGTTCTACCCTTGAACCATATCCACAGCCACTATTAACTGATTTCTATGAATGCAGATGGCCAATTTATTAAGATTAGGAAACCATTAGGAAAATGGGATTGAAATAATTTTTAACATTTAGATGATATTTAGATTTACATGCCTTGGGCTGGGGGTATAGCTTGGTGGTGGAGTGTGTAGCATCCATGAGGTTCTATGTTTAATACCAGCACCACCAAAGGAGAAAGAAAAGATTTATAGGCCTCAAAATAGTCACTAGGAGTTTTGATTAACATTGTAGCATAGGCATGGTTGCAATAAAAGGGCAGGTAATAGAACACACCAGTTGACAGAACAAGGCTTTGCAACCTAGAACCTAAATTTAGCTCAACACAATACCCGATTGAAGCCATCAACTATTCAAATCTGTAGTCCTTCAACTCACTTTGGAAACTAGACTCTCAGAAATATTTTTTAAAAACCCTTTTTTTAAAACAAAATAATTGTGCTATACACTAAAGCAAAACACTGAAAACTACACAAAACAAAAAAATCTCAAATGTTCATCTAATGGAAGAGGCTGGTTTGTGTGGTACACGTGTGGCAGGTATCAACACATGGAAAAGTACATACAAATATTCAGTGGAAGGAATAGTATACAAACAAGCACTATCGCCTAGCTACACCTACCTCAGTCTCCCAAGTTGCTGGGATGCCAGGTGTGTGGCACAGTGCCCAGCTAAACTATATTCATAGAAAAGGAAATTAACTGCACAGCTTCCTTACAGGAAGACTTTCTACTGATAAATTAACTCTTCCCCTCTTTTATTGAGGTTAAAACTTTTAATACAGAAAAGTATTTGAATTAACATAATAAAAAGCTCTGTAAATAATTTTTAAATTACCTCTATAAGTAGTAATTTTAAAACCACATTAAATAACTAAAATTACTTCAGCTGGGTTGGGATTGTAGCTCAGTGGTATAGAGTTTGCCTAGTGTGGGAATGGTGGCTCTGGGTGCAACCCCCCAGCACTTGAAAAAAAATGACTTCAATGAATTCTGCCTAAGAATAATGAAATTATTGTACATGGTTGCAAAATAAATAAAAGAACCATTTCCTATGTCAATGTTTGGTATAGAGGCACTGTTTTGAATTTATGTGGCTCTTTTTGATTTTTAAGAATACAGGCTAAATTCTAAGATGGAAATAACAACAGCCATAATTATCTTAGAGTCTTCTCTGTGCCAAGGCTGAGTCTCATATGAGCTGTTTTGTTAATTTGTTTGTTTGCTTTTTTTCCATACTTAGGGGTTGAACTCAGGGCCTCACACATACTTTCCAAGTTTTCTACCACTGGGCTGTACCCCCAGGCCACTTTTTATTTTTCTTATTTTGAGTCAGAACCTTGCTAAGTTATGCAGGCTATCTCTGGCCTCAAACTTGTAACCCTCCTGCTTCAGCCTCCCAAGTCACTAGGATTAAAGGCACGGCCACTGCACCCAGCTGAGCTATTTTATCTATACAAACTCCAATCCTTACAATCTTTTAACAAGGTAAGTTTATTATCTCCATATTATTTATGAGGAAGAGACTTTACAAGGTTAGGAAATCCATCACAGGTTATCTGGCCAAAGGATTCAGTGGGGCGTGACATCAAAGACTGACTCCAGAGCCCATAATAGAGACAAGAATGGGTGTCAGGATACAGAGGTCCCAGCCCTGGGGGCTGAGGGATGGGGCTGAACAATCTATGGTCTTCTAGGGTTTCTAGATGCCAGGGAGCCAGAGGGTTAAAACTGGGTAAGCAGAAAGTCCCTCCTGCCTATAATACTCCTAGTATTCCAGTTATCACTATGATTACTTCATACTACTTACAAAAAGAACAAAAGGAAGACCTCAATGACTGAAATCTACATGAAAAAATGGGTTTTGCAGGATGACCCAGTATTAAAATAAAGAGAGCTACCACAATTGAAGACCTGAAAGTTGGCAGGAAATATGAGATAGAAAAATTAGGGTTCAACAGAGGAAAGAAGCAAAGAGAAATCCACGGATGAAGATAAAGAAGGATCCCAGGACAAAGCTGTGAGTTGACATAAAGAGCAACCATTTCATGCTGGGAGAGATAGATAGTACCTGGCAGAGGATGGATAATCTAGGGGTGAACAAGTATTAGGTAGATGGAATATCAAGCCAATAATAATATCAAAAATTACTGTCCAGCTGGGCATCCTGGCATATGCCTGTAATCCCAGCTACTCGGGAGGCTAAAGCAGGACAATCGCAGGTTCAAGGCCAGAGGCAGCCTATGTAATTCAGCAAGACACTGTCTCAAAATAAAACAATTAAAAAGAGGCTGGGGGTGCAGCTCAGTGGTGGAGCACTTGCTTAGCATGCATGAGGCCCTGGGTTCAACCTCTAATACAAGATAGAAAGAAAAAGAGTAAAAGAAAAAAAGAAAGAAAATGGCGTGAGCCTGTAATCCCAGCAACTTGGGAGGCAGGAGGACCCCAAGTTTGAGACCAGAGGCAGTTTGCATAATTTAGTGAGACCCTGTCTCAAAAAGTAAAAAAATAGGCTGGAGGTGCAGCTCAGCAGTACAGTACTTGCAAAGCATGCAAGCGTGAGGCCCTGGGTTCAACTCCCAGCACCGCAATAAAGAAAGAAAGAAAGAAAGAGAGGGTGGGGGGAAGAGAGAGAGAGAGAGAGAGAGAAATAAAGGGAGGGGGGGGAAGAGAAAAGAGGAAAAGAAAGGAATCATTCCTGCACATGGGGGCACACACCTGTAATTCTAGCATTTAGGAACTTGAGGCAGGAGGATTCAGAGTTTGAGAGCAGCCTGGGCTACACAAAAAAAACCCTGTTTCAAATTTTTAAAAAGTGATTAACTCTAGGGAAGACAAAAAAAGCTGTACAAGATAGAAACTAATACCATATTGTACTCCCTGCTCAACTGTGAAAAATATTTAATTATTACAAATTACTACTATAAACCCTGGGTAATGGCCTAGCTAAAAATTATGAGCAAACTATATTGAAAGAACAAAGGGAGGAGAAGAAGGGCAGAGGGAAGTTGGATAGTGATATAAGAGACCCAGAGTTTCAAAATCTATAATAAAAACATCAAAAGATTATACATAAAACTTAGAAATCAAGAAATAAGCCAGGAGCCATGGTGCATGCCTGTAATCCCAGCAACTCAAGAAGCTGAAGCAGGAAGGTCACAAGTTCAAGGCCAAAGGCAGCCTATGCAACTCAGTGATTTGGTCTCAAAATAAAAAATAAAATTAAAAGAGGCCTAGGGGTGCAGTTCAGTTGTAGAACACTTGCCCAGCATGTATGAGGCCCTGGGTTCAACCTCCCAGTACTGCAAATAAATCAATAAGGTTGAAAGTGCTTCTGGGTTACAAAAATGGGAGCAGAAAGGGGAAGGAATTAATACTTAGTGTTATAAGTTCTACTGAATTATTGGACTGTTTAAATCATAAACATATGCAACTGACCAAAATTAAATTTACAAAATACATGTACTAACAAGAAATTCGGTATTCTTCAAGCAATGAGGTAATTTCATATACAAGGAAAATGTTGAAAAGTTACAGTGCAAGTATTTCCCACTGTCTATAGAACTTCTTTATAGATGACCAGTAACAGAAATGCTGAATGACAAGGAATCTGTGAGCCATGAAGAGGAAAAACTGCAAATGGCAAACATGACTCTACTTTTTCACCGGGCAACTTTTGGAGTTAAGCTATAGATACTATATCTACAGTGGTCTGAAATATGACCACTTCAGAAGCTGGGTCTTGAGTACTGTGGAGAAGAAAAAAAAAGAAAAGCAAGCAAGAAGAAAAGTAGGGTAGGACAGTAAAGAGGAAGGGTACTAAAAAGGAGAGCAGGCAGGTATGTGCTGCCCAGGCAGAGCAAACTTACCCGAGAGAGAGTTAGCTCCTCCTTACTCCAAAACTCCCAGAGAATCCGTAAGACAGCTAAGAAGAGAACACTATGAGATGCTCAATTAACTCCTGGCTCCTTCACTAAAGGCTCAAAGACATCTGATATCACCAAATAAAATTCCTTTCTTAGTATAAGTGCACCAACTATGCCCCTCCTCCCCAGTGCCACTTCATGGGTCCTAATCAATCAGAGTGGAGCTTCAGAGTCTTAGCATTTCCAAAAGACTGTTCAAACCACCCTGAATGAGGTGATTTCACAGAAGCAAGGACTCTAACCTTTCCACCTTCCACGTACAGGTCTGAGCAAGGCCAAATACTTTCATTTTAAATGACAGTCCAGAAGTCAGAAAAGGGGAGCCAGGCAGAGGAAGGCAGCCATGCTAACTGTAGATTAAGTATATGACACCCTTAGCACATACAATTTACCAGGTTCAAGATCTCTCTCAAGTGATCAATATTCCCACGCCCCTTCACTCTCCCTCTTGTACTGGGGATGGAATCCAGGGTCTCACACATGCTAGTGAGGCATTCTATCACTGAGGTACACTCCCAGCCCTTGACTTTCTCTAGGTGATGAAGTCTCCTGCAAAGAGTCTACAAAGCTTGAAACTCCAGAGAGGGCTTAGAGTCTGACGTAAGGAGCTTTAGCGGTTAATGAGTATGTTAACCGAGCTAACCTCTTCTGTGTTTCTGTTTACGCACAGAAACAGAGCCTAACAAAGAGGAGTCTACTAGTATTAGGAAGGTTAAGCACAAGTGCAAAAGTGTTTAGGTGAAGACAGGTATCATCCACAAAACTAAGCGAAACCAAAATCAAGTCTAGCAAACCATCCCCTCTTCTTTGTTCTCATTTCAGTGCTTACAAGAACGAAAACAGCACATCACAATCACCTGTGATGTGGAACTTTCCAGCTTACATAGCCCTCCCTCTTCTTCCCTTGTTGTTATTGTTCTGACTCATAGCGACCCTCATAGGGTTTTCAATGGCTGTTTCGGGATTGCCTCAGGGAGTGGACTGCCAGGACCTTCTCCCATTTTTGCGGTGCTGGGAATTGAACTCGGGACCTCAGAGACTACAGAGCGGTGCTCTACCAACTGAGCTAAATCCCAGCCTCTTCCCTTCTAAGCCTCTTCTATTCCTCTATCAGAATGGCAGGTTGAGTGTGGACAGAAGAGCCCCAGAGACAATTTTGTGAGAATCACTGGTTTTGAAGGGTTTTCTAAGACTGTGTCTTTAGAAAAATCTCTCTAAATAACAAGGTCCTCCCAGCCCATCTAAATGGCTCTACTAGAAGAATGATAAAATCCAGGCAAGTAAAAAGAAGTACATACGCTCATGTAGTCATGACAGAAAATTCCCAACTAAACTGTCCCAGTACCTATCACTATTAGCGCAACCAAACACTTGGTTTTACCTGCTTTTCCAATTTGCAAGGTTGCAGGGTATAGTATTTCAAACAGGCAAAAAAGGAAGAACTTCAGAATTCTTTTATATCAAAGTTGACTTTTTTACATGATGAATGGCAGGGCCTTGGTAGGGACCATAAAAATAAACCACTGAATGGGGAAAAGAAAACCAATCTGACAAATAAACATCAGTCCTGCAATACAGCCAAAGGCCTCACTTTCTCAATTGTATGATGCAGCACAGAGTCTTCAGATTTATTTTGCTCTACCAAGCAGAAGCAAAACATTTGAGGGCTTGCCCAAAGTCATTTAGGGCAGTGAGGTGCAGAAGCTAGCTCTGGAAAGTTTCTTAATTCACAGCATGCCCAAAGTGCAGAAGACACGACTGCAGCACAAAATACCAGTCATGCTAAAGCACTGACTATGAGTTCCACAGGCTGAAGCACTGCCCAAGGGTCTACTTTAAGAAAGGAAGTGCTACCTGAGAAGACCCACGAACATACCTGGTATAAAGAGCACGTGCTGAAAGCTCCCTGAGTCAGAACAAAAGAGCGGTGTCATGATTTGCTCAGAACAACAACTATTTCCTATCTCTGGAAAGAATAAAGGGAGAGGGGGAGACAATATTACTGTGAGTTAGGCTTTGGGCAACCAGAAACTGCTACAAACGGAGAAAAGGTACATATCATACTAATATTTACTGACGACTCACCCCGTCGCAAGTACTAAGCAAAATACTGTAGGGCTCTGTCGCTCAAAGTGCGATCTGCTGGAAGATAATTAGAAACATAGGCCCCGATGAGCTGAATCGGAATCTCCAAGAGATTCGCATACACACTAAAGTATGATAAAAGGTGCGGCAGAATGTCTCATTACATTCTCACAACAGCCCTTTGAGACACATACTGTTATGATCTCCACTTTACAGCAGGAAAAAAAAAGTCAAGATTGAGAAAAGTTTCTTGCCTAAGGTCACAGGACTCCGAAGAGGAGAGAGTGGCCGATGTTCTCCCTAAAAGGTCTTTGGAGAGGCACCTGCAGTAGCAGCCGGGAAGCCGCTGAGCAGGGCCTAAGCACCCGCAGGCCCTGGGAGAAGCAGGAAGGCTGGAACCACAGCCCAAAGCCAGATCGGCTGCGAGAGCAGGGAGTGGCCGCCGTGACCTCCTCCCCGGTCGCCGCCGCCACTCACCTGAGCCTGGCGAAGGTGGGCGCCCCAACACTAGACCGGAACCCCGCGGACTGCGGCGACTTTCATATTCCTCCCACAACAACTAGCCTCCCAGCCCCACTTCCGGCCAACTGCTCGCTACTTCCGCTCGCTGCGCCAGTGACGGGTGCAAACAAGGCTCAAAAGACTTAGCGTTTTCCAATTACTTTTTTTTTTTTTTTTCTTCCAGGTTGTTGAAGATGAGACTGGGGGTCTTTAGGACCTGCAGAAGGCAAAATCCTACCCTGAATGGATCACTCTGGAAGTAATTTCAGCATAGATAGATTCGAATCCCAGGGCCGCCATCAAGGTTTTATGCCTTTGGGGGAGTTATGTGAACTTTCGAAGCCTAGTTTCTCATCTGTACAAGGAGAGTAATAATGCACTTATAGTGGAGATGTCCCCCACGTCTCTGTCAGTTTGTCGTGCTGTGGGGGCTTGGGTGTTGCTGTGATGCTGAAAGATATGCCACCCGTATTACAGATAACATCAGGGTCACCCATGGTGGACAGGTTTCAGCTGAGCTTCCTGAGAAAGACAGACTAGGGAACTGTGTTTTCGGCAGCCCACTCCGGAAATAATTAGCCATTAAAAACCTTATGAATAGCAGAGAAGCACTGTGAAATATAATGCCGGGAGCCGGGCGCGGTGGCGCAAGTCTGTAATCCCAGAGGCTCAGGAAGCGGAGGCAGGAGGATATCAAGTTCGGGACCAGAGGTAGTCTGCGTAATTTAGCGAGACCTTGTCTCAAAAAGTAAAAAAAAAAAAAAAAAAAAAAAAAAGGCCTGGAGGTGTTCAGTGGTCCAGCACCTGCAAAGCATGCAAGCGCGACGCCCTGGGTTCAACCCCCAGCACCGCAAAATAAATAAATAAATAAAATAAAATAAAATAAATTTAAAAAAAAAAAAAATATATATATATATGCCAGAAACTGAGCTCCCCAGGCTGGATTCAAAAGATGACTAGGGAAGAGCTGCTTCCTCAAAGTAGAGTTGACCTTAATGATAGGAATGGACTAAAACCCTTGGGACCTCCATTTGCAGATGTGGCATGACCCAAAATAGGAAGAAACAGTGACTACAACAGTGGGCCCAAACATAAAAAGATCGTGTGCATGGCACAGTGTATGATAGTGTTTCTTTCTATTGGACATAAGGTTGCTATGAGTCAGAGCCAACTCAAAAGCACCTAACAACAATAGTGGAGATGTATCTGTATCTTCTCTCAGGAGAAGAGTTGGTGATGGATAGACAAGCCTGTTCAAAGAAATGGATGGAAGAAGTTGGAGTTGGAGGAGGCCAGAGCTCTGGTGGTTGAGCCAGGACAATTTTCCACCTCCCTTAATAAGGGACTCACAGCTGGATTAGTTTGGGCACCTGGGAAAGGAAGAGACTCTACTGAGCCCCTACTTGTCAGGAGGGCCTGGCCCCAGACTGCTATTCCTGAGGGCACTTGAGAATGACTGATCAAGTTCTTTATATCTTGTTGGTGCCATTCATTTAAGTGCTGTGAAAGAGATCTGAGAAATCATGCTCACTCCAGGGTGCAATCTTGCCCTGGAGCAATGTTGAGAGGACATAATCCTAAAAGGAGGGGCAAGCCCAGCATCTCAACTCCTGAGCTCTGTGGAGGCAGTTTGCCTGGGTGTGAACATTTGTGGTCCTAGACCACTGATGCCACTACTTAGGGAGGGTTCTCTTAACAGGCCAGACCATGGAACTCTGTTAGTTGCTGTTTATAAGTCTGTCTCTGCCATAAGAATGCAGAGAGAACAGAGACCCCGGCCCCATGTGAACTATGATTGTTCCTAGGCAGCCATGACAATCCTGTTCCTCTTTGCCAAATACTCAATTTCCCAATCTTCCTTGAAGTGGGAGGAGCATATGATTCAGTTTTGACTGAGCTTTAAAGGGAAGGGTACTGGCAGGTTCTGGGAAAGCTTTTATTTTCATAACAAAGTAGTGCAGATCAATCCTGTCACAGAGCTATGGCAGCTACCTTGTGGTAAGGAGGAAAAAACAAGCTGGATAGGAAAGTGGGAAGATGAAAAGTCTAGGTTGACAATGGCCAACAATTGTCACACCCACATTTAGACCTCTTGTCAGATAAAGAAAAACAAACTGCTCTTTAAGGCCCTGTAAATCAGGTTGTTCCTTGCGGCAAAATACATTGTCTGTGGGGCTCTGTGAGGAGAGAGGAATTATTATAAAGGACAGCTCGCTGCTGTGCAGCATACTTGAGTCCTTCTTGCCACTAATTGCAAACTCATTCTCCACCTCTATACCTTCTGCCCTCAAACATCTCCCAGTTCTTGTAAGCCAATGACTTAAGTGACTGTAGGTTGCCTCTAGCTGTCCTGCATCACCTACTTTTTGGCCAGCAGCCTTGTGTCTAGATCTTGAGGTGGAGCTAGCTTGAAACCCTTTTAATGATGGTCCAAGCTGACAAGAAAGCCCCACTGGGCAGAAATGTGGAACTATTACTTCTCTTGGGCAAAAGTGGTGGAGCTTGGGATTTGGGCCAACCTCCTAACCTGGCCCAGTGAGCACCTCTGGTTTTATGCCTCCTCTGGGAAATGTTTACTCCAGCTTTGCCCTCCACCCCCACCCCAAGGCCTCACCTCCCACACCTGCAAAGACACAAGCAGGCCACAGAATGCCATTCAAGAGGCTTTCTCCATTTTATTTCTTTGGGAAAGGAAAACAAAAAAATCTTTCCATCACATATGGTAGAGATATATATTTATATATATTTATATATAATTTATTTTGTGGTTGGACATCCCAAAGCTGAGTCTGTTCATATTTTTTTTCTATTTTTTGTTTTTCCTACTAATGCCTTCTCTTCTCCCAGCCCCTGTGACCTAAGTCCAGGTTCTGGGGCAGGTGCAATGAGGGGTGAGTGAAATGGGCAGTGGTTGCCAAGGTGGCCTCCTATCCAGTTCAGAAACCTGGTGAGGACCACCCAGAAAGGGCTGTGCAGAGGGCTGGAGGCCACTAAAAGGGCACTCCTGTTTTTGTGGGGGATGCACAGCTTGTTAAACAGTCACCAGTCATGGGAGGAGGCTGGTCAGGGGCTGGGGGTCTTGCTCACAGTAGTTGCCAGCTCTCTCCACTCTGCCCCCCAAGCTCAATCTTGAGGGTAGAGGAGAGAGTGAAAAAGAGAAATACTAGGACTGAGGGCCAAGTCTCCTCCAATTTTTATTGCTGGTGAATTAAAAATTTACTTTCTTAGGAGAGAAACCAGAATTTCCCTTCTTGTCTTGGGGAGATAAGACTCTGAGAGGGATCCTAGAGAAGGAAGGGACATTGGCTATCCCAACCCTTACTGACGGCCCTGCTAGCCTCCCTGGGCAAATGCTGAGCCAACTTAGAGCTTGGCAAGGAACCAAGGGGTCAGTATTCCTCTCAGGTCAGCCTTGTTCTTCAAGGGCAATCACATCTAACCCTCCCCGGCCCCTCACAACAAGGGCCTCAGGCTCAAACTTCAACCATTGGAGCTGGGAAGTGGGCAGTGCACCAAAGGTCAAGCGGAATTTTCTACTAGAAGAAAAGGTGAGACTCTAAGCAAAAGGCAGCCTGGGAAGATGATGTTTTGAGAGTGAAAGCAGGAGGCTGGGGGAAGCGAGTGAGGGAAGACACAGGAAGACATCACAGACACTCATCTGACCTCAGAAACTGGGCAAAGGGAGTGCCTGAGAGGCAGGTAGCACTTTATAGCTGTAGTTGGAGTTGGACAGTGGTCCTAGGTGTGGGGGGTCAGCCAAGCCACAGGGGCTGCCCTGTGGGATCCTGGCTGGAAGGTGAGGGTAGAGCCGGAAAACCTCCAGGTGACCCTTCCCAAGAATAGAACAGATCTCCCTTGGGCACTGAGCTTCCAGCTCCAGCCCTCCCTTCCTGCAACACACACAGCAGGACATACACTCAGGACCAATCCAGGCTCTGAGGCCTGAGCCCAAGAGACCTTGGGGGGAGGGGCTGGGCAGGTAGCCCTCTCAACCACAGGCAGGCCATCTGCTCCCATTTGTCCTGCCAATCTGCCCAGGGAGGGAGAACACCACATGAAGGAGAGAGACCATGAGCCCAAGGTCTGTGAGCATCAGCAGACCCGTGCGGGCTCCCTCAGGCTGCGCAACCTAGGAGGTGAGCACAGAGAGCATCACTGGACACAAAGTGGCCAACAGCAGCGGCCCAGGCCCCCAGGGGGGCTAGGGCACCCCTTGGCACTGCAGACCTGCTGCCTCCATCTCCAACAAGGCGCTTCCCAGAAAGGAAGCATGCTCCCTGCTGCCTTGGGCCCTCATTCCCATGCATTCTGCCCTCCCTTCACCCTCCTCGGGAGAAGGGTCTGGCTGGCTGCCCACAAGGGCAATGCTGGAGCTGGGAGAGCAGGGGGGTGGGGAGGAGCCTGGTCACAGCTGCTTTGAGAACCTCTTTGGTCTGGGGATATTGGGCACATGGGGAAAGGAAATGGTGGAAAGGGGATCCTGGAGACTCCAGCCTTCAGACAGGGCATTTGTCAGAAGGCCGTGTGCCCAGGCGCAGGATCAGATTTCTGTGGACTCGATGCGTTCAAGGCGGGAGGGGGTCCAGGCCTTCTTCTCCTCGCCATGCTGGGGGGTTGGCGTGCTTGCACCCCCCGCCGCCCCGCGCTCCCGCAGCCGCCGCTCCAGCTGCTGGTTGCGCTGGTACATCTCCACGTAGCTCAGCTGCAGCTGCTTCTGGTACTCGATGACCTTCTCCTTCTCCTCCAGCCACACACGGCGCTCCTCTGCGAAGCTGGCACCCTGGCGCTCTCTGGCGCGCCGCTCAGCTGCCAGCTCCGCCTGCAGCCTCCCCACCTCCCGCCGCAGGGCCCGTGTCCCATTCTCCCCCCCAGCATCCACCTCCCCGTCCACGGAAACCAGGGAGGCAGCAGCCGCCACGCCGGCCTGACGGCGCATCTTGGCCTCATCGCTCTCACAGGTGGCCAGTGCTTCCTGTGGCTCGGCCAGGTCCACAGGGGTCAGTGCGGGCTTGAGACAGGCAGTGGGCAGCTCGCCCTCCCCTAGCTCGAGGCTGGCCTGTTTGCTGCCGAAGGAGTCCCTCAGGCTGAGCAGCTGCTCCTCCTTCTCCCGCAGTGAGGCCCGGCCCTCCCGCAGCTGTGAGCGCAGCCCCACGATCTCACTCAGCTTCTGAGACACATCCGCCTGCGAGTCCTTCAACTGCTGCTTCAGAAGGGAGATCTCACCAGCCTTCTGGCACACCTGGGCAGGGACAGGTAGAAGAGAAACCAGGGTAAAGGCAGAGCTCTGCTTAGTCCAATCCAACCCTTCCATCTAGCACCAGGGGCACCAAGTGTCCCTGGTGCTCAGGCTCAGCCTCACATCAGACCAGACATGGATGGTACAAGTCTCCCTGCTGGACTCAGGATACACGTGCCTCATCTCGCACATCCCAGGGACAGGGACGGCCTTTGTCCTCACACACTCCACATTGATTTGGTCCCCTACTCCTCACACTCCCCCTTGTGACAGTCCCAGGCTACTACTCTGGGGTTCTCCAGAGGGACAAAAAGATGGGGAGACAGAGGGGGAAGGCTTGATTCCCCCGGCCCGCACCTCCCACTTTGTTTCCTCCATCCGGGGTAGGAAGTCAGCCTGCTCCTTCTGGCAGGCGGCCACCTTGTCCTCTAGCTCTTCCCGCTGCCGCATCAGCCGGGCTGCCTCCTCTTGCAACTGCTTCTTGTCCTGCTGCAGCCGCAGTACCTGCAGCTGTAGGCCCTGCTGGGCACGCTGGGCGCGGCGGGCCACCTGCTGCAGCTTCCCACTGCAGCCCTGCCGCAGCTCGGCCAGTTCCCGCTCCCACGCCTTCTGCCGCTCCTCCAGCACCTGGGCCACCGCTGCCTCGCTCTGCTCCAGGCTGCGCCGCAGAGCTGCCACCTCCTGCTCCTTCTCCCACAGCCGCTCCTCCAGCTCCTGGATCAGCGCACTGGGCGAGGGTGGTGAGCAGGCTGCAAACGGCAGGCCTCCACCTCCGCCCTCCCCAGATCCCAGGTGGCCTGGCCGCCCCATGGATGATGATGACCCACTCTTGCTGGAGGCCCGCCCACTGTCAGAGGTCCCCAGGTCCTGGTAGCCTGACCCCCCACCGCTGCTGCCACTGCCATAGTTGGCAGTGCCGATGCGGTTGATGTGGCTGGTGGAAGCACTGAGGGGTGCCAGGTGCTGGCTATAGCTGGAGCTATAGGTGGGCAGGCTGGTAAGTGAGTTCCGGCCTGAGTCTGAGAGGCCACCCCCACTCCCCCCTGCTGGGGTCATGGTCCGAGACTTGTCCAGTCCACCCTTGAGGCCACCAGGGCCCTGTCGTCCCTCAGGGGTCCCATTGTTCTGCGGGGGACACAAATTCTGCATGGAATGGAAATTCTTGGGTACAACAGGCTTGAAGGCTGATGGCCGAACTAGTGGCTCTGAGCACTGCACAAAAGCAAGAAAGGGGGAGTGAGCGTCAGAATGAGGTCTTGGCCCCAGCCTCTTCCTCTGGCTGAGACTTGTTCAAGCACTACCTCCCACTCTTACTGTACCCCCACCCTGAGGTTCCCTGTCTGGATCTCCACCTTGTGTCTCCCCCAAGCCAGATCCCTGCTCTGGGTCCACCAGCCAGGCTTAGTCCTAGGGCCTCACTCCCCAGCATATCCTGTATCCTGGGCCCTACAACCCCACCCAAGCAGGTCCACCTCCCACCCTAAACAAGGCTGTGAGGCTCTTAGCCCCTGGGGACTGACCTGGTCTAGCTTGCCAGAGGTGGCCAGGAGCTTGGGTGGATGGCTAGGCTCACGATACTGTGGTGGAGCCTTGTCGCTCCCACCACTACTGCTGCTGCCGCCGCTGCTGCCCACCACGTTACCGCAGACATCTGTGTGGTCACTACCCCGAAGCTCACCGTTGAGGTAGAGGGAGTTGGCGAGAACCTTGTCTTCTGAGGGGTAGCGGCCGGGCCTCTCCCTGCTGGCCCCGCTGCCACTGACCCGGGAGCTGGGGAAACTGCCCTGGTTGCCCCCACCCCCTGTGCGGGTGCCCACACTCTTCATGGGGAATTCCTGGGCATGGGCCACTCCACTGCCCACACTGCCCATGGCCAGGCGGGGGTCTGGGGGTCCAAGCTCAGAGGGCCGTGGGGCAAAGGCCAGGAGGGGATCCCGCCCTGGGTCAGCACGCACGGGCAGCGTCTCCAGCTTCGCCATGACTAAGCCAGAAGGGCACTGTGGGCACAGTGGGAAAACAGAGATGTCAAGCCCCACCCTCTCCTCCCCAATCCAGGTCAGTCCCAGTCCCACCTCATCTCTCTACCATTGGTACTAGAGTTCCCAGGCATCCAAGGTGAAGGAACAGGGCTGGGTAAGGTAGCTTGGAAATGGGGGCTGCCTATTGCCCCAGGGCACCATGCACATACCCTCACAGCTGGGCTCAGCTCAGCACTCTGCTCCTCAACCCCACCTCATTCACAAACCTCCCAGGCTCGGTGACCCTCTCAACTCCCAGAATTTAGCGCTCTTTTACCCCGGGTCAGGACCCCCATATCCCAACCTCATGAGTGGGTGAGATGCACCTGAATCCAATAGGGAACCTCAGAAGTTAAGGGAGAGGCACAATACCACTATCCAAAAATTAAGGGTGAGGGGTCCTTCCCAGCCCCCTAACCTAAGGTGTTGCAGTCAAGGGCAGAGGCGGAAGCTCACTACCGGCGCAGGCTTCTCTCCTTGCCTTTCCAAGGGGCAGGGGGGCCGACGGGTCCTCAAGCCTGGGACCCTCCGAGGCCCGGTCTGCAGGGGCCATGTGGCTCACTCTCGCAGTAGGAGCTCGGCCCGAACCAGCTGCGCGACTTTGGACGGGCCGACCGAGCCATCCCGGACTGCAGCTTTCTCCTCTGCGAAATGGGAGGAATGAAGAACCTACCTTGCTGAGCTGCAGCGCTCCAGCCAGCCAGGGGCGGAGGGGAAGGGAGGGAATGCGGGTTTCGGGATGGAGTGGGCCCAGCTGCCACTGGAGTGCGCGCTCGAGTCTGGGTGGGCGCAGCCATGGGCATGCGGACCGACACTCCGGGGCCGCGACTGCGGTGGGCTGCAAGGGAGCCCTCCCGGAGGTCTTCTCAACTCGACGCAAGGGGACTGGCCCTAGAGGGCCCCCTCCCCGAGATCAGTACTCCCCAGAGGTCCCCCTGCTGGCGGAGGCTGGGACAGGGACGTAGCGTCGCCAGCTACCTGCGCTGGCCGAGCCTCCCTCCCGGCCTGCGTTTCCCACAGGTGGGCGGGGGAGGGGCGGGGCCTCCGCCCCCAGCTGTGCCCCAGAGGATCCTGCGCTGGCCAAACGCTGCTGAGAATGCACTGCCACCAGGAAGACTTCCTGGATTACCCCCTCCTTTGTTCCCTGTGGACCTTGACCCCGATTGGTTCACCGTGAAGTCCTAGAAACCAGCTCTGTGGGAATGTGTCCCCTCCCCCAAGGCCGGCCCACAGAAGGGGGGAACAGGGCCTCGGGTTACCTGTGCTCAGAGAGGCTTTGCTTCCTGGTTCTTTTGTCTGAAATCTGCACCTGGGAACACCTACCCCAGAGATCTGCATAAACCAGCTTGGCAGTGCTGGTCTCTGGCTAGAGACTCAAATGCATATGACATGCCTTTATCCCCTAGTCCCACCAGAAAAGAGTCAAGGAGCACTCCTTCCCTATTAAGACTAAGGGGTCCACCTGGTATCCCCTTGTTCTGTAGACTGTCTTCTAGCCAGATGCCCAATTCTAATACTGTGTCCTTCCTATCAGAGACCAGACCAAGGAAGCCTGACAATGGTCTTGCCCTTCAGGGTTTTCTGGCCACACCATGAATTACAGACCTAGGTAGTGGGAAAGTTTGCTACCAAGCTGGTCTACCACCTTTGTAGAATGCCATTTGCTCAGCGTCTTTCTCTATTGTGTGGAGAACAGCTCATTGCCACCCTCCTCCCTTCTGCCAATCTGTCCTCACGTGCAGGCTGGGACTAGGCTGGGGCACGAGAAGCACTAGAGACCAGTGAAGTTCAGAATGGGTAGGTGCACCACCCTGAGTGAGGCCTTTTTTAAATTTTGATATCTCTTGTCTCACTGTGGTCCCTGCTCTGCCTCCACTCCCCAGCATACTCCAGCCTGCAACCTGTAGACCTTGAAAAACTCCCCTCTCTGGATACAGTGTAGGGAGCAACGGTATTGGCAGGACAGAGACTGAATGGCCTGAGGCTTGGAACCAGTTAGGAGGCCTGGGCAGGGTTTAGGAAGAAGGAACTGGCAAAACCTCATACAGCCAGGCATGGTGGTACACACCTGTAATCCCAGCACTCAGGAGGCTGAGGCAGGAAGAGTTCAAGGCCAGCCTGGGCTATACTGCGAGACTCTGTCTTAAACAAAACAGAAAACTAAACAAACAAACCTGATATAGCTGGTTCAAGTAGAGGGAATACAAGAATAGTCTGGATGGGGCGCCAGCATGAGTGTGACAATCTCAATGTGGTGGGGGTGATAGCTTGGGAGAAATAGGTGCTTCTGAGAAAACCAGAGATACTTCTCATGCACTGAGTGGAGAGACTGGCTTGTCAGCATCCAAGGTGAGTGTGGGCTGGTGCAGCATCAGGGTAGGGTGGCAGAGCCCCAGAAGTCTGGGAGGAAAGGTAGGAGGAGAAAGAAGGCCAAGAGAAGCTGGGCCTTGGAGGCCAAAATGGAGGACTTCAAGAATATGGGGGCAAGCTGGGCACACCTGTAGTCCCAGCCACTTGGAAGGATTGCTTGAGCCTACCAGTTGGATGCCACTCTTGGCAACATAGTGAGACTCCATCTAAAAAAAAAAAAAAAAAAAGAAAAGAAAAAAGAAAAGACGATGGGGGCAGTTCCCAGTGTTAAAAAGAAATGGGCCAGGTAAAATTGGGATTGAAAAGTGTGCCCTGGATTTGGCAGCTGAAGACATCATTGGGTGTTTATGTCAGGATGGTTTCAGATAGTGGTGCAAAGCAAAAGCAGACCACAGGGGTGGAAGGGCGCAGAGAGAAGAGAAACAGCAGAACAGCAGAGTCCCCTGCTAAAAGAGGCCAGAAAAGGCTGTCGTTTAAGGAGGTTTGGTATCCAAGGGATTTTTTTTTATTTTAAAATTAAACATGGAAGAAGTTTTGAGTGTGCTGATACGCAGGCTGAGGTTTAGCTCAGTTGGTAGAGTGCTTGCTCTGTGTGCTCTGTGGGCCTGGGTTTGATTCCTAGCACCCCAGAAAATGGAAGAAGGACCTGGCAGTCCACTCCTGAAACAATGCCGAAACAATCATCAATTGAAAACCCTATGAATAGCAGAGAAGCGCTGCAATAGTGCTGAGCATGGGACAGTGTTGGGGAGTGTTTTGTTCTGTTGTATGTAGGGTCACTATGAGTCAGAGCCAACTAAAAGGCACCTAACAACAACAAGAAGATATACAGGCACCACTAGTGAGACTAAAGATCTAGGCAGAGACCAGCAAACGGGCTGTACCAGAGGCCTAGGTATGGGCAGGAACAAATCTCAGAAGTGACCATGTTGACTGTGAGTGACAGGATGATGTTTGGGAAGGTGCTTTGTAAACTGTAAGGTACAGTACAAACATGCAGTATCACCTCTGAGATCCAAGAAAGGAGAATAGGATCATAGATTGGGACTGGTCATATGACACTCTGTCCCACTATTTCCTTAAAGTATGTGTGGTTTCATTCAGAGTCTTGGATGGAAACAAGGTCCCAGGACACTGTCCTAAGTTTCCTTTCCCTGTGCTCTCCCTGGAGAATCCTTGATAGTCAACCCACAGCAGCTCTCCCTGGAGACTCATACCCCAAAGAGCTTCTTTCCCTAATTCTAAGCTATCATGGTTAACGCCTCATAAGTGTTTCCAGCCTTTGCCTCTCCCAAGCTTGGGCTGCTACAGGTTCTTTCCTCAAAACCCTGACAGGGAGTTGGAAGGACAGGGAGGGGGATACATTTCCTTGATAAGTGGGAACTGAGCCAAGAGGAAAGGCTGAGCTTCCTTTGTGGGTCAGGGTCCTGAACTGGCCCAAGTAACTGAGTGTGGTCGGCAAGGGTAGCCTCATGACATCACTCTGGAGTGACAGCCTGTTGACTAACTTTGCCTTTACCTCTGTTTCATCAACCCTCAGTGTCTGTGACATTACCCAAAGGGGCCAAATGGACTCTATCTAGAGTGTTACACATGCAGGTCCCTCCAACCCACAATGACCACCCAGCCCCTTCCCATCTGTGTCCTTCCCAAAGCTAGAAACATTGGGGGTCTCAGAAGCCCCAAGCTCTGCTCATTCCAGCTCCTAAAGAGCTCAGCAGGCAACCCCTGCCAGCACCCTTGTTGGGTCTCCTCACTGGCCTTTCTTTGGCACTCCCTCCCCCAGCCACTGCCAGGGGACTCTTTCTAAAGGGCAAAGCCAATTTTGTTCCTGTTCTGGCCAAATCCTTCCATGAGCAGGGTCAAGTGCAGTAGACAGAGTTCTGTGCCATCAGCTCCAAGTGTAAATCACAGCTCTACTGATTAGGGGTGGAACCTCATGCAGGTTATTTCACCTCAGATTCTCACACCTACCCTGCAGGAATTTTAAGAAGTAAATGGATCATGGGTAAAATGCCTGGTGTTCCTCTTGGCCCCCAGAACCAAGCAGAGCTTCCAGCAGGGTCTCCAAGGCCTCTCCTGATGCCCATCCTATATCTCATTGAACTGAGTCCCTCTCCACTCCACACGCAACCTTTTCTCAGCTCTCTGCCCATCCTATATCCTTTTGGAAACAGCCCAAATACTGCCTCTCAGGACAGCATCCCGACACCTCAGAGGTCTTGGAGCACTTGGCTTAGGTCACCCAGGGAGATTTCACTCTGAAGCCTCTCCAGGGCTAGCCTGTGGGTGCCCCAAGGCATAGATGGTGTCCTAGGGGTCTCTAGGCCCTGGTATCAAGAAAATGCAGTGCAAACTTATGTGGGAGTGTTAGTTATGAGCAATGCAAATAGGCAATGAACCCAGGCAGAGCAACCAGGAAGGGCTTCCAGGAAGAAGTACTGGGGGAGGAAAGGTATTCAGGGGCACTGCAGGCTTTGGGGGTGCAAAGATCTCCAGAAGTTCTTGGTTGAGATGTATGAGGGGAGATCCACCCTGCAGGTGCCCATCCCCTAGATCCTGGCTCCGATGAAGATGGTGTTTTAGGACTGAGGGGGACGACAGCGCACCCCACACACACCCCAGCACACACGCGCGCACACACGAGCCTCCACTTGTGCATGTGTGGGGGTCGCCATTCAGCAGCAGCCCACAGCGTGCAGCGCCAGGTGATAGAGACCCCGGCCACAAGACATCAGCAGAGGTGCCAGTGGGGTCTCTGCAGTGGGGGAAATTCCACCTGCACCTCCCAGGGCTCCCCACCAACGCGTGTGGCCCCGGGGGGCGGGGCGCGAAGGGAAGAGGTGACATAATCCGAGCCGCACCCCCTCCGGCCGCCACCTCCCCCCAGGCCAGGCAAAGCATCCATGACATCATCGGCCTCATCGCCTCTCCCCTCCCCCCGGGACCCTAGCAGCGGGACGCGCCCCCTCCCCAGCTCCGGGTCCGACCAGAGGCGCGGCGCTGTGCAGCGGACACGGCGGCGGGTCTGAGCCGGGAGGGGCGCCGCGGTGGGCCTGCCTCACTTACTGGCTACCTCAGGGTCCGGTGTAGGGTCTCCGACGCGGACGCCACCAGCCCGACTCACTGGCGCAGCCCGAAGCCCGCCCGGCGGGGCGCGCGGCGCGGGCCCGGCTCAGCTCCGCGCCCCGCCCGCTCCCCGCCCGGGCCCCGCCCACCAGCGGCTGCGGCAAACGCGGGCCCGCCCTCTGACCACGCCCCCCAGAAGCACCAATCCCCGGGATGGGGCGGGGCCTGGCGCCTCAACCTCTTAGTCGCTGCGCCCCATCCCGCACGCGGAACGTCTGTTTCACCCGCTACGTGGGACTGAGATTTGGCCTGAGTTCCTGCGCTCATCGCCTGTTACCCGCCCTCCCAAACCCAAACCCGTGCGCTCAGGCCCCGGTCTCTCACCAACATATCTAGGAGGACCGCTCCCTCCCCGAATCCCACATCTTTGGCAAAAGGGGATGAACCCCTCTGGCTTCGGGAAGGGGTTCCTGACTCAGAGCCTAGAGCCTCGTTCCTCTCCCGCGCCTGCTCTTCGGGACTCAGTCTTCCAGCCCACGCCTTCTGAGACTCTGAAAATCTGCAAGGGGCGGGCGGGATGAGCTGGCGCGGGTAGATCCCACTTCCCCGATGAAAGACTCGTCTGGGCCTCAAGGACCGCTGGCAGGCTTATGAGAGGTGTCAAGGGCCAGTAACTCGGTCCGTCACCAAACAGAGCCGATTTGAAACTTGCAGTTTACAACTCGCCATCCTGGAAGTACGACGAGGAAATACATACTTTATACTCCAGCAGGGTATGAGCACTTTCACCTTGTGCCCCGTGCCTGGCGTGAAGCCAGGTCCTAGCCCAGACGTTGCATCCCCAAGAGGGAATGAGGTAGAGATTTCATACTCGACCCAGAACGCCAGCTGGGCACGCGCGTGCCGCGTTCACTTCGGGCAGTGCAGGGCGGCACGGGAAGACGGCCAGGAGAAAGTAATCGGCCTTGAACTATGTGGCCTTAGCCTCTATTAGGGGTGGAGAAGCACGCTAGACCGAGGGTTCACTGTTAATAAAAGACCAGAGGGACAGGTCTGTCCTCAGAACCGCAGAACCTCCACTTCATTTGTTGTTGTTAGGTGCCGTCGAGTCGGTATCCGACTCATAGCGACCCTCTGTACAACAGGGGAAACACTATTGTCAGTGCTTCTCTGCCGTTCATAGGGTTTTCAATGGCAGCTTGATTTTTGGGAGGGGGTTGCCAGGTCCCTCTCCCAAGCCTACAGCTTCTGGTGTTCCCAGGCGGTCTCCCATCCAGGTACTAACCAGGCCCGACCCTGCTTAGCTTCCGAGATCTGACGGGATCGGATGCCGCAGGGCTACAGCTTGAGATTTAACCCATTATATCTCTGTTGTGATAGCTGAGCTTTTTGGTCTTCTGTCACTCCATTTTATTGTTATTTCTTGCTGTTTTAATTTTTTTCCCACATTTTCTTCTATTTTCTATAGTGATTTTTAAGGTAGTAAGCCTGTTTTTAGTTCTAGTGGTTGACTTTAAACTTATTAAATAATTTCACAAACTAGTCAATAACCATTCATTTTTATGTAATGATATATTTAATTTTTTGATTGAAACATGATCACCTGTGGGGCTGTAATGAGAAATTTGACGTGCCTTTTGCCCTCACATCTACTTATATTTGTCCACTTTATCCAGGGTGATAGACCCAGTTTTTGTTTACATTTTTTAAGCCACATTTTTTTCCCCCCTTGTGCGGGGGCGTAGCTCAGTGGTACAGCACTTTCCTAGCACGTAGGATGCCATGGGTCCTACAGTACCACTAAATTAATTAATTTAAATATTCTTTTAAAATCCTTTTTTGGCTTTTCATTTCGGGGAGGAGTTTTCTTAAGTGTTTGCCTTACGTGAAAATGCCTTCATGGCTACTTGAATGTTTAGAGAACTCATGAGTCTCAAAGTATTCCTCTCAAGATTTTCTTGTCTTTTTCCACTATCTTCTAGCATTGGAAATGGCAGCAAAGCTGGGCTCGTCTGTTAAAATAAGTGATTGATGCTTGTAAGGGGTATTCTTTACCCTCAGAAGTCAAACATGTTGCCAGTTTAACTCTCAGTATGGGCCTTTATTAATTTTCTAGAAACAAAAGATGTCTTTTCAGCTTAGAAAATCTTCTTATAGTATGTTCCTGTCTGATGTATGAACAGATTATTTTTTTCTTTCCTGAGAGTATCACATTAGATCATCAGTGTCAAATGAACCTCCGTTCTGTTTCTTTGCATTTTGGGAGAATATCTGAAGTTTTTCTTCACCATCATAAATTTGATTTTCTTCAGAGTCAAGAGTACTGGTTGTTTTCACCAATAAGACATTTGATTCTACTTATTTTCCTTTCATTTCAGCCAGTTTCCACTCCACCTTTATATTGATTTCAACTTATTCTCTATAGTTCTCTGTTCCTATTTCATAGAGAAGGCAATTTTGCATCTTTGGAAGAACACTAGGAAAATAAGAGAATGCTATATCTCTTCTAATGATGCATATCCAAACTTTGAAAAAGTTGACTATTTTCTGGGCAACAGAATTACAGAAATAAGAAAGACATTAAAAATATTATCCAAGAAATGTCCATAAAGGCTCTGGGCTCAGATTGTTTAGAATAATTCTCTCAAACTTTCACCAAATATATCATCCTCACCCTGTAAATCTGCACTAAAACCTAAAAAAGACAGAATGCTGTCTACTTCATGTTATGATGCCACAGTTCCCCTTATATCAATTCCAGATAATAACACCATAGAGAGAAAAACTGAAAACCAATCATACTTCACAGTTTAGGGGGGAAATCCTGAATACAATTCAAGGAAACAAAATATCATTGTAAGCCGGGCATGGTTGCTCACACATGTAATCCTAGCATTCAGAAAGCTGAGGCAGGAGGATTGTGAGTTCAAGGCCAGTGTGGGCTACATATCAAGACCCTGTCTCAAAAAACAACAGCAGCAATAACAATAAAAAAATTGTATGTTAAATTAACAAGCTGTGAATTTGTCAAATAAGAAAGAACGATCAGCAAAAAAAGCATTCACAGCTGCATATAGTGATATGAATCTGTTGTCCCAGCTACTGAGGAGAGTGAGGTGGGCTTGACGCCACAAATTTGAGAATAGCCTGGGCAACACAGCAAGACCCATCTCAATAAAGAAATCATTCAAAAACTAATATCCACACCAAGCATGGTGGTACACACTTGTTATCCCAGCACTGAGGCAGCTGAGGTAGGAAGACTTGAGTTTGAGGCCAGCCTGGACTACAGAGCAAGACCTTGACTCAATAAACAAATAATAAAAAATCAACATTCAGAAGAATGTTCCTAATTAACCAGTCGTCGTTAGGTGCCTTTGAGTTGGATCCAACTCATAGCTACCCTATGTACAACAGATGAAACACTACCCAACACTGTGCCATGCCCAACACTACTGTAAGTACTTCTCTGCTATTCATAGGGTTTTCCATGGCTGATTGTTCCAGGAGTAGGCTATCAGGAACAGCTGAAATTAAGATTTAATTGTATGAGCTGGGTGCGGTGGCACATGCCTGTAATCCCAGCAACTCAGGAAGCAGAGGCAGGAGGATCGCAAGTTGGAGACCAGAGCTAGTCTCCATAATTTAGCAAGACTCTGTCTCAAAAAATATTTTTAAAAAAGGCGGGGGCTGAGGGTGCAGCTGCAAAGCACACAAGTGCGAGGCCCTGGGTTCAACCCCTAGTACTGCAAAAAAAAAAAAAAAAAAAAAAGATTTAATCTTATGTACTACCATGATTTTAGTAAAATCAGGAGGGCCTAGAATGGTCTACAAGTTGTCCTCCCCAGTTGGACCTAAGGATAAGGTCCCCCAGCCAAACAAAGCTCTTATCAAATGGACCAGATGCAGTTTCTACTTATCTCTCAATAGCTGGTTTTAGGTCCCTGCCAGCCCTCAGGATTATTCAAACAGGCAAATCACATTCCCTGCAGGAGCTAGGGGGCACCCAATCCTTACTACAAAGCCTGCCCCACACTGCCGGTTTGTTCATTCCATTCCCAAGTGCAACTCCCACACCGCCCTGCATGGCCTGCGGTCTCTGCTTCCTGTCCCCTGGGCTGTGATTATATGTAATAAACTGCTGTCAATCTCATCTGTCCAGTGTCAGTGGTACTGTTTGACAACTCGAATAACTTGAGGATGGGAATCCTTCCCTCACCAATTAAAAGGATGTGCTTAAAAACAAAAGTCCAGAAAACTGACGATATCCCACGCTGGTCAGGCTGGAGGGAAATGGTAACTGGCACAGCTTTTTGGTTTTCTGGGGTTATTTTGTTGATGACGATTAAACCCATAGCCTTATGCACGCTAGGCAAACCTTCCATCACTGAGTTACACCTTCAACCCCTACATTGTTTTATGGTTGAGTTCCACCCAATCTTTAAAGAGATTACATAATTCTAAATCACAGGAAAAGATGAAAAGCTCCTTTATTCATTTCATAAAGGTAGAATGATCTTAATGCCAAAATATGACCAATGAGAAAATTGTGATTAATCATGTCTTCCCCACTAATTCATAGGATCTGTGAGGACAGAATTCTTTTATAAATGTCCATTTCCCCATCTTAATACTCTAGTAAGAATAATAATCCCCCCAAAGATGTCCAAATCCTAATCCTCAGAACCTGTGAATATGTTAGGTTACATGGAAAAAGAGAAATTAAGGTTGTACAGAAGTAAGGCTTCTGATCAGCTGACCTTAAAGTAGGAAGATGAGCATGGATTATCCAGGTGGGGCCAGGGTAATCTCAAAGATCCTTAAAAATGAAAGGGAAAGCCGCATGGCGCACACCGCACGGCGCACGCCTGTAATCCCAGCGGTTTGGGAGGTGGAGGCAGGAGGATCGCAAATTCCAGACCAGAGGCAGTCTCCATAAATTAGCGAGACTGTCTCAAAAAGTAAAAAAATGGGCTGAGAGTACAGCTCAGTGGCCCAGCACTTGCAGAGAGCATGCAAGCACAAGGCCCTGGATTCAACCTCCAGAACCACAAAAACAAACAGACAAAAAACAAACAGAAAGGGAAACAAAGAAGAAGGGAAAGGAGATGGGACTAAAGAAGAATGGTCAAAGAGATGTGATGTAACTGTTTTTGCAGATGGAGGAAAAGGGCCATAAGCCAGGAAACGTGGGTGGCCTCTGGAAACTTGAAAATAATCTCCTGACAAGAACAGAGCCCTATCCTGATTTTAGCCCAGTACGACCTATCTTGCCTGCAGCCACAGCCCTGTGGCATCCGATCCTGTCAGATCTCGGAAGCTAAGCAGGGTCAGGCCTGGTTAGTACCTGGATGGGAGACCACCTGGAAATACCAGGTGCTGTAGGCTTGGGAGACGGACCCAGAAACCCACTCTCAAAAATCAATCTGCCATTGAAAACCCTATGAACAGCAGAGAAGCACTGACAATAGTGTTTTGCCTGTTGTACGCAGGGTCGCTTTGAGTCGGATACTGACGCAATGGTACCTAACAACAACAACAAAGACTTGGACTTGTAAGCCACAGAATTTTAAGATAATAAACCTATATTGTTTAACAATACCAAGTTTGTGGTAATTTGTTACAGCCACCCTAAGAACTAATGTAGACACATAACAGATGCTCATTCATTTGCTGAATGATGAATGAAATCACAAAAACCCTAGGTCTACAGATGAATGGGCAAAAATAGAAATAGACCACTCACAGAATCCAAATGGCCAATAAGCAGTGGAAAACACTTTTAACTTCATTGATATTGAAGAGATGCAGATCAAAAGCTATGAAATTAACAAGGTGTTAGCCTTTGAGGTCCTACCCACCAAGTTATCTGGAAGGGGACTTGGGGCTTCTCTAGGATGACTCTACAATTAGCTCTGAACACCAAACTGAGGGCACATGAGGTGATGCTACAGTTTGGATGTTTGTACTAAAGCTTTTTCTGGTTTTTTTTTTTTTTTTTTTTTTGAGACAGTCTTGCTATGTAGCCCATGCTAGCCTCAAACTCTTGTCAGTCCTCTGCCTCAGTCCCTGAGTGTGCTAGGATTACAGGTGTGCACCACCAAGGCTGGCTTGTATTAAAGCTTTTTACAGCTGTGCTTGCTTTAGGAGGAAATGGAAAACCTTTGAAACTGGGCCAAAGATTTGTGGGAATTACCAGGAAAGGTCTTAGGGGTTATCGAGATCAATATAAAAAAGTAACTGAAATGATTATGATCTAAGTATGTTGAAGTCTTTTACAAGCTGTTTTATAAGCTGATGAGCTGTTAACACAGACACAGACATATACACGCAAATATGGTCTACAAAAAACAAAAGGTAAAGTGTGTGTATATATATGTATGTGTGTGTGTGTATACACACACACACACACACATTTAATTAGTTAGTTAGTTTTTGAGACAGGATCTTGCTATGTAGCCCAGGATGGCCTTGAACTTGTGATCTTCCTGCTTCACCCTCCCAAGTGGTGGGATTACAGGCATGGGCCACCATACCCAGTTCTAACCACTACTCTTTACTAATTGCATACTTTACCTAAAATAGATGGTTTATGCTTTTCTTATGCTCCCCAGGGACTCTCCGTAAAATTTAATGTTCTGTTTTCATACAGCTGACATTTGTTTTATAATACTGAAGATTCATCTGTACCTGTTGTTGTTAGGTGCCGTCAAGTCATGTCCAACTCACAGCGACCCTTATAGGGTTTTCAATGGCTGACTGTTTTGGGATTGCCTCAGGAGTGGGTTGCCACATCCGTCTCCCGTTTTTGTGGTGCTGGGAATCGAACTTGGGACCTCAGAGACTGCAGAGTGGCGCTCTACCAACTGAGCTAAATCCCAGCCCAAGCGCCGCTCTGCAGTTTCTGAGGTCCCAGGTTCGATTCCCAGAACCGCAAAAATGGGAGAAGGACGTGGCAATCCACTCCTGAGGCAATCCTGAAACAATCACCCACTGAAAACCCTATGAGGATGGCTATGGTCGGACATGACTTGACAGCACCTAACAACAAGCATCCAGTCATTTCTCACAGTTCATCTATACCTATACACTGTAAATCTCACTGCAAGATAGTAGAAACAATGAAAAAACTATCAGTCACCAACCCAAGTGAGCTCTATGTACTCACACCTGTTTGTGAAGTAGAAGAGTCCTTAAACCCAAGCTTTAATAAGATATCAAGCATAATAAATTATTGCATCATGGAAATCATGGTTATGCTCAAATATTTACTCAATTTTATGAAAACATGCAGACTCCAGAAAAATTACCAGATTTTTATAAAAATGAGGGTAAATGAGTCCAGCTCAAAGTCTTTGCGAATTTTTTACAGGACCACTGCAGACAGACATGGTGATGGCCTAGTGAAATGTTCATCTGCCAACTTTTCCTCTCCTAAGTTGCTTCCACCAGCAGAACAGGAACTGAGATGTGGGGAAAACGACAACTTCCTGATGATAATGGGTGATATGTTCAATAATTTCTTACCTATAACATTCATATTTGTTACTCTGGTCTATTTTGATATGGTAGAATATTTACAACCTAAAAAGACATTAAAGCAATTGCTGAACTAGACTTCAAACACATATCCACACAACAACACTGCCCCGTGAACTACACTGTAAACTGTGGATTTTAATTCAACGACAAAGTGACCTGATTTACCTTGCTGAGAAAGTTTTAAAAAGTCTCTTAAAGCAGCAGAAATGTTAAATTTCAGTCACTCAGTTCTGATACTGTTGGACCTTTACTAGATTTAGTTTCTTTCTTTTCTCCCTTCCTTTCCTTTTCCTTCCTTCCTTTCCTTTCTTCTTTCCTTCAGTGGTGGGGACCAAACATAGGGCCTCATACATGCTTGGCAAAGTGCTGTACCACTGAGCTACATCCTCAGCGCTACTTTTACTCTTATCATTATGGATGTGTTTTTTGTCTCATATGTTAGAAATGTTAAGTCAAATTGTAAAATCACATAAGCCAAAAGTATTAAAACCAGAGTAAATCTAGCAGGCTGTATGCAAAAGGTTACATATGAGTAAGTTTAATGTTATAGTACCAGTATTTGGTAGGTTCTAAGGTTCTTGTATTGACTTTGCAGTTGTGAATAGTCAACTACTGCTTTTTTTTTTTTTTTTTGAGACTAGATCTCCCAGGCTAGCCTGAGCCTGGCAATCCTCTTGTCTCAAGCCTCTCAGGTGCTAGGATTATAGACATGAGCCATCATACTTACTTTTAAATATTATATTAATCAACCAAAATTACATATTGTGTCAGGGCAAATTAAGTCAAAATGTTTTTCAGTGTCACTACTGTAGTCTAAATTGTTTTGGGTACAACTTGATGGCTATCAAAAGTTGTGTAGGAGGCTGGGGATGTAACTCAGTGATAGAGCACATGCTTATTATATGCAAGGCCCTGAGCTGGAGCCCCAGCACCACAACAAAACAACAACAAATCAACTGTTATGTACATTCTGCAGCTATGATTCCACATACTCACCCTTGGTCCTATTCTCAATATTGCTGTACTGGCAACAGACCCCAAGGCCTCATCTTTAAGCATTCTACCACAGAATTACATTTCCAGCCCTAGAACCCTGCTTTTCAAACTGTAGGTAAAGATCTGTTCATGGGGCCGGGCATAGTGACACACACCTGTAACCTCAGCCCTGGTGGGATAGAGGAAGGAGAATTGCAAATTCCAGGCCAGTCTGGCCTACATAGGGAAACCCTGTCTCAAAAGAACAAAAACAAAAACAAAAAAAACCTGTTTGTGGGCTGTAAAACCAATTTAGCCATGATCAGCAATGAAACACAGAATAGAGACAGAAGTATCAAGAAGAATCAAACCATGGTTAATGAAGGAATGTACCGTGAAACTTTTGCTTCAGTTACTATATGTATGTAGGCACATGTAAGTACTAAGACCTTCATGTACAATGCATTTCTTACTAAAAAATACCATCCAAAAAATCTGAATGCTACAGTCTTAGTGTAATAGATATCTTCAATCTTGGGGCCAGGGCTCGGGACTAGAGGTGCCAGAGGCACTCATGAATGCTTGAGGGGGCACCTTCCAAGAGTCCAATGGGAGGTAGGGAAGGGGAAGGAGAAGCTGATGGAATATTAAGTTTGGGAGGTTAGAATGACTAAAAAAGTTTAAGAAATTAGGAATTGATTTAAAACACTTATTAAACATTCTCCCCTTCCTCCACCTCAGCTCACCAAATATAGCCCAAATCTCCAGGCCCATCATTCACTTCCCTTCCTACCTTTGTCTCTCATTTGCGCTGGCCTTCCCTTTCTCAACTCAATACTCCACACTGCCCTCAGGCCCCTACATCCATTGCTCTGTAAGTTCTTCCCTTAGCTTGGAAGATCTCTCCTTGCTAGCTGCTGATTCCTTTCACATATTTCAACCTCTGGCCTCACATTTGCTAGCTGGGTGATTGGTTAGCCTTCCTATTAGGTTAATACCACTGTACCTGCCCCCATGTGTGGACAGGGCCCTATCTGGCTCTCTGTACTTCCATGAGGTGCTGGATGGCTATCAAAAGTTGTGTAGGAGGCTGGGGATGTAGCTCAGTGATAGAGCACATGCTTTGTCCTCAGTAGGCTCTCCATGTTGTTGCTGTTGTTAGGTGCCGCTGAGTTAGTGTTTGACTCATAGTGACCCTATGTATAACAGGTGAAACAGCATTGTTGGTGCTTCTCTGCTATTCACAGGCGTTTCAAAGGCTGATTGTTTTTTGGGAGTGGGTTGCCACGTCCTCCTCTCAAGCCTACAGCACCTGGTGTTCCCAGGCGGTCTCTCATACAAGTACTAAGCAGGCTCAACCCTGCTTAGCTTCCAAGATCTGATGGGATCAGACACCATAGTGCAGGCAGACTCTCTACAGATGGTTATTTCTAAAACACACACCTCAGATGTGTTTACATAATTTTCCTGTTACAAAGATCCAATATACATCCTGTGCCAGTTTCACTGTGGTATCCTGGGGGAGGCACTCAACTGCCAGGTGAATGGAGTGACTACTAGTGGCTTCACAGTGCCCAGCTTTGTTATTCTGTTTTCTGAGGCTTAACGCAAGCCAAGAATACAGAAGGCTATTAAGTGTTTGCTCTGTTAAAGTTTTTGTTACAGGGAATTTTAAACATGTATGAAAATAGATAAGTGTACCCTTCACATACCCATTACCCAGCTTCAATAATTTTCAACTAGTGGTCAATCTTGTAAATTGCCATTTTCTAATAGACAAGTTGGAGCCATTACATGGTTCTCCAATCATAGAGCTTGTTAATAATATGCCTTCAAGCCAGGTGTGGTGGCACACACATGTAATTCCAGCAACAAGAGAGGCTGAGGCAGGAAGATCATGAGTTCAAAGCCAGAGGGAGCCTGCATAACTTAGTGAGACCCTGTCTCAAAATGAAAAGATTAAAAAGGGGCTGGGGAGGCAGCTCAGTGGTAGAGAGCTTGCCTAGCATGCATGAGGCCCTAGGTTCAACTCCCCATTGCTGCAAATAAATAATTAAAATAATAACGATAATAGGCTTTGAAGATCCATGAAATACAGAAGTTAGGATGGGACCAAACTGAACCAGACTGGACTGTACTAGAATCAAATGGTATCAAAACAGACCCATGTTGGGCTGGGCTGTAAAGATAAGGCACTTAGCACAAGCACTGCTTGAGAATTACAAAAATCAAAACCTACCTGTTGGTTGATAGCCATCAAACAGTCAAGAGTTCCTGATGTGGGGGGAAAATCTATGAAAAAGGGGCCACCTAACAGATAAAGGATTCAGGCAGGATTACAATGAAGTCTTGAGTGATTGGTTCTGAATCACCTATCAGTCATATCTATATTGTCAGGCACCTGAGACACTGACCTTGATGTTCCTTCAGAAAGGAAAAAAAAAAAAAAACACAAAACCCAAAGCTAATGAATAAGCAAATATAAATCCACGGTACTGAAAAGTTTAGTCAATTTAGTATTACATGTACAGATCAGTAATGTAATCATTGTAATAATGTGTGTCTGGTCCACTTAAAATAATTTCATATATTAAATTTAGGGATTTTATTTTTTGTAGTGCTGAGGATCAAACCCAGGGCCTTGTGCATGCTTAGCATGTGCTCTACAACAGAACTACATTCCTAGGCCTGGAGATTTTGATTAAATGCTTGTTGTTGTTAGGTACCGTCGAGTCGGTATCCGACCCATAGCGACCCTCATAGGGTTTTCAATAGCTGACTGTTTCGGGATTGCCTTGGGAGTGGATTGCCAGGCCCTTCTCCCATTTTTGCGGTGCTGGGAATTGAACTCGGGACCTCAGAGACTGCAGTGCAGCGCTCTACCAACTGAGCTAAATCCCAGCCCAGATTAAATGCTTAGAAATCTTTAAGATAACAATATGTAAGTGTTTGAAAGTTCTAATTTGTTTAAACTGTATGCTTTCACTTATTTGCTGTGAATGCAGTTTGTACATGTTTAGCAAAATGTTGTTTACTATTTCATAAACTGTTCATTTGATAAATTTATTAGATTAGTAGATAAATGCCATGTGCCATGGTACATGCCTGTAATCCCAGCTACTTGGGAGGCTGAGGTAGGAAGATTGCAAGTTCAAGGCTAGCAGCAATCTGTACAGCTTAGTGAGATTTTGTCTCAAAAAACAACCAAAAAAATCCTGAGGACTAAATAATGCACAAAGCGTTGTAGGTTTTTTCCTCCATATTAACCCCTTGAGACAAGAATCTTAGGCTTCCAGGATGTGAGGAAGGGATGTGCCTTTTCACCACTTCTGATCTTTGGGCATGGTCCTGAGTGAGCATTCAGGGTTGGAGCTGCATTAGCCATCTTGCTATGTGGATGGCAGTAGGTGAAAATGGGTCTGTAGACATAGTACCCCGGGTCTGATCCCACCTGATCTCGGAAGCTAAGTAGGGTCAGCCTGGTTAGTCCTTGCTGCAGCCTAGGGAGAGGAACCTGGCAATCCACTACTGAAACAATCAACCATTGAAAAACCTATGAGGATCACTAAGAATCAGACTCTACTCGACAGCACCATGGGAACAACAACATGGGAAGATGGCTGAGTGAAAGGGGGAAGAGGCCCTGGAGCTGGCGCCTTGCTCTGCGAGAAACCCCTTCCACCTGGGGATTTTAATTACTTGAAACTTTATCGCCTGCCTCTCCACTTGCCCCCACCTCTGTTCCCAGGCTCTTAACCTTCCCTGCCTGTTGGAATCTCTTATAATGCTCTCTGAATTATAGAGTATAATTATAGAGTATAAGAATCTCTTATAATTCTACTCCTAGAAATTCTGATTTAATAGGTCCTGGGTGCAGCCTGGCATGAAACTATATAAAACTCCTCAGGTGATTACGATGAATAACTAGGGCTGAGAACCACTGAAGTAACGATAAGTCATCTCTGCCTTTCCCTTTGTAATTTTATGTTCCTACCTCATATTGTGGTCACCTGTCTTTCTTCCCTCTCTTACCAAGACTGTGGGGTGCAGAGGGCCTTCCAGACAATGCATGTGCCCCTTCATTCACTGACTGCAAGTGCCTGTTGATGGACTTAGCAGAGTTAGCCCTTGCTTGACATTCAGGTTCTATAGTCAATGCTTATGGCACGTATCAAAATCACCTTGACAATCCCTCCTCTCAGGAAGGCTCTGCCCTGGAGCCTGAGATAGTGTCTCCTCATCACTATCCAGTTTCTTCCTGGGCCAGAACAGAAAGCTCCACCATGCACCAGAGAAGTAGGTGGCTTGTGTTTAGAGGCCTCCTTGAACTAAAAAATACATTTAAACATGTGCCTCATTCTCAACACGGCAGAATGCTCACACCATGAACAGCTCACAGAAACCAGAGAGACTGACCCCACAGGAGACACACATCTTCCATCTCACACCCACTTCTGAGCATATGGTCCTCATGTCCACTGGTGGGTGGAACCACCCACGCCACTTAAACTTTTTTTGTCAAGGCTGCAGGGCTGAATTCATGTGACTTGCTGCAAGACAGTGTACCTCCACTGCACAATTACATCCAGCTCAAGCAGCCCATCCTCTCCCACTATCTACCCTACTGGCCAGCTCCTCCTTCACTGACCTCCCTTTCCTCGCTCTCAAAGGTTGCTGCTCCTGAGGACTCTACCCCTGGCACTTCTCATTAACTCTTGTCCCCAGGGATCCTGGCCCTGCTTAGGACTCCTGAATCTGTATAAACCACAGTGAGCCACGCGACACAGCATATGCCGGTAATCCCAGTGACTCAGGAGGCTGAGGCAGGAAGATCATGAGTTCAAGGCTAGAGGTACCCTGGATAACTTAGTGAGACCCTATCTTAAATTTAAAAAGGTGGTGGGGTAGAGTGCAGTTCAGTAGAAGAGCACTTGCTTAGCATGGGTTCAACTCCCAAGTAGTGAACAAACACACACACACACACACACACAAAAAAAAAAAAAAAAAAGAAAAAGAAAGAAAGAAAGAAAAGAAAAGAAAAAGGCGCAGTGAAACCTCCTTCTGCAGTTAAGGGAGGTGTAACCATAACCTGGGGAGGGAAAAAGCTCATATAGGTCTTGAGGGCTGAGTTTGCAAGGCACAAAGGAACACAGTAAGTTACAATTTCTTTTTTATGGATGAATGAATGCATGAGACTTCTGCCACCTCTCAAGGGACCTTCCCCACCTCTTACATATACCCTGAGTGGTACATTTCACCTGCTTATCTGAGATCCTAGGACAGGCCTCTGCCACACTAAGCCACAAAAAGCTCAGTAGTACTCATAGGCCTTTAATCTACAACTTTCTGGCCATACTCCATCACTGCCCCAGGATGGTGGGGAGAGATGAAGATGTATGGACAGGTAGGCTACACCAGCTTCAAGTCCAACAGGAAAGGGCTAAAGGTCAGGCTGGGGCCTGGGCAGGGGTCTCTCAGCCCCAGGCGATGAGAGAGTTGCTGGCCTGGGCAAGCTCGGTGATGGACACCCGGCCCCGCTGTCGGATGAAGTTGGCCACGGCAGCCAGTTCCTCTGGGGTTATGTAGATGAACTTGCCCCGGTCGTCAATCACACCTGTGGGGACATGCAGGTGGTCGAGCTGAGCCCTTCTGGGCTCACCTGGCCTGACAATGCCTACCCATTCCTTCACAACTGGCTCAGAGTCCTCGAGGTTTCCTGTCTGCCTGGCCTTTCCTAGCTGCACTCAATCCTAGCTAGGAAAGTCAAGTCAGGCTTCCCTGCCTTTCCTCCTCACCATGAAGCCAGCCCCAGGCCTTTGTACACCTTCGTATAACTCGTATAACTGCATCCAACTCCTCAGTGCCCACTGCCTCACACCCCTCTCCCACCTGGAATGGTCCCTGGAATAGTCATTCTGCTTCTGCAAGCAGTCCCCACAGACCCTTACGGCTAGACACTTCCCGGGGGGAGGTCTGTAGGGACTGATTCACATTCTCTCACCTGTTAGAGTCCCCTCAGCCAGCAGGGTCTGGATGCGGTTTATGGTGTCCTATGAGGAGAACATTTCTCAGAGCAGAAGCAGGCACTGTGGTCCCCAGAAAAAAAACACCTGCACCTTCTCTCTTACTACAGCTGCCCCACACCCCACTGTGACTCTGTGCTTCTCCTTTCCAGGGAGTCTAGGGAGAAGGGAGTTTGGTCCTGGGCCTTGCATGACCTCCAACTGAGGCCTTCTGCCTTGGAAGGGAGCAGTGCAGACGTTTGGCCACAAAGCAGTCTGTCTGCAAGAGAGTTGTCAAGGTAACTGGATTTGGGCTGCTTTGGTCATAGTCCTGGTGGAGGGATAGAATTTGAATTTCTCTTTTTTCCCCCCATGTGTTCTTTTCATTTAATGAAATGCAGGATTCCTAGGGTACTCAGAGATTCCTGCACTTGACTCACTCTAGGGATGGGGGCAGGTCGGAAGGAACATCTAGACTTTCCATCTTTAGGGCAGACTCCCCCGCTCTTCACCACACATATCCTATGGCCACATTCCATAGACTAGGCTGCCTTCCCTGGCTTACCTGAGTCCGCAGGCCCACCTGGGAAGCCAGATCTTCCAAGAGCACAACCTTGGACTGCTATAAGGAGAGGGAGAGAAAGGGAGAGAGGCTGATCTTGGGCAAGTCTCTCCCAGCACTGGTACCCTGTGAGGTCTACATTCTATTTTGTTCTGTTTAAAAAGCTATTTTTAAAAACTGTCACCAAGACTTGTTTGCTGAGGATCGGTCAGGATGAGCCACTGAGAAGGTGCAAGGGACACAATGGTAAACAAGATCAGCTCCTACCCTGGAGCTCACAGCCTGGCTGGCAGGACAGGAAGTATATGGACAAGAAGAGAAAAGAGAAAAGGCTCCAACCCACTGGAGTCTCTCATGGAGCACTGGGGCCTCATCCCTGCCTTGTCTTTACTCCTAAGCCCCTCTGCCTGGATTCCCCACAACTCTGCACAACCATCTGAGGCACTGAGAACACCCTTAAAATAACTGTCACTAAGGCTAATGAGTGGTTTCCATGTGCAGCCCTGTGCCATGTTCCACGTGCTGCCCTTATATTCTTGGTAGAAACTTTAGTTCCCAGGGTGCAGCCAAGGATCCCTGGCTAAGTCCACACATGCATCTGCCCCTGCCTCCCCCACAGACAGCATGTGACTTGAGAAGGCAGTCCTTTGCATTTCTGTGAATCTTCTACAGCAAATGAGCTGGGGGAGGAATGATACTGTGACACCTCCCCAGCTGCAGATGGCATGTGATTTGCTTGAAATGCCAAACCATATGTGCAAGCAGGGAGGCAAGCAAGAGGCAATTGGGCCAGAGAGTGGACAAGCACAAGGTGACCTGGCAAGCTGGCCTCTACCTATAAAACAGGGACCAGGCTCCGGGCTCTTGGTGATAGCTCAGAGCAGGACCACAAAGTCACCCATGACAGTCCCTGAGGACCTGGCCTTACATAGTGCCAGGGCCAAAAGTGTTTGAGAAAAAAGTGAAGAGCTGGGCGCAGTGGCGCACGCCTGTAATCCCAGCAGCTTGGGAGGCAGAGGCGGGAGGATCGCAAGTTCGAGACCAGAGTCTGCATAACTTAGAGAGACCCTGTCTCAAAAAGTAAAAAAAAGGACTAAGGGCGCAGCTCAGCGGTTCAGCACTTGCAAAGCACACAAGCGTGAGGCCCTGGGTTCAACCCCCAGTACCACAAAAAAATAAATAAATAAATAAAAGAAAAAAAAGAAAAGAAAAAGAAAAAGAAAAAAGAAAAAAGAAAAAAGTGAAGAGACAAACCCAGCCATGGTCAGAACGTAAAGTGGACCAAGAGCAAGCCATCCCTACATCTCACATAAACTATGCTGTGTGCAGAAACCTTCTTCCAGTTCTGAAGTCCTAAATCTAGAGGATCCATTCCCTTGGAATGAGGAGGAAGGTGGGTGGACTGAATTTCTGAAGTCCTTCTTCCTGCAAGACAGCAGCTCCTGGAGAATCAGCTAACACAGACTATAGAAATTCCAAAGCTACAAGAGTCTGGAGAATCCCCAAGAATGGAACCTCCAGGAAGCCACCAAGAACAAGGGCCAGAACTGTCCTGAGAACTTTCCTCCAGACTTTGTAGAGGACAGGATGATGCTGAAGCCCACTCCCTCCTCTAAATCTACCTTGGAAGGCTTCCTGGAGGATGCACTGTAGGACCACGTTGCTGCCCACTGGGTAGGTGGAGGCAGCAAGTTCCAAACAGCAGGAAGAGCGAGTGAGAAATTCTGCGTAGGGCAGCATCCCCCAATCAGAGTGGGGAAAAGGCTCCATCAAATGGGACTGTGTGGAGCCTGAGTGACTGAGACCCTCTGGAAGCTGCCAGCATTTCCCTAAGAGGGACCCTAGGCTGTGAACCCAGCCCCTCACTGCTAGGAGGCACCTAAACCCTGCTCTCTTTCAGGATGAGTGGGGGAGGATTATGCAAGCCCTGGCTCCCTGGCAGCCCCTGGTACCACCCCCACCATCGCCCCCGCTCCCTCTGCATTCCTTCCCTCAGCCGCCTCTGCACCTCTGAGCTGCACTTGAAAGCTCCCCTCACTGCATCCTTTGTGGAAAAGAAGTTGCTTAGCAGCAAAGCAGATCAGGACATGCTTATGCAACCCAGAGCAGCATGGAGGCAGGCTGCAAGGCTGTGCATGGGATATGATGCTGTCCCACCCTAGTTTACACAGGAAACACCATCCTGTTTCTTCTCAAGACCCAAGTTCCTGGTCAAGAGCACATGGCAGAGGATGCTTGTTTCAACTCAGCGGAGCCTCAATGTGATAGAACTGACAGAAAACAGAGGTGAAGAGACTTGAAATACGGTGACTCACTGAGCGTGGGGTCTGAAGAGCAAGGGAACTGTCAAACCAAGTGTGTAGAACCCGTCAGAGGCTCAAACCTCCCACACAGATCCAGGTCCTTCTCCTGCTTCTGGGTCCCAGGGAAAGGGGCTCTCCTGGCTAGGACTTGGCAGCTCAGCCTCTCTGGGCCCTGTGTCTACTCCTTCTGGAACCACCCACAGCCCCTACTTGGGCCTGCCCTGCTTGGCCTTGAGAACATTCATAAAACACACACACACACACACACACACACACACACACACACACACACACACACACACACACGGCAAGAGCTGACACCAGTGCCCTTCTGAGCCTCTTACCTTAATATAGTTGATGAATTCTGTCAGGAAGCTGTGGGACTAGAGGGGCAGAGAAATCAAGGTGAGTGTTCCCCTGGCAGGGGCACCACAGGTCATACCCGGCCCTGACTGTGTACACTCCCTGCTCACCCAAGTGTTGCCTGTCTGCCACCTGCCTGCTACCTGCCTGTGTGCCCACACAACCACCTACCTGCATGGGCAAGAGAGTCTCCCAGGGTGAGGGAGCACTCCACTAACTACAGGGCCTGCTAGTACTGACATCCACCCACCTCTCAGTGCCCAGCCAAGGGTGTCTGAGATGGAGCAGCAGGCCTTGGGCCTGACACAAGCTGCTCTTGTGGCACAGGTTCCCTAGGGGCAGTGGGCCCACCTGCTCTTCGGTCATGGTCTCGCCCACGCCCTCCTCCTCCACCACGAAGGCCTCTTTCAGTTTCAGGTACTCCTCATGCTCCCGCCGGGCCTGCTCCTCCCGGGCCTTTCTTTCCTCTTCCTCCTGTGGACACAGAGGAGCAAGAGTCAGGTACTTGGGGTGGCTGCCCATACATCCCTATTCTGGTCCCTACTGCTCCTACAGGGCACCAGGGCAGACAATTCAGCCCTTTCTCAGGGACAGAGCTCCCTCAAGACTCTTATCTCTGGCCCCCAAGCTAAACAACAGGCAGAGCCCCCTTCATGTCATCAGCTCCCTCCCCTCCTTGCTCAGGAGATCTACTTAGTAAATATTTCTTGAAAACTCTGCCACATCTCAGTCATGTCTAAAGTTCATCAACACCAGGCTCCAATTCCTCACCACCTGTGCACCTGGCTAGCCCACTGCAATGTGGCTTCTGTGGACCCAGCTCCCAGAAAACATCTCCTGCTATGGTCTTGCCCATGCCCTCCACCTCCAGAAAGAAACCTTCAGGCCTCATATCTCTGTCCTCTCAGTGGTGCTAGGCAGAATCAAACATCTCTTCTTTCTTCTCTTGGCTTCCACAACCCACCTTCTCATGGACTTTCTCTGCTCCTTGGACCATTCTTCCCCACCTCCATCAACCAGCCTTGCCCCTGTTCTCTCCCCCACACTCTCCTTGGACAACCTGGCCTAGAGCACACAGAAACAACAAACTTTTCTTTGACAATGACTGCCACAGTTGCAAATTGTATCCCCACCCACATCTCTTCTCCTAAACATACAACTGTTCACACTACCTACCACTTGGGCCATCTCACAGGCCAAGCTCCAGGAGACCTTGTTATCTACTCCCTACATGTCTGGTCCTCCTGTTGAGGCCCTGGATTAGTGAATCACACAGTCAACTGGCCAGCCACCTTGGTCAGAAATGAGGTCCCATCCACCATTTCTTTAACATCTGCAAAACTCAGTCCACTAATGTTGCTCTGTCACAACCACCATCTAGTGCAACAGCCTCCTCCCAACCCAGCCCATTTTCCAGAGCACTCAGAAAAATGTTTTTAAAATATGACTAAAGCTAGGGCAGGTAATACAGAAGATGAGCCCAAAGTATCTTGCAGTGACATAAAGTGCTAAAAAGACAAAACAGTGAGGCTGCGTCAAAGGTACACAGGGCTCCCAATGGCCAAAGCTGGAACAACTTGAGTAGTATCATTTTGTTAACATGGTACCAGATTATAACACAAAGAACAAAATACCACGAGTTCCTATGTATATAAAGAAATGATTGAATAAATAAACAGGGAAGAGACAAATCTGTATAAAAGATTTTTAAATAATTAATGTAGGTATTCTTCCCTCAGGGAGGTACAGCATAACTCTCCATACCTTCGGAATGGACTGGGAATAGTGATTTCTTTCTAAAGAAGTATAGCAAGGCAGGAAAAAACAGTAACATTACATGGGCTGGGGGTACAGCCCAGAGTTAGAGTACTTGATTAGTATGCACAAGGCTGTGTGCTTGATCCCCAGTATCACAAAAATAACTAAATAAACAAAGAAATAAAGAAGGAAGGAATGAAGGAATAAATGAAGGAAAGAAGGAAGGAAGGCAGGAAAGAAGAAAGGAAGGAAAGAAGAAAGGAAGCTGGCCATGGTGGTACATGACTGTAATCCCAGCACTTGGGAGGCTGATGTAGAAGAACTTAAGTTTGAGGCCAGTCTGGGGTACACAGCAAGACTTTATCAAAACAAAACAAAACAAAATAACCACCAGAAAAACCAAAGAAAGAAAAAAAGAAACAGTTACACTACAGTGGAGAAAGCTGACAAAACACACCACCTCAGCCAGGGTTAACTTCATTAGTTATAAGTCAAGTGGGTCACATGTACCCTTGATATGTTGAAGATGGAACTTTACTTGCTATCATCTTCCCCCAACTTTTTATTTTTTTATATTTTAATTTTTGAGGCAGGGTCTCACTATGTAGCCCAAACTGGCCTGGCACTCTCTATGAAGACCAGGCAGGCCCTAAACTCACTGGATCCTCCTGCCTCAGCCTTCTGAGTGCTAGACCTACATGTGTGCACCACCCAGCTTAGCTCAAGTGGTAGAGTGTGTGCCTCACATGTGTGAGGCTCCTGGTTCTATCCTCACCACCACCACCAAAACAAAACAAAACAAAACAAAACAATAAAACCCCTATAACTACAGTCTAGCCATAAGGAAAACATCAGCTAACTCAAATTTAGGAACACTCTACAAACTACTTATACGGTACTCCTCAATATTGTCAAGATCATCAAAAACAAGAAAAGTCAGAGAAACACTCCCAACCCAGAGAAGCCCAAGAAGACATGAAAGCTAAATAGAACATGGTATCCTAAATGGGACCCTGGAAAAGGAAAAGGACCCTAAGGAAAAACTAATGAAATATGAATAATGTGTAGCATTGGTTAATAAAAGTGTATCGGTATTGTTGTTAGGTGCCGTTGAGTTGTGTCTGACTCAGCGATCCTGATAGGGTTTTCAATGGCTGATTGTTTCATTGCCTCAGGAGTGGATTGCCACGTCCTTCCCCCATTTTTGCAGTACTGGGAATTGAACCTGGGATTTCAGAGACTGCAGAGCAGCACTCTATATCAACTGAGCTAAATCCCAGTCCCATCCATATGTTGTTGCTATTGTTAGGTACCTTTGAGTTGGTGTCTGACTCATAGTGGCCCTATGTACGACAGGTGAAACATTATTATCAGTGCTTCTCTGCTATTCATAGGATTTTCAATGGTGACTTGATATTTGGGAGTGGGTTGCTGGTCCATCTCCCAAGCCTACAGCACCTGGTGTTTCCAGGCAGTCTCTCATCCAAGTACTAACCAGGCTTAGCTTCTGAGATCTGATGGGATCTGACACCACAGTGCTATGGCTGCAGGCTGTATCAGTATTAGTTGTAAGAAATGTACTAGTATCTTACAGTAAAAGTAAGGCGTTAAGAATAGGGGAAACTGGACCTGGGCATGGAAGGGCACAACTGTAATCCCAGCACTCAGGAGGCTGATGCAAGAGGATCGAGAGTTCAAGACCAGACTGGGCTACAGAAAGACCCTGTTTTAAAAAAAAAAAAAAAGGCCGGGGGCGCTGGTGCATGCCTATAATCCCAGCAGCTTGGGAGGCGGAGGCAGGAGGATCACAAGTTTGAGACCAGAGGCAGTCTGCATAATTTAGCGAGACCCTGTCTCAAAAAGTAAAAAAATGGGCTGGAGGTGCACCTCAGTGGTCCAGCACTTGCAGAGCATGCAAGCGCAAGGCTCTGGGTTCAACCCCCAGTACCACAAAAAAAAAAGGGGGGTGGGGGGTGGGGGGAATAGGGGAAACTGGATATAGGGAAAAAGAGCCAGAATATTGGAGGTGCATTAGGTAGGATCAATATTCAAAAAACCCTCTCAACTAATTCCTCCCATCCTACACCTTACACTGCCACAGTGCCCACACCACACCCCGGCTTCCTGTCATCCTGTGTCTTGGGGCAACAGGGCCAGTCAAGAGACTAGCTGGAACAACCTGGACTCTCTTTTAACACTCCCCATCATTGTGCTGTACCTTTTCTCAGGAACTTGGTTCTCAGAACAAAATAAGAATCTGACAGACAAACATTCATTAACCACCTTTATGCAGTGGCTCCAATTCCCCAAGCAACATTTCTATGCCAGGCCCTAAATCTCCTAGGATGACCTTTTACAGCCTCAAGGGCCTCTGAATCCAGTCTCCTTACCTCTCTGACCCTCTACTTGACTTCTTGTTTACTCCAGCCATTCTGACCACCTCAATGTTCCTCAAATGTTCAAGGCATACTACATAAATCATATGCAAGAGAATCCCCTCTCAGGCTCTGCTTTGCAGCAGGAGCTTCCACAGGCAGCATTTTGAGGTTAGGGACCAAGAAAATCAGGATCTGCCCTTGTGCCTGGTCCATAGCCTATCTTCTAAGAGGGAAGTGTTAAGGAGCTGTATGAGAAGCAAGGCTAGCTATTCAGGAGAAAAGATAGCATTGGGGTCAAGCTCACCTTCTGTTCCTCCTCTAGGCGAAGCCGCTCCTCTTCTTTCTTCCATTCAGCCTCACGCTGGGACTCCAGACGTTTCCGCTCCTCACGTTCAGCCTCCTCTGCCTAGAGAGACGCCTTCATAGGGGCATATCCCCCACCTTAGCTTGTATGCCCACTTCCCAGACAGGCCAAGGAAGGGAATGCCTAGGCCAGGGCACAGACCAAGGCTGCAAAAACAGAGCAAGGCAAGTAGCAAATGCAAGCACAAAAGAAGCCCTGAGGGCAGAGCCTGCCACACAGAACAGGAAAGGTAAGGCCGTTTCCACTTGCCAAAGCTATGCCCCATCCCTTTTGCTTGCCTCACGCTGGGCTTTCCGCGCCTGTTTCTCCTCTAGCTTCCGTAGTTTCTTGGCTCCAATTTTCCCTGCCGAGTGAGCTTCCACTGGCTTCTCAATGCCTTCTTCCTCCTGGGCTGAGTATTTTCAGAGAAAGACAACTCAGGTCCTAACCAGAGATGATCTACACTACCCCTGTCACTCTCCTCAGAGAGGGAGCCCCTTCCACCCACCTCTACCCTCCAGAAGCATCTGCCATAAGTTCACAGATGTATACCTGTATGTGTGCTGACAGTGTGAGGAGGGGGCTGCAGGGCGTGGGGAAAGATGAGACTTTAAGTACTGCATAGCTGGAAGAGGGAGATGCCAATACCCAAATGTCTAAGGATCACAAGTGGGGCTGTCTGGGTTTGCAGAGGTCCCTGGTTTCTGTCTCTGTATCAAAACTCCAGAGAAAGATGGCCCCATAGGGAAATTAATCCCAGCCTCAAATCCAAAAGGCCTGCAGCCATCCCACTGTGGTGTGTCTGATCCCATCAGATCTCAGAAGCTAAGCAGGGTTGGGCCTGGTTAGTACTTGGATGGGAGATCACCTGGGAACACCAGGTGCTGTAGGCTTAGGAGAAGGACTGTGCAACCTACTCCCAAAAAACAATCAGCCATTGAATACCTAGGAATAGCAGAGAAGTAGTAACAATACTGTTTTGTCTGTTGTATGTAGGGTTCTTATGAGTCGGATACCTAACAACAATAACAACAAATCTGAGATCCTCCAGACTAGTCAGGAATCACTGAGCATTCTGAGCTCAGCCTCTGGCCAGGATCCTCTCTTTATTGCCTTACAGCCAGGCTAAAAAGATAGCTCCAACCCCATGAATAACCCAAAGATAGCTGAAAGTTAAAAATCTGATGCCTGGGCTGGGTGTGGTGGCGCACGCCTGTAATCCCAGTGGCTCAGGAGGCGGAGGCGGGAGGATCGCAAGTTCGAGACCAGTGGCAGTCTGCGTAATTTAGGGATACCCTGTCTCAAAAAGTAAAAAAAAAAAATGGGCTGAGGTACAGCTCAGTGGTCCAGCACTTGCAGAGCATGCAGGCGCGAGGCCCTGGGTTCAACCCCCAGTACCGCCAAAAAAAAAAAAAAAAAAAAAGAAGAAAATCTGATGCCTGTGCAGTGAGGGCACTTGGCCCTAAGTCTGAGACAGAAGGGATGGCACAAGAAAAGGCCATTTTTTTCAATTAATTTTTTTGAAGCAGAATCTTACTATATAGCAGCCCAGGATGGTCTTCAACTCACGATCCTCCTGTCTTACCTTCCTGAGTGCTGGGATTACAGGTATGTACTACCACAACTGCCAGAGGGCCTCTGTTTGAGCCAAAGGGACTGATCTCAAGAGTTTAAGGCAAAATCCCTAAATGCCCACAATTTCTGGGAAAGGCCCAGGTTACTCCTTCTTCAGATTCAAGGAAGCCTTTAAGTACTAGAGAACAGACATTCTTTCCTACCATCCTAAGAGTTCTGTTGGTCTCCCAGCACCAGGGATGTGGTGTCCTCTGAATTAAATGAAATGTCTTTATCCCCAAACCTTTCTTCTGGGGTTATAGGTAACACCACTTCAGGAAGGATACTTGGATATAAGAGATGGAATGAGGAACTCTCTGGGTTAATCTGAAGACCCTTGCCTTCCTGCTTGGACTCGGGAGCCACAAGAAACAGAATTTTTGCCCAATGAACTAGGGACCAGAGCCCAGAACTTTTGGCCCCTGTGACCAAAGTCCAGGTCCCAAGTTTCTACTCACTCCACTGTGTGGCTCCTAGATATCTTTGTTAGACTGTGGATTCATGTTCCAAGGCCCCTATCTGGTTTTGGGGACTTATTCACCCCCCTCTATCCAGCCTTCTTCCTCAACCAGGCTGGCCCACTCTCACCTGGGATGACAGCTTCCTCTTCGTTTTCATCCACTTCTGCCCACTGTGTCCGCTGGGCTCGACGCTGGGCTTGTAGACGGCTGCCTAGGTCCCTCCGTCGGCGGGACCTGCCTCCAGCTCTCTGATCCTCAGGTTCCAGGGACCGAGGCTGGGCCACTTGGCCTGGCTCCTCCTCATTGTGCAGTGGCTCTTGACCGACTTTAAGAAGAAAGGATCCACAATACTGTCAGGCAGACCAGCCCTCCTGATGTCAGGGGCAGCAGCACCATCCTGGAGGCCTCATTCTCCTATGCTCAACCTCTTTCTAAACTATTGCTGCACAGCGCCCAAAGCTCTAAATTCAGTTTGTCAAGGCCTTTAGAACCCACACTTTGGTTCAATGCAGGGAGCTCCTCCCTTCTCTCTTATGTTAACACTTTTCACTCAATAAACACCTCACCTTTTCACATGTCCTGTTGGAATATTTCCATGCTGTCATCTCCAGATCTCACTGAATGCCCACTGCAGGACTACATTTAGTTCTTGCTTACCACCACCTGCCCTGATTTTATACCGTGTCACAACCAGAGAGTACACTTCTCAGGTAGGGGCTGAGTCTCCCATCCAGGAAGATTTGTTGGCTATCTGCTTTCCCTCGGCTTCTCTTTCCCCTGCCCTTGGAGCACACAGGTGCTCTGAAGTATTTTTGGGCCCAGAGAGCAAGGGGATGGGGAAGGGGAAAGGTGGGAAAACACATCCTAGGATGACAAGAAATGGGGAAAGAAGGGGCTGACAGATATGTCTCTTTTGTGCTCTGGCCAACAATATGGCCTTCTGGTCCGGGTGCAGAACCAGGCTGAGGGGAGGCCGAGGGAGCATGGGTGTTTTCTTTGGCAGAGAGAGAGAGGACTTCAAAGGGTTTCCTGGAAGCGCCTCACGCTCCTTCTGGGTCCCGATAGGCAGAAAACATTCAGATGCCCCCTTCCTGGCACTCAGTCTACAGCCAGCCTAGATGGGATCGGAAACCCTGGGTTCTCCCTTAGGAGCATAAAGCGGGACAGGCCTTGTGGTGATGAGCTAGGGGATCTGCCATGGCCTGGCCCCGGGTGTATGACGTGCGAAGAAAAGAATGGGACAAGGTTCCCGCTTCGGGGTGAAAGACTGTTGTAGAGGTGCTACCACTGGTTTCCGAGGCTGGGTTCTAGCCCCCAAATCGCGCCCACATAAACTCTTGAGTACCACTTGTCTGACGCGCATCGGAGATCCTCCTCCCATTCACCCCAGACGGCGCATGCGCACGAGCCGCAGCGCTACGGCCTACCAAAGCTCTGAAGGCTGGAGAACCCAACCCCACTGGCCCTGGCGCTGCGGCATCTCCTACCTGCTGCCGCCCGACCCCTGAAGCGAGTCAGGAAAAGGATAAGGCCGACAAGTAGAGCCGCCACTGCTAAATACACCACAGGAGCCACCATGACAGCCTCCAGACCACAACAGAGCGTCCACCGTCAGGCCAGGTTTACCCATGCCCGCCCACTGCCCATACGGCCCCTCCCCTTCCCCCTCTAGACTCCGCCCCCAAGCCGGGCTCCACCCAGGCCACACGCTTCCGGTAGAGGTCTCAATTTATTTTATTTTTATTTATATTTATTTATTTATGTATTTATTTAATGGTACTGGGGGTTGAGCCCAGGGCCCCGCGCTTGCATGCTTTGCAAGTGCTGGACCACTGAGCTTCACCTTCAGTCCATTTTTTTTTTTTTACTTTTTTGAGACAGGGTCTAACTAAATTACGCAAACTGCCTCTGGTCTCGAACTTGCGATCTTCCTGCCTCTGCCGCTGGAGTCACTGGGATTACAGGCGTGCGCCACCGTGCCGGGCTTAATTTATTATTTTAAAATGAGCTATAGGGATGTTAAAGAAAAAGATATTAAGTGTAAATTATTGCAAAAGGTTATGCATGTTCAGTAGATAACATTTATGTACGTTAGGGATGTGGCACAGTGCTTTGCCTAGTATGTGAGAGGCCCTGGGTTGATCCCTAGCACGGCAAAAAAAAAAGTTAAATAAAAGGCAAAATTATATTAAATCACCAAAAATACCACAGTGTTTACAGAAACAAACAAATGTGGAAAAAATACAAAAAGATGTTTCGGAATGACACACATCAACTTCAGGATGGAGGTTACTGCTGGGGAGGAAGCAGGTTGGGATTAAGGGCAGAGCTTTGACAATATCTGTGACATCTGATTTCTTTAAATATGTGGAGGAGAACAAGTGTTTTACTTAAACTATAATATACTTGTTTCCTCGGATCTGCAATTTCACACTTATTTTAAAATAAAATTAGCTTTATTATGTTGCATAAGTATTAGTAATCCAGTTTCCCATAGGGAGAACGTGGGAAACCCATAGGGAATTTTAATTTCTTTTTAATTCCTTTGAACCTACATAATCCAGGAATAAATTATACCCTAGTAAAGTTGTTTTTAAAGACAGGACAGGAAGCAGGTGCCCTGGCACGCACTTGTAATCCCAGCTACTTGGGAGGCTGAGGTGGGAGGATTCTAAGTTCAAGGCCAGAGGCAGCCTGCCTCAATTTGGTGAGACCTTGTTTCAAAGTAGGAATATATAAAAAGGGCTGAGGGTGCAGTTCAGTGGTAGAGTATTTGCCTACCATGTAAAAGGCCCTGGGTTCAACCTCCTCCCAAATCAAACCAAACCAAAAAAAGAACAGGATATGAGCTCAAGATTTTTTTTTCTTTTTCTCTTTTCTTTTGTTTTTTTGAGACAGGGTCTCACTATATGTTCACCTGGAACAGCTGATCTTCCTGCCTCAGCCTCCGGGGTAGCTGGGATTACAGATGTGTGCCATGGCACCTGGCTTGAACTCAAGATTTTAAAGAAGAAAATTACTGAGAGTTTCCTACTATAGTCATGTATGTGCGTGATGACATAAGTGAATAATTCAGGACCAGTGGTAAGAGATTTGAAAAAAATATGGCAGTCAGGCTGGGTTTGTAGCTCAGTGGTAGAGCACATGGTCCTGAGTTGAAAAGAGGTGAATGGAGCCAGGATTCGTGGTACATGCCTGTAATCCTGGTACTGGGGAGGCTGAGGCAGGAGGATTGCAAGTTGGAAGCTAGAGGCAGCCTGCCCAATTTAGTGAGACCCTGTCTCAACATAAAAAATTTAAAAAGGAGTAGAAGTGAAGCTCAGTGGTGGAGCACTTGCCTCACATGTGGGAGGCCCTGGGTTCAATCCCCCAGTTCTATAGGAAAAATGTGTTCTCTAATCTACCTTTTTTTAAAAAAATTACTATGGACTTTGCCACCATATGAAAAATAGGGGCAGTTTAATTTGGCCTGGTATCTGAAGAGAAGCTGGTACCTATTCTGAATGACCCATTCTTTGGCTTTAGAAAGTTATCTATGGAATTGTAGATATCAGTTGTAGTCTTACATTACATAGCACCTATGTGCCAGACACTGGGATTTAAGGGTGAGATGGTGTACAAAAACAGATGTGGCTTTACCATCATGATTTCCAGAGGAGGAAACAGAATCATCACACAAATGAATACATCTGAGGTAGGGACATTGATATTCCTAGGGGAAGCCAGTGTTACAGAAGCAGATAAAGGGAAGGCCAGGGAAGGTTTCCTTGGGGAGCTGGTGCTTGGTCTGGCCGATATCCAAGGAAGGCATCCAGATGGTGTGAAGCCTTTGTCTTCTTTTTAGTTGCCTCTGGGTAACTGTTATCCTCCAGGCCCTTCCCCCAAAAGCTTTTCAGGGAATGAATAGTGTTTCTGGTCAGTAACAGAAAGCAAGTCATCATGCAAAGCAGTGGCTCTCACACTCTGGTAAGCATCACAGACTCTTCCCTTTCTTGTTTATGGGTGGAGATGGCCATTCAAGAGTTACTGCCATAGCCCTGTGGCATTCAATCCCGTCAGATCTCGGAAGCTAAGCAGGGTCAGGCCTGGTTAGTACCTGGATGGGAGACCGCCTGGGAACACCAGAAGCTGTAGGCTTGGGAGAAGGACCTGGCAATCCCCTCCCAAAAATCAATCTGCCATTGAAAACCCTATGCACAGCAGAGAAGCACTGACAATAGTGTTTCCCGTTGTACAGAGGGTCGCTATGTGTCGGATACGGACTTGATGGCACCTAACAACAACAACAACCTCAGGGTTTCTGGAGGCCAAGTGCAGAGTCCCTGCAGGGAGACAGCCTACCAATGTCAGCAGAGTGTCAAGGCCTGTCTCACAGGTGGGGCTGATGGGGCACTTCAGTCATCCCTGTGTGTTCAGGATGCAAAGATCTGGCAGAAGCAGTGGGCATAGAGAAGGGATGATAGATTTGAGAAGAGATGGAGAGATGAATTAAAATAATGATCTCCCAAGCCAGAGAGGTGGGTAAAAGAGTTTGTTTTAGGATATGCCAAGCTTCAATTCACAATCAAATAGATCATAGCTGGTCATCAAAGAGCTCAAGGAGTGGGGGTGACAGGGAGGTCAGGATAAAGACCACGTTTTAGGAGCCCTTGCCAAGGAGACAATTCTCCGAGACAGCCTTGGAGGAGCCCACAGAGAGCGCCAACCGCCCAGAGCACCAGGACGCAGCTCATCACTGGTCTCGCGGATTCTTTCCTCCCTTGGGTGACTAGGTATCTTAGAGGGATGAAATCAAGGGGCGCCTGGTGGGCGTGGCCTCTTCTGGTCCCAGACTACAGAGTTCCTTGGAGCCAAAACTCCGGCCTCAGGTTGTAGTTAGGTGCTGTTGGGTCAGTGTCCGACTCATAGCGACCCTACGTACAACAGGCAACGTATAACAGTATTGTTAGTGCTTCTCTGCTATTGATAAGGGTTTTCAACGACCGATTGTTTTTTGTGAGTGGGTTTCCAGGTCCTTCTCCCAAGGCTACAGCACCTGGTGTTCCCCAGAGGTCTCCCATCCAAGTACTAACCAGGCCTAACCCTGCTTAGCTTCTGAGATCTGACGGGATCAGACGCCACAGTGGTACGGCTGCAGGCCCAGCCTCGGGTAGCCCCCAGCAATTCCGGAAGGGTGCCGCGCCGCTTTCCTCTTTTTTAACAGCCGGCACGTCTGGCTGCTGATCTGGAAAAGGGTGCTCATTTGTGCTCTCCGGAGGTCTGAGCAACGATTGCTGGCGTTCGGCGGCGTTCCGAGCAGTTGGTTACCCTGTGGATTATCAATCCGCACCCACCACCTAGGGTGCGCCCGGCGAATCCCAGATTGGATCGGAAGCCGGAGGACCCACTTCCGCCTCTGGCAGGAAGTGTTCTGCGACTGGAGGGAAGGGTTTCCGGGTTCTCTGAGGGGTAAGCGGCGTTCACCATGGCTGCTTTCTTGGCTGGGAAGAAGATCGTGTTTGTCACAGGGAACGCCAAGAAGCTGGAGGAGGTGCCAGGAGGATGTGGGGGCCGGCCTGGAGGCGGCGTGGAATAGGGCAGAATGGGGCTTCCAGGCGAGGGAATCATGCGGGAGGAGGCGTGGAAGGGGAACAGAGTTAAGGGTGCGTGAGGACCGGCTTGTGGAAGGCGCTAGGGTGCGGCGAGGGGACGGCAGTGGAGTGGGGCGCCTTGAGGGTCGAGGGGATGACAACCTTGACAGATCGTGGCACAGAGCTCTTGAGGTTAGCGGCTGCGGAAGCCGGAGGAGTGGCACCTTTGATAAAGGTCGCCTGGAGCTAGATCCCAAGCCCCGACACCCGTGCGATACCGACCCAGATCCCGCTGTTGCCTGCGAAGTGTCGGCAGCCAGAGCGAGCATGGGGTGGTTGATGCAAACTGAGTAGTCCATGCCACGGCACGGGCCAGAAATGCCTCTATCGATTTTGCACTTCTGCGAAAGAGGTGATAACCTTTCCTCACACATCATTGAGACCATGACTGACAACTGTGTAACAAAAGTCAGGTTAACAACGACAGCAACAAAAGCCATAGCAAGTTTATTTGATCAAAGTTTTATACGGATCAGAGCCTTTGGAATAAAGACCCAAAGACAGAATTTTTAAAATCTTATTTATTTATTTTATTTTGGTGTGGTGCGTCTAACCTTCCTGCATGTTAGGCAGCTGTCCTACTACTGAGTTTAATGAAGCATGGACAAATGGGTAGAAATGTGATTGATCAGAAAGGGTATAACCGAGTCCTAATAGACTGGATGGGAAAACCCAGCAAGGCTTGTCTGTTCAGATTCATGGTCTCTTTGTGCAGCATTTCTTCCTCCCTAGTCTTGGGCAAGACTCCTGAAATTGAGGTTTTATGTTTCTACTATCAGACAAGATAGGTCGGGGAATTTCTTTATGGCCAGCTCTAAGATAGAAATGCAGGGCAAGTATTGGAATAATTTTTTTTTTTTTTTTAAGTTTTATGTCTTGCTTTGGGGAAAAAGGGTTTTAGTTTCTGTGACCTGCTTTGGGGAAGAGAATTTCTATAGTTTGCCTCAGAGGGAGGCAGGGAGCTGGAGACAGGACAAGAGAAGGTCAGAAAGAGACTTTGCTATTTGAGGCTTGCTTCAGAGAGCCCAAACCTCTGTACTGGGCCCCAACAGGGTGATGTGGGACATCTGCTTCACAGTACTATGGAGAGCAGTAAAGAAGGCAATGGATCCAAAGTTTCTGCCTACAGGAACCTTGTGGCTAGTTGAGAGGTCTCTGGGAGTTGATAGAATGACCTGGGCTACTATGAACAGAGATATACAGGGAGCTTTTGTGAGCCACCAAGTAACTTGTGGGAAAATGATGTTAAGTTATTCTGTAGGACCTAAGGTTTCACTTCAGGGCATAATCTGTTTTTGTAGTTCTCTCTGGGTGCTCCTTAGTCATAGTAGGGTCTTTCTGGTTTCTTCTCTGCTGGTAGAGCAGACAGTGAGATTTCTTCCAGACATCAGCTCTAATTGGTTTTGTTTGGGTTGAGAGTTTGCCCCTACTTAGCCATGGCCAAGGACGTGGGGTCAAGTGTGGAGAATCAGAAGATGACACCCTCTGGATAAATCTGAGGCAGATCAGTGGGGTGCAGTAGAGGAAGCTTCATTTGTCTGAAACATAGGGACTGATGATACTTCTGTGCAGGACAGGGCTGGCTTTCTTGGGAGCCAGAGCTCTGCTGATGAAAGCTTTGAGTTCCTGAGGCCAAATGAGTCAAGCAGCCAGGCAGTGGCATCCTGAATGGAGTCCATGCAGGATGGCAGATATCAGACCCCAAGTCTTTGGCTGAGAACAAGGCCTTTCCACATTTAAAGAAGAGGTTGAGCCTGAGGGTATAGGTCAGTGGTAGGGCACTTGCCTAACATGTGCAATACCTTAGGGCAGGGGGTGGTAATGAAGTAGTAATGGAGGCTACTTGGAGAAGATGACTTGGAATGTTGCCTAGAACAAGGGATTTTTTTTTTTTTTTTTTTTTTTTTTTAGTATGTTGAGGATCAAACCCAGGGCCTCATGCATGCTTGGTAAGCACTCTATCCCTGAGTTACATCCCCAGCCCAAGGGAGTCTTAATTTTCTTCTTATCCCATTGGCAAGATGATGAAGCCTGTAGATTCTTTCTCAGGAAAATGGTTTCTTTTCTTTTTCTTCTTTATTTGTTTTTTGATATAGAGTTCCTTTTTCCCCCTCTGTAATATTGAGGCATTAAACCCAGGGCCTCATACATACTAGGTAAGTCCTCCACCACTACGCCACACTCTTATCCCCATTTTTATGTATTCCAAATGTACAAGATAGAATATATAGGATTATAAAGAAAATCAACTATATTGAAGTATAATTCTGAAAATACTAGTTGTGTCTGGTGGCACATGCCTGTAATCCCAGCATTTTGGAGGCTGAGGCAGAAAAATCTAAAGTTTGAGGTCAGCTGGCCTACGTAGCAATACCCAATCTCAGAGAGAAAAGAAAGAGAGAGAGAGAAATATTTGTGGTCAGCTAGGTATGGTGGTACACACCTGTGATCCTAGCATTTGGGAGGTTGAGGCAGAAGGATTGATGTGAGGCCAACCTGGTATACATAGTGAACCCTGTCAAAAAAAAAATCTGTGATGTAGTTACATATACATTATTAACACATTAAAGGATTCAATTCAGCAGTGTGTACAATTTCCTTTATCTTCTTTACTTTTCCCAGTACTGGGGGGTTTAACCCAGGGCCTTATGCATGCTAGGCAAGTCCTCTCCCAATGAGCTGCACCCCTAAACCCTTTTTATTTATTTATATTTTTAAGACAAGGTCTCACTAAGTTGCACAGACTGCCTCTGGTCTTGAACTTGCAATCTTCCTGCTTCAGCCTTCCAGTAAATGGGATTTATTACAGGTTTGCACCATGGTGCCTAACTATAATTTCTTTAATTTTAAAAATAGTGAGAATTATAAATATTTTTTCTCCTTCCCGTATAAGTATTGTTTTGAGATATAGGCAACAATTATAATGGGGTATGCCAACATCTGTGATTTTAATAGATTTAAAAGTCACTGGATTGGGAGGCTAAGGCTAAAAGATCATGAGTTCCAGGCCAGCCTGGGCTACATAGCAGGCTTTGTCTCAAAAACTGGAATTGCTAATACAGTTTTGGTTTGTTTTCTATATTCATAATTGAAAGGGGTGCTAAGTTTCAATTAGGGGTTAGTAAAAATAAAGAAGGATTTTCTTCCCATCCCAATTCACAGTCCTCCTGAACGCTGGGTAACCCTTGATAGGGAATTCTTGGCTCATGAGGATGGGTAGGGTTTCTGAGAGCACTGAGAAGGTAACAGGGTGTTCTAGATGTAAGGGGGCTGGTAGCACAACCAGATACCTGAAGTTGGAAGGGTTAGAGGAGTAAGGAGATGGGGTGCTATGTTGCTGAGGTAGGACTCTGAAATTTGGGATGAGGTTCATGGGCCCAACCTGGAAAGCATTCAGGTATTGCCAGGAGAGTTACCAGAAAGGTGGATGATAGTTCATGTAGTAATGGGGAATTATTAGCAGATGGTGATAAATGTTCTTTCATTTTGGAACAGGTCATTCAGATTCTGGGCGATAAGTTTCCATGCACTTTGGTGGCACAGAAGATTGACCGTATGTTTCTGTATTGTTTTATTTTTAAAAGATGGTTCGATTTCTCTTACATTCCTGTAACCTGACTCTATATGTGTATCTATTTCTCTGATAAGTGCCGGAGTACCAGGGAGAACCAGATGAAATTTCCATACAGAAGTGTCAGGAGGCCGCTCGCCAGGTGCTTATCCTATACTTGTCCCACATTCAGCCCTCTTGTCATGGTGGCTCCTAGGAACAGGCAGAGAACAACAGAGTGAGCACAGTTTGTTGTGACTTTAAGGTCCTGCTCAAGCCCAGCTTGTCTGGTGTCAGTTAATGTTGGCCTTGGAACAACCCACACCCTTCCAGTTCTCAGGTACATACATTATAGCCCTATTTTATCCCCGTACACATCCACCCCTGTACCCACACATCTTTGCTGAATTGAGAAGGAGCATGTTATAAAGAGTCAAGCTGCCTGGGTGTGAATCCCAGCATTTCTATTGGTGTGTCTGGAGCAAGCTTTATGCCCGCCAGTGCTTTGGTGTCCTCGTCTCTAAAATGAAGATGACAAGGGCTGGACCCTGTGGTTCTCGTTTTTTTGTTTATAGCTTTTGTTTTTAATATTTTCATTTTTCAGTATTTTTATTTTTCAGGATGAATATTTCATCTGCAATTATAGTATTTTTTTGTTTGTTTTGCGGTACTAGGGGTGCTGAATCTGAGGCCTCATGCATTCTTTGCAAGCACTCTACCACTGAGTTGCACCACCAGCCCCATTGTAATTTTTTATGTTGAGACAGGATCTTGCTAAGTTCCACAGGCTGCCTCTGGCCTCAGACCTGTGACGTTCCTGCCTCTGTTTCCTGAGTCACTGGGATAATAGGTGTGTGCCACTGTGCCCAGCTGCCCTGTGGTCTTTTATTTATTTATTTATTTTTGTTGGTGGTACTTGGGACTGAACCCAGGGATTCAAACATATTTTTCTAAGTGCTCTACCACTGAGGTGCACCCCCAGTCCCTTTTTAAATTTTTTTTCTTGAGCCAGGGTCTTACTAAGTTATGCAGGCTGCTTCTGGCCTCAAATTCAGTCTTCCTGCCTCTATCCCCAAGGTTGCTGCAATTGTAGGCATGTGCCATCATGCCCAAATTGCTATGTGGCTCTTGTTGGACCTCTGCTGATTCTTGTACCTATAGGCTTAATCCTAGCATTGGTGGCCTGGGAGTTCAGGGTGGGGATCCATCCTGCTTCTGACTGCAGATCTCAAGGATACATGTCTTTGTCCTGCAGGTACATGGCCCCGTACTGGTAGAGGATACCTGTCTGTGCTTCAATGCCCTTGGGGGCCTCCCTGGCCCCTACATGTGAGTATTCCCACTAATTCCCTTGTAGGGTGCCAGCCCCCAAACCACCAGAACAGCACAATGATTGGTTACCTGATACTGCAGGTCATTCAGCATTTCAGTTGTTCCACGGAAAGATTAGTGATGCCAGGGAGGCAAACTTTTCCTTTGTAATGTGTGAGAATGTGATTGTGTAAGTGGAGATGGGAAAGGGGAACCCATCCATTTCAGAGGTACATTCATGGGCAGATCAATTTCATGAAAGAGGAAATGAGAAAGTTGAAATTTGAACATTGATTTCTTTAAAGCTAGCCAGTGCCCTGGATACCTTAGAAGGACTTTGTGTATCTCCAGGGTACAATTCGAAGATGCTTGCATGGGGTAAGGGACATACACATAGAAATGCTATTGCATTTCTATGGGTTTAGGGTACACATATCTTTAACTTTTGGATGAGAGCTGGGCATTGTAGTGCATACCTGTAGTTCCAGCACTCAGGAGGCTGAAGCTGGAAGATAAGAGAGTTCCATCCAGCCTGAGCTGCATGGTGAGACCTTGTCTCACAAATAAATAAATAATGCCGGGCATGGTGGCACACACCTGTAATCCCAGCGGCTCAGGAGGCGGAAGCAGGAGGATCGCAAGTTCAAGACCAGAGGCAGTCTGTGTAACTTAGAGAGACCCTGGCTCAAAAAGTAAAAAAATGGGCTGTGCAGCTCAGTGTTCCAGTACTTGCAGAGCATGCAAGTGCAAGGCCCTGGGTTCAACCCCCAGTACTGAAGAAAAAATATAAATAAATAAATAAATAAATAATAAATGAATAACTATTTTTCCCCTCATTACTGGGGAGCTGAACCCAGGGCTTTGTGCATGCTTTTGTAAGTGCTCTACCACTAAGCCACATCCCCAGCCCATTTTTTACTTTTTGGCTTGAGACTGGGTCTCAAAAGGTTACACAGGCTGCCTCTGGCCTTGAACTTGCAATCTTTGATCCTCCTGCCTCTGTCTCCTGAATCTCTGGGATTACAGGCACATGCCTCTTCACTCAGCTTCAAATGAATAACTTTCGGATGACTAGTTTGCTTGCCAAACCAATAGCAACTATATATACTTATCTACAGTATATATTGCTTCACATCCTCACCAGCCCTATTATGATCTTTTAATATTTTGCAATTGGAGGAATGTAAAGTGTTACCACATATAATTTTTTGGGCTTTTTTTGTTTTGTTTTGTTTTGTTTTTTGAGACAGGGTTTCAGCCTGCAGCTGTAGCACTGTGACATCTGATCCAGTCAGATCTTGGAAGCTAAGCAGGGTCAGGCCTGGTTAGTACTTGGATGGGAGACCACCTGGGGACACCAGGTGCTGTAGGCTTAGGAGAAGGACCCGGCAACCCACTCCCCCCCCCAGAAAAAACCAGTCGGCCATTGAGACAGAGTTTTACTGTATAGACTAGGTTGGCCTGGAACTTGTGATCCTCATCCTGAATGCTGAGATTACAGGTGTGTGCCACCATGCCCTGCTTCATACGCAGTCTTAAGTTACATTTTCCTACTTACCAGTGAAGTTGAGGCCTTTTTGTTTATTGATTCTTCTGTGTATTGCCTGTTTGCCTCCATTTCCTTTTTGCTTTTAGTTCCTGCCCCCATTTCTGTCTCCATCTTTGATACTAGGGATTGAACCCAGAAATTTAAGCCTGCTAAACACAAACTGTGGGAGAAGGACCTGGCAATCCACTCCCAAGGCAATCCCGAAACAATCAGCCATTGAAAACCCTATGAGGGTCTCTATGAGTCAGATACTGACTCAACAGCACCTAACAACAACAACAAGCACAAACTCTACCATTGAGCTACACTCCCAGCCCCTAGATTATTTCCCTTAGTTTTGATTTGAGACATCCTTTTTCATTTCCTTCCAGCCATCCTGGAGCTCTGACCCTGTGAAGTATAGCCGTGAGAAGGTGGTGGGAAGATCTATCTGTTCCTTGTGTCTGACTGGTTTCTTCTTTTGCAGAAAATGGTTTCTGGAGAAGTTAAAGCCTGAAGGTATTGTCCCCATTGTTTCTTTCCTTGGATCTGTTGGGAATTGAAAATCTTGGGGTTGTCTAAGAGAAGGGTCCACCCATTGAACCTCCTTTCACCTCTGTTTCCCTATCTGTTACCTGCAGCTCACACCTTCCCTCTATTCCAGAGAGGAGTGAGATGGGGGGGGCGGGCAGCAAATGAGGGATAGGTGGCAGGATGTCATTGATTTTGGGTCAAGAGGGACTTGGCCCTAGTGACTGCCTTAAGGGTCTGTGCTTCAGCCAGGGCCTGGCCTGGCCTACAGAGTGGGGAGCTGTTCCTCTTAGGCCCCAGCAGTCCACATCATGCCATCCACATGTGAATGCCAAAATGTTCTTCCTTCCTTCCTTCTTTCCTTCCTTCCTTCCTTCTATCTCGAGAGCTGCTTGGATTATAGGGATGTGCCTGGCTCAATCTGGTTTTTTGTTCTTTTTGTGTGTGTGTGTGTGATACTAGGGAGTTGAACCCAGGGCTCATGCATGCTTTGCAAGCACTTAATTACATAGCTGGACCCGAAGCCTGCTTTTTACTTTTATTTATTTTGAGACAGGGTCTCACTATGTTACACAGGCCACCTCTGATTTTGATCTTGCAATCCTCCTGTCTTTGCCTCCTAGGTCATTGGGATTAGAGGTGTGAGCCACCACACCCAGCTTCAATCCAGTATTTTAAAGCAACTTCCAAACATCTTCTCATGTTAAATTCTTCAGCCTGTATCTCTAAAAGATGAAAATTTTAATATCATTATACATACATATGCATGTGTAAAATGATATGCGTATGTGCATGTATTTGGTGCTAGGGATTGAACTCAGGGCCTCCAGTGTGCTAAGCACATGCTCTACCACTGAGCTACACCCCTATCCAGTTAATATCTTTTTTCTTTTTTGTTTTTTTCCCCTTTGAGACTGGGTCTCACTATTGTAGCCCAGGCCGACCTGAAGCTCTTTATGTATAGCAGCCTGGCCTTGAACTTGTGATCTTCCTGCCTCAGCTTCCCATGTGCTGGGATTATAGGTGTATGCCACCATGCCTAGCACTGCTAGCTAATTTCTTAATAATTATTTGGGGGATTTCCTTGGTTGTAGCAAAAATGCCTTTTTACAGTTGGATTCATCTTGCACTGGGAATCAAACAAGATCCACACTGCATTAGTCTACAATGATTTTCTGACTTTTAACTAAATCTTGTTACTTTGTGTCAAAGAAAAGTGGATACCTTGGTCTCAGGTCCCTCATGAGAGTTAGGGTAAAGCCCTTGTAGCCTCCCACAGCAACCCAATACAATTTGGGGAATCCCTCCCACTCCACCCTTGGTGGGCTTCTGGGACTCTGGGGTAGTGGAGGCTGGGCAACATGGATGCTCTGACCCTCACTGTGCCTGCCTGCAGGTCTTCACCAGCTCCTGGCCGGCTTTGAGGACAAGTCAGCCTATGCGCTCTGCACATTTGCTCTTAGCACTGGGGACCCAAGTGAGCCTGTGCACCTGTTCAGGGGCCGCACCGAGGTGTGTACCTGCTTGGATGCCATTCTACCTCTTGCCACCAGAGGGCACTGTGACTGGAGCCCTGGGCTCAGGGTCCTCTGCAGGACAATACAGGAAGGACATTCTAGCACCACAGTTGTCAAGGCCTTGCTATGCAGCATCCCTGGGCAATCACAGTTAGAAGCGTCAGTCTTCAAAACTGTTTGACCTCTGAGGCTGCTGGTTCAGGGAAACAATGACTAAAAGCTCCTGAGGCTGATACACCCACATCTCTCTACTGTGGGCTCTAGTAAGAAGCAGATGTGCAGACTGAAGGTAACTGCTCCCAAAGCTACATCCACAGCCCAGATTTGAATTTCACACTTAAATCTCCTTATCCATCTGTCAAGGCTACAGCAGCCTTCCCAAACTGTCTCACAGCCTTTGTGATTTTTTTGTATTCACGTAGAATTTTATTTACTTATTTATTTATTTGCAGGACTGAGGGGGTTGAACTCAGGGCCTGTGCATACTTTGCAAGTGCTCTACCACTGAGCTGCCCCCACAACTCCCTTTTAATTTTTTGTCTTGAGACAGCGTCTCAAAAAGTTCTACAGGCTGTCTCTGGCTTTGACCTTGTGATCCTCCTGCCTTCGCCTCCAGAGTCGCTAGGATTATAAGTGTGTATCACTGCACCCAGTTTATTATTATTTTTTAATTAATTAATTAATTTTTTGGGGGGTGGTTCTGGGGCACTAACCCAGGGTTTCTTATATTTTAGGCAAGTGCTCTACCACTGAGCTACAGCCTCAGCCCAGAATTTTAATTTTTCACCTAAGCTCATTCCTTCCCCAGCTGCCAATCAACATCCCCATAGCTACCTATCAGGCCCTCATGTGTAGTTGTTATTCTTCAGGTCCAGACCACTCTCTGAGCTGGTATGTGCCTCCCCACAGTTTTCTTCCTGTAGCAGAACTATGCCTTCTGGCTCATCCCTCAGTCCTTCCTACCATGATAAAATCCAGAACCCCAGGGGCGGTCCACAGATACTTTGTTTTACCCTGCCTGGTTTATTTATTTATTTATTCTGATGGTGCTAAGAGGGTCGCTGTGAATCAGACTTGACTCAGTGGCACCCAACAATAACAACAACAACAACAAGCACATAATACAAAATTTACCATCTTAACCATTTTTAAGTGTACAAGAGTGTTAAGTTTATTAACTTTGTTTTACAGCAGATCTCTAAAACATTTTGCCTTGCAAATCTGAAACTACTCATTGAACAGATCCCCTTAACCCCTCCCTGCATCCCCTAGCAACCACCATTCTACGTACTACTTCTAAGAGTTTTACTGCTTATAGATACCTCATCTAAGTAGTCATACAGTATTTGTCTTTGTGTCACTGGCTTATTTCACTTAGCTTTCACTTAATGTTCTAAAGGTTCATCCATGTTGTAGTGTGACAGAACTTCCTGGGATTATAAGGCTGAAGAATATTCCATTGTATGCACAGAGTACATTTTCTGTATTGATTTATCTGTCTGTGATGACCTTGAGGTTACTCCAGCCTCTTGGCTATTATGAATAATGCTGCAGTAACATGAGAGTGCAGATACCTTAAGATCCTGTTTTCAACCCTTTAGGATAAAAACCCAGCAGCAGGTTGCTGGATCATACTGCCTGGTTAAACTGTTAAAAAATAATTGTGGTTGTCTGCTGCTTTCCCAAAAGTCTCCACTTAGCCACAGGCCCCACTCCCTGCAGTGACTAAGTAGCAGCTCTCCTGTGGATGAGGACCTATGTCACTGTGCTTCTTGTCATTCCGTTCCCAGCTTTGACCACCTTGTATGCTTTGTTGTTTGCCAGCCCCTACTTTCCCTGAGGTGCCCTTGTTTCTTCATTTTGTTCTGTATTCACCTGTGTACTCCTCGTCCACATTAATATGCTAGATACACATTGTCCACAGTGGCACATTGTCCTTTTAGCAACTCATGTATGCCAAGCCCTGCCCCATTTCAGTACCTTTGCACCAACTTTGTCTGGCACCTGAAATGTTCTTGTTGCAGCTCTCTCTGGGGCCAAAGGGTCCCCTCACTATGGCCTTCCCTGGGCTCTCTATCTTAGTCACTCCATCCTGTTGTCCTTAAGCTCAGTGTTCTGTTGGCCCCTTTAAGGCACGTTGCATTTGGTAATTATCAGTTTGTTTCCTGATGTGATGCCTGTTTGTCTTATGACATTCATTGAAGGCTGGGTTTGCTGTGACTTCAGTGTTGAGAACACCATCTAGCCCCCCCATAGGTGCCTAGAAAACAGTTGTTGAATGGGTGAGGCTCTAAGTAGTTCAGTAATTGGCCTTGGTCACACAGCTCCCAACTAGCAGAAGTGGAATTTGCCTTTGGCTCTGCATGACTTGGCATTTATATGACTAATCCCTAATCATCATCCACCATTGCTCGTGCTTCCCCCATCACAGTGCTGGGGATTGAACCCAGGCCTCACACAAGCTAGGCATGCATTCTACCATTGAGATACATCCCAAACCCTTTTTGTTTTGAGACAAGGCCTTGCCATGTAGCCCAAGCTGGCCTTGATTTTATGATCTTCCTGCCTCAGCTTCTCAAGTACTGCGATTACGGGTATGTGCCACCATGCCTGGCTTTAAACTAGATTTTTAACTTTGATGATAACATTTCATGACATTGGACTTCTTTGTGACATTTTTCTGTTGGAATGTGCCCATGACAGGCAGTTTTTCTTGAGCTCATGGGTGTGTTGGCCACTAAGTACTTTGTATTAGGGTGTTTCATTTACTTGTTAGAACCTCCCTTGTTTGGGGGGGATTTTTTGTTTTTTGTGGTACTGGGCATCAAACCCTGGGCCTCATCCATGCTAGCTAAATCCTGTACCACTGATTCTCATCCTGAGCCCTCCTGCTTGTATTTTAAGATAGGCTGTAATCATAGAGCTTATCCTCAGAATAATAAAGGGTCCTTAACTTCCTATTGCCTACAGCCATATATCACCCTGGCATCTGATCTCACCAAATACCAGAAGCTAAGCAGGTCAGGCCTTGTTAGTCCATGGATGCGAGACTTCCTGGGAATACTAGGGTGCTGTAGTCTTGGGAAAAGGACCCAGCAGCCCACTCCTGAAACAATCAGCCATTGAAAACCCTGTGGCACACGCCTTGTAATCCCAGTGACTCGAGAGCCAGAGTTCGAGACCAGAGGTAGTATGCATAATTTATCTAGACCCTGTTTCAAAAAAGGAAAAAAAAAAAAAAAAAAAAAAAAAAGGAGGGCGGAGAACGCAGCTCAGTGGTATAGCCTCCCAGTACTGCAAAAAAAAAAAAAAAAAAAAACCTCTGCGATAACAGAGAAGGACCAAGAGGGGGCATGGCCCAGTGTCCGGGGAGTGTTTCATCTTTTGTACATAGGGTTGCTATGAGTTGGACCCAATTCAGTGGCACCTAACAACAACATTCCTATTAGGAGCAAAGATTTTATGTCAGTTTTTCCAAGTTGACTAATTTTTTTTCAATGAGGTCACAGTTTTTCAAAAGTGTAAAGAGGGTGGATAGCCCTAGAAATGTTGGTGCACCATCAAGTATGTGGTTGCTCCTGCTGTGCCCCGCTATGCATCTTACAGAAGTACCCAGTCAACATTTACAAACACTATGGACCCTTAACACTGCATTTTGAGTAAATCGAGTTTAATCACATCCACAAAGTAACCAAACTCAAACTGGCTTCCCATACATCTCCAGTAACACACCTATCCTCACTTTCTTTTGGCAGGGCCAGATTGTGGTGCCCCGAGGCTCCCGGGACTTTGGCTGGGATCCCTGCTTTCAGCCTGATGGATACGAGCAAACGTAAGAGCGTAATTTCTCCCCTGTGGCATGGGCTTGGGTAGGCATGTGGGTATGGGCGGGGCTGGCTCTGAGGGTGCTGTTCCAGCTGATGGCAGCTCTCCTGGAGTGGACACATGGAATCCAAGTGGCCCATCCCGTGGGGCTCTGCCTCCAGCTCACCTCAGAGCAGGTGCGTGACCAGTGGCTTTCCCTTGGTGACCTTGGCCTTTAAATGAGACAGTTGTGTGGAATAATTCTCTGACTCCCTCATCTGAGTTGGAAAATGTTCACAATTGCAGCCTCTTGTTGACACATTAAACCTCCACAGTACCACATTTCTATTTTACACACTCCCTTACTACCATGGCACATTTTGGCCATTATTGGAATCAGGCTTTCCAGACTCTAGGGTCCCCTAGGGAGCATGGACAGAAGCCTCACAGTAGCCACACAGAGGCTGAGGACATTGAATAGCAGTACTGTCCAAGAATGCTCTTGAGTGACAAGTGTTCTATATCTGTGCTGTCTGATTGGTGGCCATAACCATGTGTGGCCATGGAGCACTTGGAATGTACTTAGATGGAGGAACTGAGTTTATTTTTCAGTTATAATTAACTTACAGAGCTACACATGGCTAGTGGCTACTGTACTGGACAGCGAGGGTCAGATGTGGCTTCTCACCCTACTGGAGATGGCACATGGAAGATGGGTCACTGGCCAGCTGTCAAGGTCCCCCCACCTGTGGTGCATTAGAGAAGACTGCTGTGTTTGCTCTGTCAGGCCCCACTGCTTCCTGTCAACAGATGACAAAGCTGATCAAATACGCAGCTCATCCTCATTCCCAGCTTCCTTTAACTACTTCTGAACACGCTAGATCAAGTTTAATACCCTTCCGTGCTAATTAATGTGGGTTTCTATCTACAGAGAAATGTAAAACTATCCAATGAAATGTAGCAGGCTGCCAGGAGCTAGTGGCTCCTTCCCTGCTTTCTTGGGGTTCCTTGAATTTTGGGCTCTGGGGGTGGGGTGCACATCCTCCTGGGCTCTGGCCTCCCTGTACATTGAGCTACCACTGTTACCCTTTAGGTATGCAGAGATGTCCAAGGCCGAGAAGAATGCTATTTCCCATCGCTTCCGGGCCCTGTGCAAGCTACAAGAGTACTTTGGCAGTGTGACTCCAGCTGGGGCTGGAGAAGCCCACTTGGGAGAGGAGTCTGGGAAGAGCTAGCCCGAAACCTGCTCCATCAGGCAGACACCCCTCCAAGTACTTCCATTGGGGTTTCCCTTGTCGGGGGTGTTCAGGCAGCCTCACCAGCTGGGTCTGGAAGAGCAGCTGACTCTGCTTAGAGAAACTTGGGGAAGTTGACACAAGTCTCTTGCCCTCGGGGATTCACTGATTGTGGCAGCAGCCTCTGGGCCTGGGATCCTGAGTGGACTTCAGGTGTTAAAACCAGCCTTGGCAGGAGTAAGGGTTTGGGAAAGAACCTTGGAAACACCTTTAATGTTTTCAAAATGCAGCAAATGAAAATTCTGGAAGGTACTTGTTTCCAAAATAAACTAGATATATCTGCTTTGAGCCCTGCCTCAGGAGATGTCTGTCTCCTGAGTCTCCTTTGATAGGGGTGGGGAAGCCTTTGTGCGGCTGGTGGGAGTGGCTGAGTCATGGGTGTCTACCTGGCTTTCCTGGCTGGCATATACCATCTTCCCTGTTAGCCTTTCCACTTGCTCTTGAAGTCGTACTGTGGGCTGTCTTTCCATGCCAGATCCATGCTGTGCACCCCCATCTGATGATGCTTCTGCCAAATGGCTCTGTGGTCTTTGCTTGATTGGGAAATGGGCAGTGTGGAATGTCCATTGGTTTTACTTTATGCTTTTGTACATTAGAGCAGCTAAAACATTGGTTTATGATTATGATGCCAAGTTTTTTCTGGCAGGAAGAGGACAGAGTCCTTGTCCCCAGTTGAGTTGCCATGCCATAATTCAGCCTACGGCTAGCAGCCCCCAGGAGGCTGCTCAGCTGCCCCGTACCCTCCTGGGCCCCCGTGAAGCCATTCCCTGGGTGGAGACTTCAGAGACCAGGTGGCTACTCTTCATTTCCTACAGGCCACTCTCTGCTAAAGAAGGGAACACTCTAAGAACCCTCAGAAAATGTTAGGGCAGAAAGCAGATGGGGGTGCCCTTCATGGTGGTGGGTCACCCCCAGGCTACCTCCTGTGCTCCTAGCAGTTCTAGAGAGCCTCCCCTCAGTCTGTTCCTCAGACCTGCCAAGGTGGCCCTGGGCTTGGGCTTAGCCATCTGAGAGTGGCGTCTTCGCCTGACCTGGGCAGTGTATATGGGCAAAGACAGAACATTCTTCCCTCTCCCTCTTGCCTACCAGCCCCAGGTGGATGATTTCGCTGGGAAGTGCCAGCACCCCATTACCCTCTGAGCTGTTTCAGACATATGGTAATGGGGGCTGCCTGCCCCTTGCCTGTGATTCTCGATATGGCTCTACCTGCAGAGAATGCCCAGGCTACTGAGGAAGAGGTTCCCCAAACAGAATCACATGCCCCGTGGGTGGGGTGGGTACCTGGAGCCTGGGCAGGGCACTCTGGTGTTTGCTGCTCAGCTCCCTGCTGAGTTCTGTGCTGGTGCATACTATGCTTTGTCCCCTTTTTTGATTTTACCCATCCCCACGAATACAATTGTGGAGAACATACTTGGAGCCACCCCCACCCACCATCCTGGAGTAGATTACACCTATCTCCGTGCCCTGCTCCCGTGCACCATTCAGCCTGCTGACTTGCCAGTCCATGAGTTATGAGGTGGCATCTCTGTTAGCTAGCATTTCTCTGGTTATCAAGGGTTTTGCTGTTTTGTTTTAGTGGCACTGGGGATCAAACCCAGGGCCTGGCACATGCTAGGCAAGTGGTCCACCACCGAGACACACCTCCCAACTCCATCAAGAGATTTGAACCTCTATTGCCAATCCTCTTCTCCTTTCCCTCTTCCCCCTGTTCATAGCCCTGGCCTCTTTTCTATTGGGGTGGCTGTCTTTTTCTTACTGGTTTGAAGGAATTCTTTGCCTATTTTAGAAATTATTAGCCCCTTCTCAGTTTTAGACACCACAAATCTCTTCCTCTGCTTAGTTCAAAATGCCTTAATCCACAGGAAGTTGTGGAGCCCGAGTCCTACAATGTGATATGATAGACACCTGTCGGACCAAAGCCAACCGCCAAGAGAAAAGTCAATCAGAAATGTGGTACCTTCTCCCTTCCATCATACCACTCCCCATGACCTGCCATGTGCCATCTTTCCTCTTCCCTCCAGCCCACTATTGCATTGTGCCTGCCCTGTGCCGCCAGCACTCACCCTGCCCTCCACACTGCTCTCCGCCACCAGCCACAGCACCTGACTGGGCCCTCACATGTTGCCAGAACATTCCTTGCAAGTACATGGCAACAAGGGGGCATAAAGACCTCCCAATTATCCACAATTCACTGTTGGGACAATGTCTACTGTACACAGTTGGAGGAGATTACAGCCCACAAGTGGTACTCAACAAACATCAGTCCCTTTCATTCCACTTCCCCAGGGTGGGTTTCCTCCCCCAAGTCTGGGTTGGGGTAGCAGGGATGGAGATGGCACATAGAAGCATAGAAATAGGAGCTTTATTCTCTAATTTGCACAAAGTGAGTTCCTTACACAATCAAGGAAATGGAATCTTTCCCAGGCATTGACTCTTTTATCAAAAGAAAATCCACCCTGCTTAGTCCCACCGTGGGGAACGTTCCTGACCCAAAGCTTAAGGCTAATGGGGAGAAGGGTGAACACATGCCACTGAACCTCCCAGTGCCCAGGTGCCCTGGGCCTGTGAGGACAAATCACAGAGCCTCAGCCCAGACACCCACACCTCCCTACACAGCCAGAAAGCCGCCTGGGAGGAAGGGGAGGGTCAAGGAAGGGGATGTGGCCAGGGCCTTTCAGTCAAGGCCTGTACTCAGCATCCATGATGTCCAAGTATTTGGCTTTAATGATTCGTGGCAGCAGGTTGTAGCTGGGGGAGGAGGGAGAAGCAGGAAGATGAGCACTGAATGGTCAGAGGGAGAAGGTAGCAGGCACCCATCCCAGCCCTGGGCCAGGCCTTTCTGCCCACTGCCCGCCGCCCAGCCATACCGGATGGGGATCATGGCAATCATGATGAGGGGAAAGATCATCTTCATGTAGGTCAGGGAGCTCATGCCGAAGGCGCAGAGCACCAGCAGCTGCAGGATCTGCAGGCCTGTGAAGTAGTGGATCTTCCTCTGGGGTACCCTCCGGACGTAGTGCGTGGGGGGATAAGATGTCTGCGGGTGGCAGTGACCAGGTGTGGGCAGAGCTGGCCTTGTCCCTCCCCTCCCCGCCTCTCTGGCCAGGCACTCACCTGTTCCTTGAGCAGCAGGGCCACACGGGAAAAGAGCTGGTTGTCATCCAGGGAGGTGAGTGCAATATAAAGGAAGAGGCCGTAGAGCACGGGCTTGGGGATCCACTGTAGCGGGAAGGGCAGCAGCAGCAGGGAGAGGCCCACTAGGACGCTGGCGCCCAGCGAGGTCAGCCGAGTCTCCTTCACATGCGCGAACCTGCAGCAGCCAGAGCAGAGGGCAGTATGTCTCCCTCGGTCACCTGTGGCCCCAGGCTCCTCCCATCTCCACACCTGCACGGCTCTCGCCCCAGGTCTCCAGGGGCTGCTCTCACTCACGTCTCATAAATGTGTCCATTCTCCACATGCTCCTCCACGAAGGCCAGAGCCCTCACGTGCAGTGGGGAGTGTGGGTAGGCAGCATGGATCCAGGGCATCCCGAACAAAGACAGCCCTGTGTTGATGATGGCGAGCAGGAGGAGGTCCCAGTGGTAGGCAGTGCCCTTCTCAAGCCTGCAGCAGAAGGGTACCCATGGTGAGAGCCCCACTGGTCTTGGGAAGGCTGAACACTCATCCATCCCCCACCCCTGTACCTGTTCTCTGGTGCATTGACCAAGGCAGCTACCAAGTTGTGCTCGATGAAGAAGAGCAGGGAGATCAGGAAGCCAAGGCCCATGGCACCACCGATGGCCCCCAGGGACAGCAAGTGGAGCTTCCCTACCTCGAAGAGGTTCTCGGTGGGGTTGTAGCGAAACTTGCTCACTGCAGTAAGGGACAGGCTCTTGCTTAGCCTGCCACCCCAAGGTAATGAGCCCATGCCACCCTCAACTCATCGTTGGGTCCCAACTTACTCTCAATTTCACGGAAGCAGTAGGAGCTGATGAAAGAGAAGGAAATCACTGCGATGGGCAGGGCGCAGTCAGACAGGGCCTCTCGCACGCCCGGGTGCAGGTAGGGGCTGCAGATAGCAGGCAGATCAGCATGGCCTGGGTGTCAGGTGGCCCTTCCCCCCACCCTGGATCCCCTCACCTCTTCTTGAACTGGTAGAGGGTGTGGCCCAGCCAGAGTGTGCCCAGCATGATGAGGAGGCTGAGCACCGCAGTCGCCTGGCCCGAGGATACGGCACTGGGACTGCTGGCCAGGGTCAGCTCTGTGGGGCTCATTAGGAGGCTGGTGTTGAGGGTGGTGTAGAGGCTGGTGTTGAGGCTGGTGCCGACGCCCAACAGGTTCACCAGGGATGAAGGCCTTTTTGTGTGACCACGGTAGTACTTCTTGAAGACTGTGGAACAGGCCAACAGGCCTCAGCTGTCTGGGCTCTAAGGTTGGAGCCCAGCTTCCTCCTGGATGTAGGGTGCAGGGACTCCAGGGTAGGGGAAGGGAGGGGTGTGGCGGGGCTCTGAAGGGAGAGAGGGCTTCTGAGGGGAAGGTAGTCGGGGAGAGCTTGGCCTTCTCTGTCAACCTGGACCCCACTGACCTGCTTATCCACCCACTGGCCCCACAGCCCTCCTACTGTTGCTATTCCACCCGACTCTCCATACCTGGCCCAGTGCCTCTGCCCCTGTCTCAGTACTGCCTAGCACAGCCCTGTCTCCCTCTGGCACATGGGGCCACTGCTCTCTGCCAGCCACAGCTCCCAGAGAACCCTAGACCACAGGAGGGGACAACCTTAGCTTGACTCCCCCACCTGTCGGGCCACAGCCCAGAGCCTCCCATCTCAATTCCCTTTGTAGCAAGAGGCCACTTGCTCACACTCACTTTTGATCGTGCCTTTGACAGCATCCACTATGAATGTGATGGAAATGAACAGGGCAATGATCTCTTCCATCGACCTGCCAGGAGGCGATGTGCCTCATAAGAGCGGGGCTTGTTTTAGGAGAGGAGGGGTGGGGGAGGCTTCCCTGAGTCTCTTCATGGACCATCTCCCCCATGTGAACAAAAAAGATCAGGACCTCAGACTTTGCTGCCATTGAGCCCACTCCAGCCCCTTAGGAAGCACTACATCCATCCCAGGGTTACAGGGCCTTGGAGGCTGGCATGGGGCTGACCCACATCCCCAGCCTTGAGGGTCCCAGCAGCTCAAGAAGGACCACTCACCTCTTGAAGAGATTCATGACCAGGCTGACGTTGAAGAAGGCATAAAGCGCAAGGAAGAAACAGTTCCACAGGCCTGTCCACGCATAGAAGGAGTTGAAGTCCAGGTCATAGTCGTTACAAATGGTATAGATCACTGCGGACAATGGCGGTCAGTCAGGGCCCAGCTGGGACCTGGGACGCGGAACACCACCTCCCGCCTCAACCCTCACTGCACCCTGGATGTAGATGGCCAGGGGTGCGGTTGTCAGCAGTATCACCAGCGGCTGCCCAGAGAAGAGTGCGTACAAGAGGCCTCCAATGCTCTGCCCAGCTATGGTCTTCTGCACATCTGTAGAAGTGGGGAGGTCAGGCAGGCGCAGAAGCTCAGGGCCCTGGCAGCATATCCCATCAGCCCCCAGCTCCTCACCAATGGCCCCGTTTGTGTTCTCATCGTTGAGGGACCCAAAGGCAATCGTGGGCAGGAGGCAGGCGAAGTAGAGGAACAGGGTGGTGGTGATGTATTTGCCCACAGCCTTGTTTTTCCCGATAATGCCTGGGAATGGGAGTCAGGAGAGAGGATTTGTTGGGGATGCAGGACAGGCACACACGTGGCGCTGGGGCCTGAAAGGCCGAGCTCTAGATGGGCTGCAAGGCCACTTACCATCAGTGAAGTCCCTTGGATACGCAGGGAACCTGCGCATGATGTCTTCCCAGATGCCTTTCCCAAAAGGGGCAAAGTCCTTTCGTGTCGGGGGCTGGAGGCAGGGGATAAGACTTGTGAGCCCTGGCCATCCCACATCCCCTTCCCCCGACCTCTACCCTGTACCTTCGCATGTTTGTGACTAGCAACAGAGTCTATGCTGAATGCTTTCGCTCCTGACATTGCTTTGGTGAGCACGTGTCTCTGATGCACCAAAGCCTCCTTGAATTCTTCCACTGTGCGGGTGTTCAGGAGCTTCTGGCGGAAGGTGATGCAGGAGAACATGGTGGCAAATGTGCGGGCCACCTCCATTGCCGTCTTGGTGCTTTTCTGGGGACGGAGGATCGGAGAGTCATCCCTGCAGTCCATGTACCTGCAGTCCATGTAGTGCATAGGAAGCCTTGCCCTTGCCAAGTACAGGCACTCCTAAGCAGGTGGCAGCCTCTCTCCCTGTGAACTGGCAGTGGCTTTTGTTCCCAAAGTTCCAGGCAGTAGTCTGCCCTGCTACAATTTCCACCAGGTTAGCAAATCACCAGAACTACAATTGAGCTATTTTTTTCATAAACTTAGACATTAGTTTTGTCCTAAGCAACAAAAATCTGTATGACCACAGATATGAAACCACAATGGAGCAAAACATGTCCCCAGCCATGTCCCACTGGTGGTATTTGCACTGTCCCCTGGCTCAGTTGACTTCAAAGGGGGTCCCGGCCCACCAGACCTTCTCTCTCTTACCTGGCCAAGATCAACTGTTATGGTTTTGTATGGAGTGTCCCTCAAAAGCCTCACATGTTGAAGGCTTAGGCCCAGCTGGTGGATCCAGTCATTACAGTGATTGGATCACGAGGGCACTGATCTAATAGATGGATTAATCTGCTGGCAGATTTGCAATTTGATGGCATTATCAGGAAATGGTGGAAACTAGGAGGCGGTGCCTGATTAGAGAAATTAGGTCACGGGATGCTGCCTCCGAAGGGTTTAATCTTGTCCCAGGACCACTCCTCCTTCTTTCTGTGCTTCCTGGCTGCCATGAGGTGAGTAGCTTTGCTGTGTTAAGGCCTCTGTTCCATGATATTCTGCCTCACCTCAGAGCCAAAGCAATGGGGAGAGTTGATCATGAACTGAAACCTCTGAAACCGTGAGCCAAAATAGATCTTTCCTCCTTTGAGTTGATTTCCTTAGGCATTTGTCACAGTGACAGAAAGCTAACTAACACATCTATGAACCGTGAACTCAGGGTGTGGCTTCCATCATGGCAACCTGCTCGCCTCACAGCCCAGGTGCCCAGGGAGCAGTGCCTCTCCCTTTGTGATGATCAGTGCGCTAGTTCTGGGTCTCTGTGCACACTAGGCTGTACAGGAGGATCCCGGTGTAGGGGGCTGGTTGACCTGTCTCATGGTACCCATCTAGGCACTCAGCTCTTAGGCTATTGTTCCTTCTACTGTTCGGCCTCTCTACCAGCTGCCATTCCTTCTAACCTATGAGCTGCTCTCCCTTTCTCTCAAGCACAGTAACATTACAGACAGCATGCCTGTTAGACCCCTGGCAGGAACCTTCTCCTCAGCACCCCCATTTCCTAAGGAAAACCAGAGGAGGGAGCCTATACCAGAGGCAGGGGAAGAATCATCCAAAAGCTAACTGAGGGCTGGTGTGGGGGTGCAGCTCAGTGGTAGAGCACTTGCCTCACGTGCATATGAGGTCCTGGGTCCCAACAACAAAAAAAGAAGCTAACAAAAGCTTAGGTGTTGAGGCCCTACTAAGGTCTTGGAGGGAGCCTCACAATTCCCTATTCAGGATTTAAAAGTCCTTTTCCTTACTGGGAGGACTCCCAAACTGTACCAGCATTTCTTTTCAGCAAGAATGAAGGCAGACCTTTTGGGCAACCTCGGGGGAAATTTGGACCCAAAAGGAACCTGGCAAGGATGTTTGTTTCCATAAACGGTGTGGCGGAGAGGAAGGGCAGGCATGAGAAGGAGGCTTGCAGAGATGCTCCCTAGGAGAGGGCAGGGCACCCTGGAACCTTCCTCTCTAGGAAGCGGAGCCACTCCAAGACCCGCACTCACCATCTTTTGTGGGGCCAGCACCAGGATAACAAAGCGAACCTCACAGGAGTTTTCCCCCCAGTTCTGTGGGCGAATCAGGCGACTGATGCACACGTGCCGCTTCTGCAGGGTCTTCATGGTACATCTGGGAGGGACAAGAGAACACAGCTGCCACCCTTTGGAGCTGGGGCTCCCACTCCCAAAACCCCCAACTTTGACCCCAGCAACCTTTGTTAGGGGAAAAAAAAAAGATCAAAGAGGATGAAGTGCTTGGACCCTCTCCTCCCAAACTAGATGTGCCACTAGAACTGTGTCACTTGTGGGTGGGCCAGCTTCAACAGGGACATCAGATGCCTAGCTCCAGGGTGATGGGGCAGGGCGTGGTGGCTGTAGCCTGGCAACTCACATGATGCAGAGCCACGACTGCTGGTACCGCACCCCTCTGACTGTGGCCGTGACCCCCTGGATGGTATCCGACAGCAGGTGGACTGAGGAGAGAGTGGAGGGGAGAATGAAGGAGAGTTCACGGACCCACCTGCAAACCTCCTCTGCCAGGGCAGGGAGATGGGCCTCACCTTTCCCCTCCGAGGGGGCCCCGGCATCTGTAAAGAGCTCTGCCATAAGCAGATCTAAGCGGCAGCCAGGTTCTACACGCCTAAGGTCTCGCGATAAGCGGTGTAGCATGTTTCGCAGTACAGCGTCCAAAGAGGTGGCCGTTTCATTCAAGATGATGCTGGCCCGTGCCAGGAAGCCATCCAGGTCCCGGTGTGCACGGATCTCTTCCCCAAAGTTCTTCAAATTCAGGTACTGTGGGGATCCCAGGCAAAGAACCACACAGGCCCATGAACGAGACCATTGTTTCTGCCTAGGCCCCTCCTCTACGGTGATGTCTGGCTGCCCCTGCCCAGCAGGACCAACATTCCTTTCCTGAGAGAGAACACCCAGTCTTGGGCTATTTGGAGATCCTCATTTAGGAACTCCCAGAAGCCTGGGCACAGGGAAACAGCACAAGATCTAAGGGAAGCAGCTCCCTTTTCCCCCAAGGAGAGCCCCCAGGAATGCCCTGCAGGACGGGCCCTCACCTTGCGGGAAGTGTGTAGGAGCACACAGCCATCAGTTGCCAGTTCAGGGTCTGGAGAAAAAGGAGGAGAGCTCAGGGGGCCGCCCTCCCTCTTTGGGAATTTCTTGGTAGGGCAGGGCCATCTCTGCCTAGCCTCCCCCAGTTAGTCCCTGCTACAGCCCCCATACCAGTTTTAGAAGGATGTACATCAAGATTGACATTGACAAAAAACTGGACGTTCTCATCAGACAAAACGGAGGAGTTGATGGTGTCGAAGACCTCATCCCCCAGGTTCTCCTCCTGCGCTTCCGGGGTTTCCTCCATGTCACCCTTGAAGTAGCCCAGAGATGCAGCTATCACCAAGATAGAACCAAGAGGACCTAGCCATGAGTGCTGTGAACCAGAAGGAGGAGCTCCAACCCCCAAGAGCAGGCACCCCAGCCCGTCCCCTGCACGCACTTATTAAATGGTGAGAGGCCTCCTGCCGGCCAAGAAGGGACCCTGGGCCCAGGAAGGCAGAATTTCTAGTCCTGCCTAGTCCCACTCAATATAGCAGCTGGCACACAGAGCTGGATCCCCCTGCCTAGTAACTATCTCCAGTGTTTTCTAGCTGTGAGAACCAGGGCCCTGCACTGTTCTGACCCTTCAGCTTCAGAACAATAGGTCTCTTCTAAAGACTTTGGGCAGAGCAGGGCGTGGTGGGGCACAACTATAATTCCAGCGGTTCGGGAGGTGGAGGCAGGAGGATCACAAGTTCAAGACCAGAGGCAGTCTGCATAACTTAGGGAGACCCTGTCTCAAAAAGTAAAAAAATGGGCTGGGGGTGGAGCTCAGTGGTCCAGCACTTGCAAAGCATGCAAGTACAAGGCCCTGGGTTCAACCCCCAGTACTGCAAAAAAAAAACAAAAAAAAAAAAAACAAAAAAAAAACTTTGGGCCAAGCACAGGGCATAATAGTGTAGATGAGACTGTCTAGCCTTTTCCCTGCTTAGCTCAGTTGGTAGAGAGCTGCCCTGCACTTTGTGAGGCCCTGGGTCCGATCCCCAGCACCACAAAAATGGGAGAAAGACCTGGCAGCCCACTCACAAAACAATCAGTCATTGAAAACCTTATGAATAGCAGAGAAGCACTGACAATAGTGCCCAGCATGGCACAGTGTTGTGGAATGTTTCATTCTGTCACTATGAGTCAGACCCAGCTTGATGGTACCTAACAACAACAGCACTTGCCCTCCAGAACTCCCAGGCTTGGGGACCCAAGGGAAAGTGGGGCTGCTGCAGTATCCAGATGAACCCCCTCTTCCCATTTCCTTGTTAACACAGGTCTTAGGGCCCCTTCCCCTCAGGAGAATAGGTGGGGCCAAGCATCAAGACCTAGACCCAGTCCAGACGTCACAAGACTTAGGACACAGGAGAGCCCAAGAAATAAAGCCTAGGGGTGAGGCTCCAGAGAAGGCCTCATCTCAGCCCTGCCACCATCACATGCCTTCCCATGGTACAAGATTCCCAGAGCAGAATGCCAGCTGCCCCTAATTCCCGCAGCTGTTCCCCCAGGCCTCCTCCTATAGGGAGACTTCCTGGCAACATGCAAATACTCCTCTCTTCGATGAGCCCTGTGGTGGTTCCCTGTAGCCTACAGAGTAACAGCGTGAGGCAGCCTTGCTCCCCCTGGCCTGAAGCCTTGGTATGGCAGGCCCAGGCCTACTCCCGATCCCATCTCTTTCTCCTCAGGCCAAGGGGCGCCCCTCACCCCACTGAGGCCCTTTTTAGGATGCACTTGGAACTCTCCTCCTCTAGAAAGTCCTCCTAGGGCTGCCTCTTTCAGTGGTTCTCCAATTGTGAGAAACCCAAGTGTACTCCTAGGAATAGGCCTCTGTAGTCCAGACCCCACTAACACTTGAAAGACACCTGTGCAGGGACAGGGTCAGGCCAGCAGCACGCCTACACCTGCCAGGCAGTGACTCACCCTGACTCACTTCCACTCCTGCCCGCCAGTTTCCTCTGTACATCTCAGGCCCTGTCCTCTCTGATGTCTGTCCTGAGCTCAGGGCCTGGTGATCCCCAGCCCCAGGCCTAAGCTGTATTCAGAGCCCAGAGAAGAAGTATTAGGTTAAAAGATATCTTCCCTGCCTTGTTGTGGAGCTCATGGCACACTCCTTTTTCTGTATTCCAAGCCTTCCTTATTTAAAACTTCCTGGGTCCCCCAACACCAGCCTGCCCCAGTCTCCCTTTTACTACCCCTTCTAGCACCCACTATCCCCTCACACTGCCCTTCACATAGCCCCCTGTCCTCTTCCCCTACCTGGGGATCTACCTTTTCTTAGCCTTAGCTCTCAGACCCCCTAGTTAAGAACCTGCCCAGCAGATGCCACCAGATCCCTGCAGGGCTCCTGCGATGCCATTCTAAACGAACAGCCACAAAGCTAACCTGCCTGGCACACAGAGCTGCCATGCCCTGGAGACCCTGGATAAGAGCATATCACCACTATGTCTAAACATCATCCCTCTAAATAATATGGGGCTGGGCACAGGACAGGCATCACAGAGCAAGCCCAGAGACATGGGGGAAGACAGGCTGGTTCAAGCAGGGACAACAGATGCTCAAGTTAGATTTTCTTAAAGGAACAATTGCAGGGTTGGGTGGGGATTGAGGAATAAGGCATGTACAACATGTGGCCTAAGGATGGCCAAATACCCAGGGCCCTGTAACATGGACAGACAGGAGAGAACAGCAGGAGGTGCCTGCAGCCCAGGAGCTGCAGCCTGTGCTCTCAGGACTTCAGCACCCTCAGGCACCTGCCAGTGGCCAGCCTCATCAACTGCCCCTCACTACAGCCTCCTGGAATGTGGGATCCAAAGCAGCCTAGCTCTAGCACTGGACCATAGACAGGTGGCCAATACCATGGGCACACAGGTGTGTGGGCTAGATCCCCCAGAGACTTTTGACCAAGGAGTTTTCTACATACACACCTGAGTAGTACTCACTGGAACTCTCGAAGTATCCATTCTGTGACATAGCAGAAGGGGAGTTTTCTACATGGGAAGCCAAAGAATTGTCACTAATTCCATAGCCCACCCCTAGACAGTCTCCTGTGCCCACCTGCAATCCATACCACGCCAACCTGGCTGATTCCTTCTTACCCTTCAGGGGGACCTACCCTAGGCCACCCTGGCAAGAGAAGGGACAGAAGTACTAGGGAGGAGGCCTTGCAGAGCCAGGGGAAAACAGGCTTAAGGGATTCAATTCCTCAAGCCATCTACTAAGGGCTGCCCAGGTGTGCAAGGGGAGAAGAGGGGAGACTTTCTCAGAATGTTTCCCCACCAAGTAATTAACAGTATCCAGTTCATTAATCGTGTTTCCCTGATTGAATCCAGTCTTTTCGGCTTGGGATGGAGGGCGGCGACCCGACCTGGTCACTCCCACTCACCTATGCGCTGCCAAGCCCACTGGGACCCCTCTCTCGGTAGATTGCTTCTGTCTCTCTCAGACTGACCCCGGACCTGGTCCTGGTCCCGGTCCTGATCCCGGTCCCGGCTTCGGTCGTGGCCCCGGTCCCGGCCCAGGTCCCAGCCCAGGTCTCGGCCCAGTTCTCGGCCCCGCTCCAAGCCCCGTTCCGGACCCCGGTCCTGACCCAGGTCCCGGGCCAGGTCCCGGCCCATGTCCCGGCCCCGGTCGGAGCCCCGGTCCCGGCCCCGGTCCCGGGCCAGGTCCCGGCCCCGGTCCGGACCCTGGTCCCGGCCTAGGTCCCGACCCCGGTCCGGGCCCCGGTCCCGGCCCGGGTCCCGGCCCCGGTCCCGGCCCCGGTCCGGGGGGCCATAAACGCCCATCGAACGCGCAGTCCCCTCCACCACCCCACTCACGCAGCCCCGGGTCGCCCAGGCAACGGCCTCCACCCCTGGGCGTTGCCACGGTGCCGCTGCCCTGGGCCTCCTGGGAGGCCGACCCTTTAGATCAGAAAGAAGGGAAGAGGCGCGCGCCGGGGCGCGCGCGTGTCTGTGTGTGTACTCGAGGGTTGGACCAAGTTGCCGTGCGCGCTCCCCGCGCCGGGTCCCACATGGGTCCGGCTGTTTGTGCCACGCTGTGCGAGGAAGGAAGCACAGTAGGGTCCGCGTGCACGAGAGGAAAGAGCCTCCACACGCGCAGACCTGGAGGTCGGGGACAGGATGCGGATGTACGCGCGGGGCGGGAGCCGGGACGGCAGGCAGAAGGGAGGGCGCGGGCAGTCAAGGTAGCCTCCGAAGCCTCGGGGCTGGGCACCCGACGAGGGTCTGGAAAGACGGGGATAGGGTACACTACTCCCATCCCACACCCCACGTGCAGGTAAATGGCTGGAGCAACCCGGCTCCTGGCCAGATCCCGGAGCTGCCCCTCGGATGTCAGGGCAAAGCCGAGACTGCTGCGGTTGTATGGGGCATCGGTAGAGGCCCGGGCCCCAGGAGTGGGCGGGAACCCCAGGGAAAGCGCTGGGCGGATGGTAAAATGAGACTCTCGGGCGGCACCCAGCCTCTGAACAGCTCTACGCTCAGAGGTGCTGGGGGCGGCCCAGCTCCCACCTGCGCACTTCTGAGCCCCCCACACCTCCGCCGGCTACATCGTTCAAACACTGACGGCAAGAGCAAAGCATTCAGTCAAGCCGCGGTGCTCGCAAAGCTGTCCCTGGGCCTCCCCACGCCACGTGCGCGCCCACCCGGACTCTGGCTCTCTCATCGCGGAACTCACACTCGGACCCCCGCGCCAGAAAGAGAAGGCTCCACAGCTTTCTAGCCCACCGCGCCCCGGGCCAGCGCAAGACGGAGGCATCTGGCCTTCTCCCAGGTGCCCGCGATGGCTCCGAGTCCCCGCCCAGCGCGCCTGGGTGGCAGAGACCTGGGCAACCTTCCCGCCGCGCCCCCGCCTCGCCGGCAAGTTCGAGCACCCACCGCACGGCTGCAGATGGAACACACGTCTGGCGGCCGTGGCCATCGCCCGGGCGATTGGCCGCCAGATGGCTGCACACACACGCCCGGGCTTCTCACCCCGTGTCTTGGCGCTGGAGACCCTAACCTTGGCGTCTCGGGCGGGCCAGGGGCAGGAGCCGGCGACACACCCCCGTGCCGCGCCTGGGTCTTAATGTCGCTCAGACGCCCCGCCCTGACGCGGGAGGCAGTGCTGCCAAGGGCGGGGACCACTCCGCCCGCCCCGCGCCCTCACCTGCAACAGGGCTGCTCCCGGGAGCCCGAGGCGACTTGGCCGGACTGCGTAGACAAGGCTCCTTCAGCCCAGCGCGCTCCTGCCCAAGCGTCGCGGGGTTAGGGCCTGGGCGGGGCTGGGAAGTTTCTGGGGAGAAACCCGACCCGCGCACACCGAGCTGTGCAACTGCGGTGGGTCCAGGAGGGCTTCCCTAGATGCCACTTTAAAAGCGCCACTGCCCACCCCCGCCCCCTCTGCGGGGGGCCCCCAATGGGCAACGCCCGCCAGCTGCCCCGCCTCCCGCATTCATCGCGCTGGCTCAGGCTCGCCGTAAGCTCTGCTCTTTCTCTTTCCTCTCCTTCTCCTCCTCCAGGAAGCGCACCCTGACTAACTAGAAGGCCCGGCGCGGGTTCTTTGGGTCCCCGCCCTGGACCGGGGAGCCGGCTGCGCTCTGGGCTCGGCGGCTTTGGGTTTGTTCTCCGCGCGCCTCCAGGCCTCTCTCCTTCCCAAAATGGCCCCGCCGCCCCTTCTCCCTTCCTGAACAGGGAGCCGGGTGTCCAGCGAGTAGGGTGTGCAGGGAGGCGATGGTGCGCGCGGGCAGGTGGGCGCGCGCTGCTCTGTGATCTGATAAGTCCGGCGCGTAAGATGAAGCCCCGGGCTCACCCTCAGTGACTTCCCAGTAAATGCCTCCACAGCCCTCGAGCCTTAGATTGACCCAGGAACATACTCCGCAGCAAGGTGCTAAGCCCCCAGACCCCCTCCATACTCTGGACTTGAGCAGAGGACAGGCTGAGATTCCCTGCTTACTTGCTCTGGGACAGAATCCTGGTCACTATCCCCTAGCCATGGAGCATTGGAAGAGATTCACGCAGCTATGGTCAGCGAGGCAGAGCCAGCATTAGGAGCGAAGCTGTGGAGTGCCCCTCTTGGTAATGGAAGCCTGGGGGTCAAGAACGGCCCTGAATACTACCCCTGCTCTCCCCCCACAAACTATTCCAGTAGGGCTTGTTAAGAGACCTACTCGATAACGTTGGCCTGCTCCAAGTGGGTTGAATGACTGGTTCAGGGATGGCCACACTTTTCTTTCCTTGGGCTGGGCAGGCCTTGAGAGGAGATAGTAGGTCGTGCTGCACACCCCCTACACCCAACACTTGGGACCTTCTAGAGCTCCAGCTGGAGCTCAGATTCCAGTGTGGTGGGTGGACAGCTGGAGGTAGAGGGGAGCTGAAAAGTAGACACCATGATACTGTCCAGAGAATCAAGTGGGCTGGGCAGGAGGGGCCAGACGCCCTTTTTCACCCCCAGCCTTGCCCATCTGGGAGCGTTGGCTTCTGCAAGTGCCTCCCAGCACCTCTAGGAAATCATAGGGGGTCAGAGAATTAGGCCCCCTTGCCACATATAGCCTCCTCTTCCTTCATCAGAAGACCTCACCCTTCTTCAACTTGTTGTTGTTGTTAGGTGCCATTGAGTCGTGTCCAACTCATAGTGACCCTTATGGGGTTTTCAATGGCTGATTGTTTCAGGACTGCCTCAGGAGTGGATTGCCATGCCCTTCTCCCATTTTTGGGGTGCTGGGAATCGAATTTGGGACCTCAGAAACTGTAGAGTGGTACTCTACCAACTGAGCTAAATCCCACCCTTCAACTAGTGGAGGAAAGGGGAGCCCAAAGTAAGCCTTCCCCAGGCACCTGTGACCCCTCTGCACTCTTCCCCAATGCCCATCTGTGGGAGGAACTGGCACTGTCCCACTTCTGCTGCAGCCTCCTGTACTCTGGCCCCAGAAAGAGCCTCCAAGGCCCTGCGCTTCTGCTACCTCCCACCTGGCCCTGCATGGGAGGCAGTTTCCTTTAGTCCTCCCACCTGCCTCCCGTCCTGAGCAGGCCAGAGGCTGAGGGCAAAACAGATATCTGACAGCTCCCCGCCTGTGCCCCACCAGGTCCTTATGTGGTAGACAGGCTGAAGGACCCAGTCATAGGCACACACATCCCCTCTCATTCCTTCCCTGCAGCCTGTGACTTCACTGGGCTGTGGACACCAAGCCATGCCCACTGGATCCCACAGGCACCCAGCACCTTCCAAAGTGCCTCACGCTCAGTTTGCCTCTTCACCTATTAGTTTGGCTGCAATTAGAATCTGGTTTTTTTAAAAAAAACCTACCACTCCCTGGAACTCTCTTCCCCTCCAGGTACCACCCATTCTTTAGCCACCTTTTTTTAAAAAAATAATTTTTGTTTGTTTGTTTGTTGAGCCAGGGTCTCACTTTGTAGCCCAGGCTGACCTTGAACTCTCAATCATCCTGCCTCACTCTCCCAAATTCTGGGAGGGCTGGCGTAGGCCCAGCTCCTCAGCCACACTTTAGAGTGAATGTCTCTAGTTAGCTCCATTCCCTAACTCTCTTCAGCTTGTTCATACCTGTCTTTTGAGCTACCATGCCATGAAAACTGCCCTCCAAGGTCACCCTGCCTCAGCTGTCTTGCCCCTCCCGCAGCAGTACATAACACCATGTGCAGTATTACTTCTTGGCCTCCCACCTGCCCGCTTAGAGCCTACCCAGTGTTTCCTTTCATCTGCGGCTGGTGAGTAACAAATTTCCTAACTCCTGTCACTGAGCTCTTGACTTCCACATGCCACAACCTATCTACCCTGTGCCCTATACAGACCAGATTGGGTAATATACAGAAACCAATGAATTGCATGCAAAATAGGGCTCCTGAATCCATAATCCACCCAACTGCTCCAGACCTGAGAATTATCCTGGCTCATCTACTTTGAATCTATGAGCAAGTGTTGTGGCCTTGACCTTCCAAAGAGAGCTCAAGAGCTGGGTACCATAGCACACGTCTGTAATACCAGCAACTCAGAAGGCTGAGGCAGGAGGATTGTGAGTTCAGGGCCAGAGGTAGTCTGCACAACTAAGCGACACCCTGACACAAATTAAAAAATAAAAAAGGGGCTGGAGTGCAGCCCAGTAGCAGAGTACTAACCTAGCATGCATGAGGCCCTGGGTTCAACCCCCAGGACTGAAACAAAGCAAAACAACAACAACAACAAAAGCCCAGCTCACATCTGCCCACTTGTACTTCCAGCCTAGTCCATGATCTGGGCTTCTGACTACCACATCCCCTGCCTCCCATAAATCAGTCTCCATTGTCAAAGGGTTCTTGCCCACTTAGCAAAGAGAATTCAAACTCCCTCTGTGGCCTGTGGAGGGGGCTTCTGTACACGCTGCCTAGCCCATGCCTCATCTTACACTTTCTGCTTCTAGGGCTGTCACCCCTCTGCAAAGGCTGCTGCTGGTCCCCCCCACACAACCAGCTCCTACTTGCCTCCTGGTCACGGTAGTCCATGCAACCCCCAGCTTTTATCATGGTTCCATTCACCCTTCAAGACTCAGGGAGCTTCTTCCCTGGTCTCACCCTCTAAAATGGGTTCCTTGGCAATCAGAATGAAGACTCTGGGGTTCTTCATTCTTTTTACTTACTGCCTGGGTGCTGTCTCCCTGGCCAATCATGAATACCCTGAGGACAGGACTGTGTGTTTGCCCTTCCACAGTGCAGAATCTAGTGTTAATATTGTTAGGTGCCCTTGAGTCAGGTCTGTCTCATAGCGACCCTATTACAACAGAATGAAACACCACCTGACACTGTGCCATGGCAGGCACTATTGTCATTGCTTTTGTGCTATTCATAGGGGTTTCAGTTGATGATTGTTTTGGGAGTGGGTTGCCAGGTCCTTCTCCCTAGCCTACAGCACCTGGTATTTCCAGGCAGTCTCCCATCCAAGGACTAACAAGGCTGCTTAGATTCCGAGATCTGACAGGATCAGATGCCAGGGTACAGCAGGTGCTTAATATGCCTGAGGTGTTTCAAACACAGATCAGTGACTCCCTGGATAGTTCCCAGAGGCTTTTTAAGCCAATGATACTCCTAGATGACCTCCTCTCCTTTCTGCACTCCCACTCCAGCTCAGACTTTCCAGCCATGCCTAATGTAAGCCCCAGGAAAATTTCCAATTCCTCCTGCCTCCTCCTTCTCACCTCAGACTCCCCAGACATCACCCAGTCCTTTTATTTCTACCTCCCATCTTCCCTGTCCTGGTTGTCCTTGACTTCCCTGGATCTTGGCCAGCATGGCTTTCTGCACCCTGAAGCCAGCCGCTCTCCCTTGAGTTACCCAGGTTTTACAAGCCTCTTGAGGCTCCTAGTGCCCTGCCCTGTGTTTCCAGGCCCTCAGGTCCTACTCCAGACCGAGCTGCATGGCTTTCTCATTGTTTGTGGGAGGAGAGATACTGTTCCCACACTAGCCCTTTGTGTGAGGATTTGTCATTTCGAATGGTTGCTTATTTGTGGGAGCTCCAAGCCCAGCTGTGGACCAAGCCTATGGGCTAGGCTTAGCTGCCAACTGAATCTGTCTGTCCAAGTGGATCCCACCAGCTAAACCAGCCTCCCATCTCCAATTCTTATTTCCTTTCCTTCCTTCCTTCCCTCCCTCCCTCCCTCCCTTCTTTCCTTCCTTCCTTCCTTCCTTCCTTCCTTCTTTTTCTTCCTTCCTTCTTCCTTCCTTCTTTTCTTTTTCTTTTTATCTCTTTTCTTTCTTCCTTCTTTTCATTTTTCCTTTCTTCTTTTTTTGTGATACTAGGAATGTAACCCAGGGTCTTACATATGTTAAGTGCTCTATCATTGAACAGTGTCACCAGTCCTTTTGTATTTTAAGACAGGGTCTCACCTAATCACCCAGGCTGGCCTCAAACTCACTATGTAGCCCAGACAATTCTCAAACTTGCGATTTTCCTGCCTCAGCTTCTTGAAAAACTGAGTTTACAGGCATTCGCTACCACACCCAGCTTTTCTTTTTTTTGAGACACGATCTCACTATATAGCCCAGGCTGCTTGAAGTCATGATCCTCCTTCCTCAGTGTTCTTCTAGTCGCCTATTGCTAGGATTACAGGCATGTGCCACTATGCTTGGCTTCATGTCAAGACTCTTTGTTTAGATTGTCTTCCCCTCAGATGGTTTTCCCCTCTCCTCCTTTTTTCCTGAGTCAGTCTCACTAGGTAGCCCATGTTGACTTTGAACTCATGGCGATCCTCCTGCCTCAGCCTTCAGAGTGCTGGGATTATAGGTATGGACAACTATACCCAGCCAGTTTTTTTTTTTTTTCTAAAAAAAATTTAATGAAAATTGGTCAGTGGGTATGTGTAATCCATGGGGCTAATTACATGGGACTGTTACAGAAATTTAAAACAAGCTGGGCACGGTGGCGCACGCCTGTAATCCCAGCAGCTCAGGAGGCAGAGGCTGGAGGATCTCAAGTTGGAGACCAGAGGCAGTCTGTGTAACTTAGTGAGGCCCTGTCTCAAAAAAAAAAAAAAAAAAAAAAAAAAAAAAAAAAAAAAAAAAAAAAAAAAAAAAAGAAAGAAAGAAAGAAAAATTTAAAACAATAGGCACTGAAGTAAATGTTACATATCATCTTATTTATCTTCTTTCTTCAAAGATAACTTAGCATATTTTCTGGTTCTTCCCTTATATTTTTAGAACAATTTCATATCTTCCTTTAGTTAATTTACGAACCCAGCTGAGCTCTAATTTTTATCCTAGCCAGGCACTGTCACTCATGCCTATAATCCCAGCTACTTTGGAGGCTGAGGCAGAAGGTGTATGAGTTTGAGGCCAGAGACATCTTTCACAATTTGTTGTTGTTGTTGTTAGGTGCCGTTGAGTTGGTATCTGACTCATAGCGACCCTCATAGCGTTTTCAATGGCTGTTTTGGGATTGCCTTGGGAGTGGATTGCCAGGTCCTTCTCCCATTTTTGTGGTGCTGGGAATTGAACTCAGGACCTCAGCGCTCTACCAACTGAGCTAAATCCCAGCCCAAATGCACAATTTAGCAAGACCAAATAAAAGATAAAAAATACAAAAGGGGCTGGGGATGTATCTCAGTGTTAGAGTGCTTGCCTAGCATGGGTGAGGCTCTGAGTTCTGAAAAAATTAGATAAACCACTAAAAAATCCAAAAGCTTTTTCCTTAACTTCATTATGTACTATGTAAATTATTTTGCAACTTCTTTAACCACACCAAGGCAGGTCATTTATTTCATCTCAAGCTTTTCTGGAATTTCTTTCTTTCTTTTTTTTTAGACAGTGTCTCACTGTGTAGTCCAGATTCTCCTGCCTCAGCCTGCCAAGTGCTGGGGTTATAGGCGTTTGCCACTATGCCCAGATCAATCTGAGGTTTTCCTATTTCTACCTTTTTAGCATGCCTAGTTTTGCCAATGGCATGGCCCCAATCACCATATGAAACACTGGATGGGTGGGTCATGTAGAGTTGTGTACCACCATCCACACTGTAAGACCCACACAGGAAACTGCAGCCAAAGGTCTAAGAGCACTGTAGAATGTGTAAGCATGTATGTACCTGACCGCTCTGCAAGAGACTATAGTTGCCAGTCACCCCCACCCCATCATACTGAGAGAAAGATCCAGGCTCCTGTTACCATACCAGGCCCATTTTTCCATTTTACTTGCCACCCAATATGCTAATCACTGAAACATGTTTTCAAAACTGAGTTTATTCATGAGGTGGCCAAGTATGTGGATTTGGGGGAGCAAGTCCCAAGCACACCTCCCAGGGAAGTGACTTTAGGGCTATATATCGGACAAAGAAACGGAATCCCAGCACTCAGGAGGCTGAGGCAGGAGGATCTTGAATTCCAGGCCAGCCTGGGCAACACAGTGAGACTTTATCTCTAAACAAAGAAAGAAGCAGCGTGGTCTAAGGTATGGGGAAAAACATTGGAAGTCAGGAGTAGTGAAGTAACCGGTAGTCTGAGCATGCAGAAAGCTCCTGCTTTTTATAGGATGCATGTTCAGAAAATGGTGGCATTAGCATGTTAGGTGACATTGTGGCCCTTTGGTATCAAAAAGTCATCCATCAGACACTTGCACAGGCCCAAATGAAGCAGTCCATGGCTTCAATTGATTTGAGCTGGACTATGCTACCTCTTAATTCCTGGGAAGCAATTTAAACAACCATTACTATGGTAACCATATATCAGAGGTGACATCTGCAAAACTAGTAGGGGTCTAATATTTTATTGTTAAGTGACTTCTGAAATGATGAAAGCAAGTAGCTAGAAGCTAGTGAAGCTAGATGGTTTAGTCAGGTTTTTCCTCTGTTTCCCCCCTATATGGGGAGGGCGTGGAGTCCCTGCCTTGTACAGAACAGGAACCTGCTCCCCTCAGGATGACACCCCTCTGTTCCCTTTCCCCAGTCCCTAGTTAGTTAGAATCTAGCACTGGGAAGGGGTTTCAGGGCCCTCATCTCACTGATTTCATCTGGCTAGCAGACCAGTGGGCAAGAAGGGTCCAGGGTGTCCCGTTGCCCTCATGTCAGGCCCCTCTGCCTTCTGATCTGGGTTCCATCCCCACAGCCTCGCTTCTCAGCTAAGAAACAACTGTGGACAGACACAACCAAACCCTGACCTACTTTTACGCAGAAGCTTGTTCTTGGGACAAATTCCACATGCTGGGGCTCAAACTTTCTCCTTTTTTTTTTTTTTTTTTCTGGTGGTACAAGGGAGCTGACCTCAGGGTTTCATACAGGCTTTACAAGTGTTCTACCACTGAGGTACACCCCCCAGCCCATTTTTCACTTTACATTTTGAGACAAAGTCTTGCTAAATTGTGCACGATGCCCCTGGCCTTGAACTTATGATCCTCCTGCCTCTGCCTCCCAAGTTGCTGGGATTACAGGCCACAGAGCCTGGCTCTCACTTTTTGAAATCCCATCACTTGCCACCTAAGGATGCCAGCTGGAGACTCTCAGGTCCTCTGGGTGGCTTGTCACCTCTTGGTCATCTGTGTCCATGCTGTATTCCCCCTCTCCCAATCCTCCCCACCCAGAGCTCTAATTCTCACTGCTCTCTTGTCCTGCCCAGGGCCTCCAGCTTACCACCCAGGGCTGACGCTGCCTGAGACCCGGCTCCAGACCACACTTCCCACTAGCTCCAGCTGGCTGGCACATGCCCAGGGTAGGGAGAGACAGTGGGAAGGCCCAGGACAACCCCCTTGGGTAAGACCTCTGGCATCTTTGTGTCTGGGATCATTTTCATCCATAAAACAGAGAGGTTGAAATGGAGTCTTTGGCTAGAAAATTCCATGAAGGTTTAGTCTCAAAGTGAAACCATCTTCCTTATCAAACCATCTTTTCTTTTCCTGTTGTCCTTATTTCTCTATTATTTGTATATTCATCCAGGCATGAAATTTCAGAGAGGTAGTTTCTTAAGTGAAACCATGGGGGTGGGGATTAAACTCCTTTTTGGGTGCAGGAAAGGCAGTAGTAATTTTAGGATAAAATAGACATTCACAATTTATTTATTTATTTATTTATTTATTTATTTTTATTTTTGCAGATTTATACTCATTTATTAGTTTGACATAAAGTTGTTGACTCTAGTGCAATTTTTTTTTAGCTGATCAATTTAGAAGTGCAGAGCCTTGGGGATAAAAGGAATAATTTATGGATAAACAAATTTATTTTCCTTCAAATATTTAGAGAATGAAACAAAAAGTTTTTGGAATTCTTTCAAAATGTTAGGGTTTTTTCCACTTTGGCTTTTTCCACTTTTACCTCCAGGTCATCCCCTTGACTTGTCTAATTAGTCATTCTGTCTTGTCAATTGTTCCTTCAAATTGGCTCTCAGTTGATCTACTTCTTACCTCCACCAACATGGAACAGCAGCCTACTCCCCATTACAGTCACAGGACCTTGCTTCTACTTAGGGGAAAAAGAGATTCGCAAACAGGCTCCCATGGGACACGCTGCTTCTGGGTACACTGAAGAACTGCACATCTGAATGAGGTGCCTTTTCTCAATTTGGGGGTGGTGGTGGTGGTGGTAGATTATCACAGTGGATAGAATGTTTTTCATTTAAAGTTTTTATTTCTTGGGTTAAAAACCCACCACCAACAACCACCACTGGCATCACCACCACTAGCACCAGAAAAAACTCTGCTTCCTTACCACTCGTACTAGAAAAGACAAGTAGAAAGTAACATAAAAATCAAGCAGGTGCGGCTCTGGAGGTGGAGGCAGGAGGATCACAAGTTCGAGACCAGAGGCGGTCTGTGTAACTTAGTGAGACCCTGTCTCAAAAAAAAAGTAAAAAAATGGGCTGGGGGTGCAGCTCAATGGTCCAGCACTTGCAGAGCATGCAAGCACGAGGCCCTGGGTCCAACTCCCCCCCCCCCCACACCACCAAAAAAATAAAAAAATAAAAAATAAAAAAATCAAGCAGGTATCTGATTTCACAGAAGAGCTCAGAAGCGGCCTCCAGGCCATGTGCAATGCTGGTCTAGGCAGTGAGTCTTTCTCTGAGTGTCCAGTTCCCACAACCTATGGATGTGGCCTTTGGGTAAGCCAATTGCTGTGACTAGTTCAAGGGTGAGAATTGGGGATGCCTCTAGAGGATGGGTCTTGCCTTTAGGGTATTGGGGCTGCTGGTGGCACAGGATCTTACTGCCAGGGTGCAGTGAGACCACCAAGGAGGGAACAAGGGGTATGATGCCATCTGAGCACCTGGGTCAAGCTGAACTTGAAGCTGGTACCATTCTGGACTCTGTTATGGGAACCAAGCATTCTGTCATTGACTGGAAGTGGGACACATGGGTATGCTTTCTTTGGGCATGACTGTTCACTAAGTTGTATGACAGAAATTGTTGTTGTTAGGTGCTGTCAAGTCGGTGTCTGACTCATACAGCAACCCTACATACAGCAGGTGAGAGTATTGTTAGTACTTCTGTGCAATTCAAAGAGTTTTCAATGGCCAATTGAATTTTGGGAGTGGGTTGCCAGGTCCTTCTCTCAAGCCTACAGCACCTGGTGTTCCCAGGCGGTCTCCCATCCAAGTACTAACCAGGCCCAACCCTGCTTAGCTTCCAAGATCTGACGCCACAGTGATACGGCTGCAGGCATGACAGAAATTAGTCCATCACTATTTCTCCACACTCCTCAGAGAGCCCGATAGTTGTGAAACCCTGTAAATTGCACTTTCTACTAGGATTCCCTGATTCTGGGGCTCCTGCTCTCCACAGTCCCTGGTCCCTAGTGAAAGATTCAGGTGGAAGATAGTACCTCTTCCCCAATCCTTTTTCCTGATCTCTAGGTACCCCTGGCCCTCAAAAGCTCATCCAGCTGGGAAGCAAGCCCTTTGGCACTCACGGTCTTTCCACTTACCTTCCTGGCAATTCTTTGAGGGTCAATTCCCAAGCCCTGGAGGTTTGGCAGAAGGGCAAGCACAGGAGCTTAGGCCTGTGGTCTATAGGATGGGAGGAAGGAGGCTTGGGAAAGGGGTTTGGGGAGGGTGGCCACCCCTTCCTTATCAGACCCCTCCTATGCAAGGTTGCACTTGGTTGTATATGACTAACTGATCTCAGAGAACTTCCAGACCCTAGACCACCGTCCCCACTGCCTTAGCAAGACTGCCCTTGGAGGCTGCACCCTTCCCTTCTGGCCAGCTCCCAAAGATGCCAATGGGACAATGGCCCTGGCCTGAGAGTGCTGCTGGTATGACAGGAAGGTCCTTATGGACCAGGCATCCTGGGCCAGATGTCCCTCCCTAATCAGCCCTTCTCCCCATGTGCATTGGACTCCCCTCCCAGCCCTAAAAGTGCAGATGGGGCAGGATATGAGCCTAGTGGGAGGCAGAGGCCCCTTGCTGTGGATGACCCAGCCTGCCAGGACAGTTCCTACATTTGTATTTGCTCCTCTGGCGCTCCAGGGCTTCCACCAAGCTCTCCCCACTCCTGACCTGAGTGCTGAAAGGGCTCTCTCAGATTCAAGAGGCCAGCACAGTGGCTCTGCGGCCTGCACCAGGAACTGGGCCTGGTGGTGCCTCAGCCACCCCCATTTCTAAGGTGAGACTGAGGAGTCACCTTGAGGGGCATTCACCTGCCCAAAATGAGCTCATCAACCTGTGAAAGGCAGTCTGGCAACAGTGGTGAAAGATGAGGGTGGGCGCCTGGGATGTAGCTCAGTGGAGTGCTTGCCTAACAGGCTGGGGGCCATGGATTTGATTCCAGCACTGCAAACCACCACCACAACAAAGAACAAAAACAAACAACAAAAACAAGGGTGAGAAGCCTGGCAGGTGAGAGGTGAGAGGTGAGGTAGAAACACTTTTCTCTGGGGCCAATGGGCATTTGTGAGGCCCCCTCAGCTTCTGGGGCTGCTCAGGTGTCCACTTCACACTGAGCTTTACTCTTTGCATATACTCTGGGCCTAGGGAGGGAAGTGTGAGCCCCGAGGGCTCCTCTCACAGCAGCCCTAGCAGAGGGGCCTCCCAGCCAGGCTGAAGGAAGGTCTCCCGGGGGTGCCCCTTCTCACCCCCCATCCCAGGGAGACCACCGGACAGTCCCCAAGACATGCAACAATGGAAAAATTGCTTGCTCAGTGACAGTTTATTGGTCCTTAGCATTACATCTTAATTACCAAGGTAAGTTCACATACACAACTGCAGGTAAAAACGTGTAAAATAATATAAAAATAAATTGAAGGCTACTTTTTATATATTTACTGAATTAAGTAGTGTAATAAATACTATAATAAGCAAAAAGCTTCAATCACACAATTCAGTTTCACTGAAGTTACAGTAGTGTTTGTAAATATGAGTTTTAAAATTTAAGTTACAAATATTAAAGCACTGAAAAACTAGTATAAAAGTGAATTTTGGCACGTAAGTGAGCTCTTGTGTCATTAGTATTTGACCATTTGGGACAATGAGGAAACCATTCTTTAGCTACTTTTTGAGGTACATCTATTCAACCAGTCAGCAACATAGCTGGAATACTTAATAGTTTACAATCTTTGAGTAGAACTTTTCCCTTTTGAGAAGCCCAAAGAGCAACCCAGAGCTTATTACTGTGCAAAAATTCTCCAAAATCCTAATAGAATTTAGGAGGGAGGTTTTTATTTATTGCAGCCTGAAGGGCCCATGTCCAGGCCCCATGTTAGTGAGTCCCAGGGCTTGGTGGGGCCAATGTGACTTCTTGCCAGTGGCCCCTTCCTAGGGTGATCTCATTTTCTCCAATTTCTGCCTCCTCCTTCCAATCAAAAAAAGAAAAATCTCACATCAAAACACAACAGCCTATAACTTCAGCGACTTCACCATTATCACATTCACCCTGGTGATATAAAACTGAAGCTGCTAACAGGAAAGTTGGCAGAAAGCATGTAGCCCCTGGAGGACTTCTGCATGGCCGGGAACCGACTCCCGTGTCTCTGCTGGGTGCCTGGTATTTGCTTCTAAGGTCATAAGCTAAAACACAGTGTCATGGCCTTTCCTCTGGAGGCAGCCTAAGACCTCGCTCCTTGACCCAGAGGAATCAAGTGAGTATTCAACTCCACAGTCAGAGCCAAAGGCCTGCAGGTTCTGGGGGAGCAATGTGGGAACGGGTTTGCTCCCAGCCCAGGCCTCCAAGAGCTCATGGTGCGCTGCTGCTGTGCCCTTCTCCAGGGGACACAATGTGCCCAGGAATGCCCTTTCACCAGTGCGCCCCTTCATACTCCCGAGCAGGTTAGGGAGCATCTGTAGAGGCCTCTGCGAGTTTTGCCTTTTTGGCCTTGATATTTCTTAATGTTTTGCCTTTTTTTAATCACAGTTTCATATTTAAGTTGAGGTAATCACAGTTTTCCCTCTACACAGAGAGGAATGGGGACAGTGGGGCAGGTTGGTGAGAGAGCATTTCTAGGGACAATGGTCAGAAACTAAGTTTGCCAAGTAGTGCAGGCCCACGTGATGGGAAGGCCCGCTGTCCTGCGGGCTCCGACCCCTCTTTAAAAACTCTTTTGTACAGCAGCCAGACTGTCAGGCCAGGGTGGCCAGGAAATGGCCCCAGAGCTTCCATTGAAAAGTTCACAGCAAGCCCCTAGAGGAAATGAACTGGCCTGTAATTTCTCCTATCTTCCCTCTTTCCTTTTCTAAGGCTGCTCAAGTTTGAGTTTTTAAAAAGAGCTCAGTAGAACTAAAGTAAGCTACAGTTACTCATTGCTTATTAATCAATTGCACTTAAAATATCTATGTTGTTAATTTTGAAGCAGAGGCAGGTCCTTAGTGGGCCCTGGCCTCTGGCCAGCCAGAAGTCAGGGGCTCGCAGACTTGGGCTCCACAGAGAGGCCCTTGTCACCAGTGGCTTTTGGAGCTGGGACTGGAGCACATGAGCCTGAATTTCAGGAACACTTCTTAATCTAAGATTTCTCATTCAATGGTATTTGTATTTTTGTTCATTTGGCTTCAAATTTGATTTTTCGCCCCCAATGTAAGTTTATTTTACTGACAAGCCCATGATAACTGCTTTGCTACTTGCAGGCAGGGCTCTGTGTGACCAAGCACACAGACCACATGTGCTCCACCCTAGCTTTCCTCTGCGCTGGGGTCCTTTCTCAAAACCCCTCTACCTTACAGGAAACTATGCTGGTTTCATCTATGTGCTTCTTCCTAAGGCATGCAAAAAGTATGTGAAATTCAGAAGATATTTACAATCCAAGCAGCTGAGGTGCTGAAGTCCTAGTAGACATCACCTGAATATCAATGCCTGTAGCCCTTGCTCCACTAATTACAAAGGTCAGGCTTGGGCACAATTTAATTCTCCTCTGCTTTATGGTCTAGCTGAAAAGGAAGCCAGTGGAAGGACTTCTAACTTAGGTATTGGAATTCTTTCAAATTCCTGGTTCTTAGGGGTCCATACGCAGCTGGGGACCAGGAGCAGTGCCTGGGGGCCATGCGTTTCCTGCAGTGTGGGGGTGAAAAGCAGGCCTTCCCTGGCAGGTCTGGGAGAAGAGTGCCAGGCAGAGACCGACACTCCGCAGTGGTCACACCCCAGGCTCAAGACTCACCAGTTGCAGGACACGCTCCTCCACTGGGAGGTGAAGCATTCCTGGGGCCTTGGGAGCAGGCTTGCTCTTGTCCCTGAATTAGGGACACCAAGTGATGCCACAGGAGAGCTCAAGAACCAATCACAGGGGACTCCTGACATTAACTCAAGAGCTACACACTTCTGGAAAGTATCATGCCTTTCCCTTAGTCTAGTCCACAGGGGAAGTCCCCTCATTTCACAATGTGCCATGGGTCTCAGTCTGAACTGCTGGCTCAATGGGTGGGGCCTGAGCAGGGCTTGTGCCACTACCCCAGACAAGGCCCAGGGCCAGCAGGGCCAACTCCTTCAACGCAAGGGCCTAGGCAGGGCCAGCAGGTGCCAGTAGGGAAGAGGGCTCACCTGGGTGGTCTGGCTCCCCAGGCCCAGTCATCATTTGTTTGGGCAGCCAGGGTTCCTCCTAAGTCCAGGTAGCTCCTCCACCCAATCCCAAGGCTTCTTCCCATCTTCACATGGTATCTTAGTAGCCTAAGGGAGACGCTACCTGCAGGGAACCAGAAGGCCCCGACTGCCTGCAGATACATAGATGGCAATCCTGACTGCTCATCCTTGAGGATCCTCAACCCCAACCCCCATCAGTGGTGCAGGTGATGCCTTTCAGTGCTGCAGAGAGAATAAAGACAACATGTACTAAGCCAGCACGCACAGGCCAAGGAGGACAGAGCTGGCCCCTCCAGTGGGGCCTCTAGGAGAGCTGGAGTTAGACACCTCATTTGTCCATCTCGGTGGGCACTGGGCCCAGCTTCCTCTAGGGCTTCTGCTCGAACAGGTCATGGTACTCCTGCTGCTCCAGCTCCCGGTTGTACCTCTCAATCTCCCGGTTGGCTTCTTCCACGTAGTCGTTCATAAATTGGTCCATGACTGGCCTGTGGTTAAGGAAGAGGGCTCTGAGGCTGGGGGGACAAGGGTGCCTGACTGGCCCAGAGGGACCTGCAGGCAGGGGACACTGAGGCAGCTATAAAGACTGTGACAGGTGTTGGCAGAGGGCCCTTATGAGGTCCTAGACTGAAACACTTGGGCTTCATTAGCACAGAGCAGCTCCTTAGGTCTTGAATTCTACCCTGTGTATCTGTAAACAACTGAACTAATTGTAACCATGCTATCTCCAACTTGTAAATCATGACCCAGATGATGATAACAGTCAGGCAATAGTCAGGGTGTCACCATAGCTGCCTTCAAACGCTACCCTCTAGAATAACATTACCAGTTGCTCAATACAGGACAAAGCTAATTCAACAACTTTAGCCCTTTTGTTTCTTTTGTTTTTCAGTGCTGAAGCTTGAACCTAGGGCCTTGTGCATGCTAGGCAAGCACTCTACCACTGAGTGACAATCCCAGCCCTATTTCAACAACCCTAAAAGGCCAACATGAAAAGTGCACTCCTGTGGTTTGTTCCTTGGTGTCCCCAGCTTCCCAGGACTGCAGAGCCCACCTGCTCCAGGGGCTTGGCTGCACTGGCTCTAGCAGATACCCACTTTAGAGAAGGATTATACTTCCCAGCCCTGCTGCCCAGGATTCCACACAGGGACCAAGCTGCTTCCAAGGATACGTGGGTGAAAATCGGTTTTGTCACCAAAGAAGTTAACAAACTGAGTGCCATTGTAAAAATAGCCTGCAGGTAGGGGGTCCAGGTGGCGTTTTACCTGTTGGAAAAAAGAGTCCTATTAGAATGATTTGATCACTTTCTATCATTTATTTATACATTACAAAAAATAACGAAGCCTATCACTCTAGCAAGGTAGACTACTCTGCCACATAGATAAGCAGGGAATTAATATCCCCAGCAATCCTTAAACCATAACTGATGGTGGTTCTCCTGCCTCTCAGATGAGGAACACTGGAAAGTCCTAATGGGGTTAAGCTACCCTGGCTCACAGAGGTACTCTCTGATAACACACCCTTTAATGGTTGTGTCCTCTTTTCCCTCTCACTTTCCTACTGAACTACTTTTTTTTTTTTAATAAAAAAAATTTTTTTTGAGACAGTGTCTTGTTGGCCGGGAACTTGCTATGTAGACCAGGCTGGCCTTGAACTCAAAATGAGATTCTCCTGCCTCAGCCTCTGAAATTCTGGGATTATAGGTGTGTATCACCAGGCCTAGCTTTTTTTTTTTTTTTTTTTTTTTTTTTTTTTTTTTTTTTTTTTTTTTTTTTTTTTTTTTTTTTTTTTTTTTTTTTTTTTTTTTTTTTTTTTTTTTTTTAAGCCCAGGCTGGGCCTTAAATGTATTATGTAGGCTACACTGGCCTCAAACTCACAATGCTTCTGCCTCAGCCTCCTGAGTGTTGGGATTATAGGCATGCACCACACCTGGCCTACTTCCCTTATTTAAGGTCTCCTAGGATCACATCCAAAATAAACTACCTGAACTGAAATCCTTGTTCAAGGTCTACTTCCTGGGAACAAGCATTATAAGGACTGCCTTCCTAGATGCCCACTTTGCCCTCCCTAGAAGCACCCAGCCTATGCAGGCCCCGAGTTAGGAAAGCACCCTTCTGGAGTCCCGGAGTGTGCTCTTGCTGCATGTACTTACTCATCATCATGACTGGCGACATCCTAGGGCCTAGACTGTGTCCCTTTTGGTCTTTTGCCCCAAGCCCCTCAGGAAAAGGCCCCAGTGGGCATGGGGTCTGGGGCAGAGGCTAGGGGTCAGCCTGGAATTCGAGAGGGCTCCTTAGGGCCTCTTGTCTTGGCCTTAGGATCTTATAGCCTTCCCATGAGCAGCTCTGGATCTAAGCTGTTCTTTCCTAGGTCCTAGTTGGTTCCTCTGTGGTTGATCTTGGGCAGAGGTTTTCTGCAGCTATTTGAACAAGGTGAGAAGGCCAAGCCTCCTGTTATCCACTCCTTTCACAGGTATTAGGTGTCCTTCATTTCATGCCCACCCCTTGACTGAAGCTGCAAGACTGGACTTCTTGACCAGCTTCCTTCTGTGGCCTAGGAGAAGTAAGGCCTCTAGCATGTCTTACAAAGCCTCTCATTCAGGGAACCCAATAGACAGCTTTGCAAGTCTAGGAGGACAGCCTTGGACCACTGAGAGGTGAGGCCAGGCCAGGGCACTCACATGGATGTTCCTGATCTCCTGCTGGGTCAGCATTCCCCTGGTCTTCAGAGCTTTCCTCTGAGGCTTCTGTGCAGAGATGTAGGAGAGGACAGGTTGATGGAGCATAGAGATTGGTGGAGCAACAGAGTTGATGGAGCATAGGATAGGTGAGGGCTCGGAGCTCTGGGGGTTGGTCTGTTACATGATGAAGCTCCCAGTGGAGGGGAAAGCATATAAACTACCCTGGCCTGGACATGATATCCTGCCCTATGAAGACACTACTGTCCCACCCCAGAGCCCTGTGAGGCAGTGAGGGAAAAATGGCATAGCCCAGTGCTTTTGCAAATGGGCATGGTCCTGCCTCTTTGCAGAGTCTCATCCCTAAGCCCTACCAGTGACAGACATGCACACAAAGGGAGGCTGAGCCAGGAGGATCAAGAGTTTGAGGCCAGCCTTGATTATATGGAGAGATTCTGTCTTACACACACACACACACACACAGACACACACACACACACACACTAAAATAGTTTATCCAGGTGAGGCAGCCCATGTCCCACATAAGGCCCATCCCAATGAGGCAACTACAAAAGACCTAGGCCCCAGCTAACTCTATACCTGGAGTTCTAAGCTGAGCTAAATCACTGAGGCTGTGCTAAGAGGCTTAGCACCCAGAGCTTGCAGAGAACCTGGACTCACAGAGTGAACAACATACTATGTCTGCCTCGAGTTTACCCCAAGGGGCTTCCTCCCATTCTCAACGTGTCCCTAAAAGTGCTGGCTGAGCTGGTGAGGTGTGGACTAGTGGGGAGGCAAAGGAGGGCCTTGTCAAGGCCAGTGGCAGCCCTGGGCCATGCTGGTCACATCTGTGTCATGTCTGTCTGGGCTCTGGAAGTCACCTGCTTAGCTGACTGCCGTAGCCAGTCCTTGAGGCTGTCCTCCTTCAGGGAGCAGCCAATGAACACAAGGTAGCACTCCTGTTGCCCGCTGCTGTCTTGAAGTGTGCTTCTTGAGTCAGGGGGTGGCGTGGGTCCCTCTAAAACAGGCACGATGCTCAGAGAGTTTGCCAGAGTGTTGTGGCAGACCTCCATGGCCCTTTCAGAATCTGCGTGGAGAGCATACATTCATTCCTCAGAAGCCCCTAAAATAAGGCTTGTTGTTGTTGTTGTGTGCCGTCGAGTCGGTATCCGACTCACAGCGACCCTCATAGGGTTTTCAATGGCTGACTGTTTCCGGATTGCCTTGGGAGTGGGTTGCCAGGTCCTTCTCCAAAATAAGGCTACACTGTAGCAATTCCTAAGAAAGTGCTGGAGGGAGAGTGGACACAACTGGTGGCAAATTAGAAAGGATGGAGTGAGAGAGGGAGGACTAGAAGTTTCTGACTTGGCTCGTATGAATGATCAGTTGGACACTATTAATTGGGAAAGGGAATACAAGAGAAAGAAAAGGCTTGCAGGGAGAGGAGGCCTGGACTCTTCATGTGTGACATTTGCAAAACTGTAAAAGGAGAGGTGTCTGAACAATAATGACACCCAGGGAAGCACCCGCCTCTCCTCACTGGCTAGACGCAGTGTCTGGCTGTGACACCCAGACCTGCAGCACCACCTGGCAGCAAGGAGGTGCCACAGTAAACTCTTTCTGGTTCCTGAAATGTGCCTTTTCTGCACCTGGATGATAGCAAAGACTGTTCCTTTTCCCTAGGACATTTCTTCCCTTACTCGACATTGAACTGACCACGTCCTACTAGTTTTGAGGCCTACCCTAAACCCCAGCCCAGAACAGACTGAAGCTGCAAGAACTTCAGAGTCTTAAGGCTGATAAATAGGCCTGCTAGGCAGAAGGGAGGAAAAGGCAGGTGGAGGGCTGCAAGACTTCAGTAAGACACAGATTGGGAGCTAGAGAGCTCAGCACTGGGCAGCTCCTAGGGGCAGGTCTAGGAGGCAGCCATGGATGGGTAGGGTGCAAATCTCTGGAATAAGAAAGTAAAGGAGCTGTCAGGAGAAGCCTGAGGAGGTCATTCAGGGGCAGAGGAAAGATTCTCCTCTGTGGAGCAGGAGGACCTGGGGAAAGTGGGCTCCTGGGGCAGACTTTCCCTTAGGGCGAAGTGGTACCAGAAGAGCCTGGTGGTATAAGGCCCAGAGGAGGGCGTCTGGGAGTCAAGGAATTATCAGTGGTCTGATGAGGACCAGCAAACACACTCACACCATGAGCTGCAAGGTAACCCCTAGTTACCTGAAAACTTCACTTTTCCAAGGATGTGGTAGATGTTTCCAGAGAAGGGACTTGGCTTGATGGAGGACTGAATTGCTGGTGGAGGAAGAAGATAGGGATGTCATCCACTTGGGGCAGAAGCCAGACTTAGGGCAGCACAACTGGGAGGGTTAGGGCCTGGGGAAGGACTTTACTCCTGGGTCCAGGGATCACAGTTCTTACCCCTAACCCCCAACCTCCCTAGAGTCTCTGCCATTATTCCCACTGATGCAAAAACTCTTCCAATGGAGTGGTGATCAAAGTGTGTGGCCATGCATAGTCAGAAATAGAGGACTCCTGGATCATCAAATCCCTCTGCCTGCTTTTGGTCACAAATGGCAGGGAGAAGAGATATTGTCACACACAGAATAATGAAATGGTGCCAGGAGGCGGGGACAACTCTGGGGCACTCTTTCTCTGGGTCTGGTCATTTCCCAGACAAAGCTCACCTTTACACTTGGCCACAAAGCGAGTCCTCTCCAGGGGACGGCCAAACCACACACAGATCTGCACCATCAGTGGAAAGACGGATCCAGCATCAAATTTACCTTCATACCTTAGAATGTTTTAAAAACATTTCAGTATAAATACTCGGGGATTTGCATTTTAATATATACTACCTTGGGATGAACTATATGTTATTTATCTCATACTATTTGATTCTCTCTTACTTGTACTCTACTTTGCATACAAAACACTTGCTTAAATGTGCACATATCCATTTCACCTTGAGACTGGGAAGCATGCTTGCCCCTTGCAGCAATGGCTTCCTGAGGATAGGGGTCTTACCTCCTCAGACCAGAAGTTCCTGGAAGCCAAAGATCCCATCTACTTCTCAAGGCCAAGTGAAGCTGGGAGTCCTTCCCAGTATAGTGAGGGCTTTTTTTTTTTTTCCAGGCTGGCCTCAAACTTGAGATCCTTCTGTGTTAGCCTCCCTAGTGTTAGGATTAAGGCGTGCACCACTGTGCCCAGTCACTGGAGGCTCTTGCTCAGGATCTTCTCACATACTTTTCAGGGCTCAAAGCATGGTACACTGGGCAGCTTTAACAGACTGTCCCCATGTGGATACAAGTTTTCTTCAGAAGGAACTGAAGGGCTGGGGCATCTCTGCTCTTAGTTTCTTAGTTTTCAGTTTAGGAGACACATTGCCTGTCACAGACTCATTAAGAACATGGGTCAAATATAGAGCATTAACTTTCTGAAAATGGGAAATTTCAAACCTATATAGAGGTAGAAGTAGGGTAGTATAATGAACCCCCATTACCCAGCTTTCACAGTTAAGGAATTGCCATTCCTTTATCTAAATTATTTCCTTGAGATGAATCCCTATGACTGGAATCACTCTAGGGAAAGGACATAACCTTCACATGGGTAATCACACCACCCTCAACAGCAGATCTAGGACAGGAGGAGTGGGGTCGTTGAGAACAGAGAAGGTTGTGGGAGGGAAGTAGCAAAGATCTGTGTACATCACAGAGCTGAAAATGTCCTGGAACCAATGTCAATTCACTCTGAGGTGGTGACCCTATCCCAAGTGGGATAGGAGTAATGTATAGGGATAAGTAGGAGACTGATGACTACCATCTTGTTAAAAGACGAAATTACCCAATTTCCTTGTCAAAAAGGAGATCCTAGAGGATAATTTTAAGATCCCTCCATCTCTGATTCTCTATAAGGACTGATCTTTCTGTAATTTCTTTTGGCTTTTTGAAACAGGATTTCACTATGTAGCCCAGGTTTACCTTAAACTTTAGATTCTACTTCCCAAGTGCTGGGATCACAGGCATGTGGTACCACTCCCAGCAGGAATGATCTTAATAAGGGAAAGCCTCAGACTCAAAATTCACACCTGCTCTCTTTTGGATCAGTTTGCCTTCAGCAAAGCCTGCACTATGAACTAGGTTCCCTGACACCAAGCCCAGCATGAGTCAGTACAGCCTGGAGAATGGGGTTTCTGTATGCAACAAATGGTGACTGCAGGAGCCTCAGGACCAGGCCCATAGGTGCAGGCAGCAAGAGGGTCAGTAGCTGTAGACAGCGGAAAGGTGGCTTTTTCCTAGAAGCTCTGTCTTATATTTCATTTTAATTAACTAACCAATTTATTTATTTTGCGGTATTAAGGGATTGAACTGAGGACCTCATGCATACTTTGCAAGTGTTCTACTACTGACCTGCACCCCAGCCCATTTTTTACTTTTTATTTTGAGACATGGTCTTGTGAAGTTACGGTTGCCTCTGGCCTTAAACTTGTGATCATCCTGCTTCTGCCTCCTAAGTTGCTGGGACTACAGGCTTTGGCTACTGCATCCAGCTCCATCTGTTTTGTTCAGTCAAGACAATTTTCATGTTCAGGTGTAAGCAATGACATACTCATCCACTATTTAAGCAAGTATGTTGTGACTTCAATCAGATTTTTTTCCTAAGAATATGGCTGAAAACCTTAAATTTTACTTACTGACCTGGGGGTTTTTGTTTGTTTTTTACAGCATAATGCAAGCAGGTTATTTTTTATTTTTTTATTTTTGCAGTATTGGGGGGCTGAACCCAGGGCCTCGCACATATTTTGTAAGTGCTATGCCACTGAGCTGCACCCCAACCTCTTTTTTATTTTTCAAATTGAGACAGGGTCTCACTAAATTATGCAGGCTACCTCTGGTCTCACACCTGTGATTCTCCTGCCCCTGCCTACCAAGTCACAGGGATTACAGGCATGCACCACCACACCAGGTATGCAATCAGTTTTTTATTAGCATAAATAATTGGTGGTGTAGAGGGTGGTGTGGAGGAAGTAGAGCGTGCCTGGGAAAAATAAGGCTAATAAAGATAATCCAAATAAACATGAGAAATTAATTCTGGTGCTGGGTGTGGTGGCGCACGCCTGTAATTCCAGCGGCTCAGGAGGCGGAGGCGGGAGGATCGCAAGTTCGAGACCAGAGGCAGTCTGCGTAATTTAGCGAGACCCTGTCTCAAAAAGTAAAAAAAAAAAAATGGGCTGAGGTGCAGCTCAGTGGTCCAGCACTTGCAGAGCATGCAGGCGCGAGGCCCTGGGTTCAACCCCCAGTACCGCAAAAAAAAAAAAAAAAA